>CM073489.1:395000-400000 GCA_037074505.1 Albizia julibrissin | reverse complement strand
TAAAAAATGACCCCCGTTGGTGGAACTCGTGAGATTTCCAAAATTGCTCTATAGGGGGGCAACGATCGTGGACCCTTGACCAAGGTCCGAGCATGTGCGGGCAAAACGAGGGCAAGGTCCAGGCAAGGTGTTGCAGGTGTGGGCAAAGATCATGGACCATTGAGCAAGGTCCGAGCATGTGCGGGAAACACGTGGGCAAGCATCATGGACCCTTGGGCTAGGTCCTAGCGAGTGTGGGAAAAGCATGGACAAGGTCCGAGCAAGGAGTTGCAATTGTTCGCAGCGCGTGGGTGGACAAGGATTTGGAAGAGTTGAATTTTGGTTGGTCTTGCCCGCGGGCAAGACCGGCAAGGTCCCGAGCAGTCCAAAAACTTGGCCCCTTACTCAAAACGAGATCTACTCGGTGCAATTGGGAATTTATTGTTGCATTCACTCTTCCTAACCCCAATGCAAATGTCCTTGGTGCCCGGGCAAGGATTTGGAAGAGTTGAATTTTGGGTGGACTTGCCCGCGGGCAAGCCCGGGCAAGGTCCCGAGCGGTCCAAAAACTTGGCCCCTTACTCAAAATGAGATCTACTCGGTGCAATTGGGAATTTATTGTTGCATTCACTCTTCCTAACCCCAATGCAAATGTCCTTGGTGCCCGGGCAAGGATTTGGAAGAGTTGAATTTTGGGTGGAGTTGCCCGCGGGCAAGCCCGGGCAAGGTCCCGAGCAGTCCAAAAACTTGGCCCCTTACTAAAAACGAGATCTACTCGGTGCAATTGGGAATTTATTGTTGCATTCACTCTTCCTAACCCCAATGCAAATGTCCTTGGTGCCCGGGCAAGGATTTGGAAGAGTTGAATTTTGGGTGGACTTGCCCGCGGGCAAGCCCGGGCAAGGTCCCGAGCAGTCCAAAAACTTGGCCCCTTACTCAAAACGAGATCTACTCGGTGCAATTGGGAATTTATTGTTGCATTCACTCTTCCTAACCCCAATGCAAATGTCCTTGGTGCCCGGGCAAGGATTTGGAAGAGTTGAATTTTGGGTGGACTTCCCCGCGGGCAAGCCCGGGCAAGGTCCCGAGCAGTCCAAAAACTTGGCCCCTTACTCAAAATGAGATCTACTCGGTGCAATTGGGAATTTATTGTTGCATTCACTCTTCCTAACCCCAATGCAAATGTCCTTGGTGCCCGGGCAAGGATTTGGAAGAGTTGAATTTTGGGTGGTCTTGCCCGCGGGCAAGACCGGCAAGGTCCCGAGCAGTCCAAAAACTTGGCCCCTTACTCAAAACGAGATCTACTCGGTGCAATTGGGAATTTATTGTTGCATTCACTCTTCCTAACCCCAATGCAAATGTCCTTGGTGCCCGGGCAAGGATTTGGAAGAGTTGAATTTTGGGTGGACTTGCCCGCGGGCAAGCCCGGGCAAGGTCCCGAGCAGTCCAAAAACTTGGCCCCTTACTCAAAATGAGATCTACTCGGTGCAATTGGGAATTTATTGTTGCATTCACTCTTCCTAACCCCAATGCAAATGTCCTTGGTGCCCGGGCAAGGATTTGGAAGAGTTGAATTTTGGGTGGACTTGCCCGCGGGCAAGCCCGGGCAAGGTCCCGAGCAGTCCAAAAACTTGGCCCCTTACTCAAAACGAGATCTACTCGGTGCAAGTGGGAATTTATTGTTGCATTCACTCTTCCTAACCCCAATGCAAATGTCCTTGGTGCCCGGGCAAGGATTTGGAAGAGTTGAATTTTGGGTGGACTTGCCCGCGGGCAAGCCCGGGCAAGGTCCCGAGCAGTCCAAAAACTTGGCCCCTTACTCAAAATGAGATCTACTCGGTGCAAGTGGGAATTTATTGTTGCATTCACTCTTCCTAACCCCAATGCAAATGTCCTTGGTGCCCGGGCAAGGATTTGGAAGAGTTGAATTTTGGGTGGACTTGCCCGCGGGCAAGCCCGGGCAAGGTCCCGAGCAGTCCAAAAACTTGGCCCCTTACTCAAAACGAGATCTACTCGGTGCAATTGGGAATTTATTGTTGCATTCACTCTTCCTAACCCCAATGCAAATGTCCTTGGTGCCCGGGCAAGGATTTGGAAGAGTTGAATTTTGGGTGGACTTCCCCGCGGGCAAGCCCGGGCAAGGTCCCGAGCAGTCCAAAAACTTGGCCCCTTACTCAAAATGAGATCTACTCGGTGCAATTGGGAATTTATTGTTGCATTCACTCTTCCTAACCCCAATGCAAATGTCCTTGGTGCCCGGGCAAGGATTTGGAAGAGTTGAATTTTGGGTGGTCTTGCCCGCGGGCAAGACCGGCAAGGTCCCGAGCAGTCCAAAAACTTGGCCCCTTACTCAAAACGAGATCTACTCGGTGCAATTGGGAATTTATTGTTGCATTCACTCTTCCTAACCCCAATGCAAATGTCCTTGGTGCCCGGGCAAGGATTTGGAAGAGTTGAATTTTGGGTGGACTTGCCCGCGGGCAAGCCCGGGCAAGGTCCCGAGCAGTCCAAAAACTTGGCCCCTTACTCAAAATGAGATCTACTCGGTGCAATTGGGAATTTATTGTTGCATTCACTCTTCCTAACCCCAATGCAAATGTCCTTGGTGCCCGGGCAAGGATTTGGAAGAGTTGAATTTTGGGTGGACTTGCCCGCGGGCAAGCCCGGGCAAGGTCCCGAGCAGTCCAAAAACTTGGCCCCTTACTCAAAACGAGATCTACTCGGTGCAAGTGGGAATTTATTGTTGCATTCACTCTTCCTTACCCCAATGCAAATGTCCTTGGTGCCCGGGCAAGGATTTGGAAGAGTTGAATTTTGGGTGGACTTGCCCGCGGGCAAGCCCGGGCAAGGTCCCGAGCAGTCCAAAAACTTGGCCCCTTACTCAAAATGAGATCTACTCGGTGCAAGTGGGAATTTATTGTTGCATTCACTCTTCCTAACCCCAATGCAAATGTCCTTGGTGCCCGGGCAAGGATTTGGAAGAGTTGAATTTTGGGTGGACTTGCCCGCGGGCAAGCCCGGGCAAGGTCCCGAGCAGTCCAAAAACTTGGCCCCTTACTCAAAATGAGATCTACTCGGTGCAAGTGGGAATTTATTGTTGCATTCACTCTTCCTAACCCCAATGCAAATGTCCTTGGTGCCCGGGCAAGGATTTGGAAGAGTTGAATTTTGGGTGGACTTGCCCGCGGGCAAGCCCGGGCAAGGTCCCGAGCAGTCCAAAAACTTGGCCCCTTACTCAAAATGAGATCTACTCGGTGCAAGTGGGAATTTATTGTTGCATTCACTCTTCCTAACCCCAATGCAAATGTCCTTGGTGCCCGGGCAAGGATTTGGAAGAGTTGAATTTTGGGTGGACTTGCCCGCGGGCAAGCCCGGGCAAGGTCCCGAGCAACTTTGGGCAAGGTGGTGGCAAGGTTTGGCAACCTTGGAAAGGGTCCTGGCAAGGTTTGGCACGCTCGGGAAGGGTCCGGGCAAGTCCTGGCACGTCCAGGACTTGTCCAAGCACGTCCTGGACTAGTCCTGGCTTGCTCAGGACTTGCTCAGGACTTGCTCAGGACTTGCCCGGGCAAGTCCTGAGCAGTCCAAAAACTTCACCCCTTACTCAAAATGAAATCTACACGTTACATTTGAGTTTTTCTTTGTCCATTCACTCATACTCATCCCCCCCTACATGTGGGGCTGTCCGGCCGCCGGAGCCGCCGCCCGTGGTGGCCGTTTGAGGGTGCACAAGTCTGAACACTAAAAAATTCGTAAAATATTCTACGAGTGTCCGAAAATTATGAAACTTGGGTATTGATCTTCTGTTATGGTGCCTAGCATTGCTGCAAAAAATCATGGAAAAATTCGATCTCTAGGTCCCTCAAAAAAAAGTTGTCGTTTGAGAAAAAAGTATGTCTGTTGGTGCCACAATGGAAAAAGTCCAAATTGCATATATAGGGGGGCACCCCTCCCCCCCTCCCCATGGCAGGATCCACGCACACACGCTATGTCCCTTTGTGGCGAGCAAGTGTGTGAGCCATGGGGTCGAGTTCCTTGGTCACTTCGTACGTCGGCGCCACCCGTGGCGGCCGGCGGCGGTGGCCGGCCGTAGAGGGGCGGCCACCGGCGACTTTTCCGGCGACTTTTCCGGCGGACCCTAAAATGTGTTGGATTTCATATGGGATGGTTTGTGGCACGTGCTAGGGGGTTCTTTGCCCTCCCTTGAGTGAGATACCCATCAAACCCGCATCCGTTAAGGGGACTTGCGCTACCTACCCACTTTGGATGGAAACCGCATGATTCCTAGGCTAGGGCGAGGTGGGGCTCTCGCCCTTGTGAGGCCCATGTAACCCGCTTTGTTGTTGCTTCATGGAACTCTCGTGCGTGGGACTCCTCCTAACAATCTTGCGGAACGGCATCCGTTCTCGGGCTCTTGCCCCCCGGGTGCTCAGTAAGCTTGGGCGTGGTTGGATTCTTGCAATCGGGACGACCACGCGACACGCCTTGCACTCGAGTTACTCGGTCACTTCGTACGTAGGCGCCACCCGTGGCGGCCGGCGGCGGTGGCCGCCCGTGGAGGTGCTTTTCCGGCGGACCCTAAAATGTGTTGGATTTCATATGGGATGGATTGTGGCACGTGCTAGGGGGTTCTTTGCCCTCCCTTGAGTGAGATACCCATCAAACCCGCATCCGTTAAGGGGACTTGCGCTACCTACCCACTTTGGATGGAAACCGCATGATTCCTAGGCTAGGGCGAGGTGGGGCTCTCGCCCTTGTGAGGCCCATGTAACCCGCTTTGTTGTTGCTTCATGGAACTCTCGTGCGTGGGACTCCTCCTAACAATCTTGCGGAACGGCATCAGTTCTCGGGCTCTTGCCCCCCGGGTGCTCAGTAAGCTTGGGCGTGGTTGGATTCTTGCAATCGGGACGACCACGCGACACGCCTTGCACTCGAGTTACTCGGTCACTTCGTACGTCGGCGCCACCCGTGGCGGCCGGCGGCGGTGGCCGCCCGTGGAGGTGCTTTTCCGGCGGACCCTAAAA
>CM073489.1:380000-385000 GCA_037074505.1 Albizia julibrissin | reverse complement strand
ATTGGGAATTTATTGTTGCATTCACTCTTCCTAACCCCAATGCAAATGTCCTTGGTGCCCGGGCAAGGATTTGGAAGAGTTGAATTTTGGGTGGAGTTGCCCGCGGGCAAGCCCGGGCAAGGTCCCGAGCAGTCCAAAAACTTGGCCCCTTACTAAAAACGAGATCTACTCGGTGCAATTGGGAATTTATTGTTGCATTCACTCTTCCTAACCCCAATGCAAATGTCCTTGGTGCCCGGGCAAGGATTTGGAAGAGTTGAATTTTGGGTGGACTTGCCCGCGGGCAAGCCCGGGCAAGGTCCCGAGCAGTCCAAAAACTTGGCCCCTTACTCAAAACGAGATCTACTCGGTGCAATTGGGAATTTATTGTTGCATTCACTCTTCCTAACCCCAATGCAAATGTCCTTGGTGCCCGGGCAAGGATTTGGAAGAGTTGAATTTTGGGTGGACTTCCCCGCGGGCAAGCCCGGGCAAGGTCCCGAGCAGTCCAAAAACTTGGCCCCTTACTCAAAATGAGATCTACTCGGTGCAATTGGGAATTTATTGTTGCATTCACTCTTCCTAACCCCAATGCAAATGTCCTTGGTGCCCGGGCAAGGATTTGGAAGAGTTGAATTTTGGGTGGTCTTGCCCGCGGGCAAGACCGGCAAGGTCCCGAGCAGTCCAAAAACTTGGCCCCTTACTCAAAACGAGATCTACTCGGTGCAATTGGGAATTTATTGTTGCATTCACTCTTCCTAACCCCAATGCAAATGTCCTTGGTGCCCGGGCAAGGATTTGGAAGAGTTGAATTTTGGGTGGACTTGCCCGCGGGCAAGCCCGGGCAAGGTCCCGAGCAGTCCAAAAACTTGGCCCCTTACTCAAAATGAGATCTACTCGGTGCAATTGGGAATTTATTGTTGCATTCACTCTTCCTAACCCCAATGCAAATGTCCTTGGTGCCCGGGCAAGGATTTGGAAGAGTTGAATTTTGGGTGGACTTGCCCGCGGGCAAGCCCGGGCAAGGTCCCGAGCAGTCCAAAAACTTGGCCCCTTACTCAAAACGAGATCTACTCGGTGCAAGTGGGAATTTATTGTTGCATTCACTCTTCCTAACCCCAATGCAAATGTCCTTGGTGCCCGGGCAAGGATTTGGAAGAGTTGAATTTTGGGTGGACTTGCCCGCGGGCAAGCCCGGGCAAGGTCCCGAGCAGTCCAAAAACTTGGCCCCTTACTCAAAATGAGATCTACTCGGTGCAAGTGGGAATTTATTGTTGCATTCACTCTTCCTAACCCCAATGCAAATGTCCTTGGTGCCCGGGCAAGGATTTGGAAGAGTTGAATTTTGGGTGGACTTGCCCGCGGGCAAGCCCGGGCAAGGTCCCGAGCAGTCCAAAAACTTGGCCCCTTACTCAAAACGAGATCTACTCGGTGCAATTGGGAATTTATTGTTGCATTCACTCTTCCTAACCCCAATGCAAATGTCCTTGGTGCCCGGGCAAGGATTTGGAAGAGTTGAATTTTGGGTGGACTTCCCCGCGGGCAAGCCCGGGCAAGGTCCCGAGCAGTCCAAAAACTTGGCCCCTTACTCAAAATGAGATCTACTCGGTGCAATTGGGAATTTATTGTTGCATTCACTCTTCCTAACCCCAATGCAAATGTCCTTGGTGCCCGGGCAAGGATTTGGAAGAGTTGAATTTTGGGTGGTCTTGCCCGCGGGCAAGACCGGCAAGGTCCCGAGCAGTCCAAAAACTTGGCCCCTTACTCAAAACGAGATCTACTCGGTGCAATTGGGAATTTATTGTTGCATTCACTCTTCCTAACCCCAATGCAAATGTCCTTGGTGCCCGGGCAAGGATTTGGAAGAGTTGAATTTTGGGTGGACTTGCCCGCGGGCAAGCCCGGGCAAGGTCCCGAGCAGTCCAAAAACTTGGCCCCTTACTCAAAATGAGATCTACTCGGTGCAATTGGGAATTTATTGTTGCATTCACTCTTCCTAACCCCAATGCAAATGTCCTTGGTGCCCGGGCAAGGATTTGGAAGAGTTGAATTTTGGGTGGACTTGCCCGCGGGCAAGCCCGGGCAAGGTCCCGAGCAGTCCAAAAACTTGGCCCCTTACTCAAAACGAGATCTACTCGGTGCAAGTGGGAATTTATTGTTGCATTCACTCTTCCTTACCCCAATGCAAATGTCCTTGGTGCCCGGGCAAGGATTTGGAAGAGTTGAATTTTGGGTGGACTTGCCCGCGGGCAAGCCCGGGCAAGGTCCCGAGCAGTCCAAAAACTTGGCCCCTTACTCAAAATGAGATCTACTCGGTGCAAGTGGGAATTTATTGTTGCATTCACTCTTCCTAACCCCAATGCAAATGTCCTTGGTGCCCGGGCAAGGATTTGGAAGAGTTGAATTTTGGGTGGACTTGCCCGCGGGCAAGCCCGGGCAAGGTCCCGAGCAGTCCAAAAACTTGGCCCCTTACTCAAAATGAGATCTACTCGGTGCAAGTGGGAATTTATTGTTGCATTCACTCTTCCTAACCCCAATGCAAATGTCCTTGGTGCCCGGGCAAGGATTTGGAAGAGTTGAATTTTGGGTGGACTTGCCCGCGGGCAAGCCCGGGCAAGGTCCCGAGCAGTCCAAAAACTTGGCCCCTTACTCAAAATGAGATCTACTCGGTGCAAGTGGGAATTTATTGTTGCATTCACTCTTCCTAACCCCAATGCAAATGTCCTTGGTGCCCGGGCAAGGATTTGGAAGAGTTGAATTTTGGGTGGACTTGCCCGCGGGCAAGCCCGGGCAAGGTCCCGAGCAACTTTGGGCAAGGTGGTGGCAAGGTTTGGCAACCTTGGAAAGGGTCCTGGCAAGGTTTGGCACGCTCGGGAAGGGTCCGGGCAAGTCCTGGCACGTCCAGGACTTGTCCAAGCACGTCCTGGACTAGTCCTGGCTTGCTCAGGACTTGCTCAGGACTTGCTCAGGACTTGCCCGGGCAAGTCCTGAGCAGTCCAAAAACTTCACCCCTTACTCAAAATGAAATCTACACGTTACATTTGAGTTTTTCTTTGTCCATTCACTCATACTCATCCCCCCCTACATGTGGGGCTGTCCGGCCGCCGGAGCCGCCGCCCGTGGTGGCCGTTTGAGGGTGCACAAGTCTGAACACTAAAAAATTCGTAAAATATTCTACGAGTGTCCGAAAATTATGAAACTTGGGTATTGATCTTCTGTTATGGTGCCTAGCATTGCTGCAAAAAATCATGGAAAAATTCGATCTCTAGGTCCCTCAAAAAAAAGTTGTCGTTTGAGAAAAAAGTATGTCTGTTGGTGCCACAATGGAAAAAGTCCAAATTGCATATATAGGGGGGCACCCCTCCCCCCCTCCCCATGGCAGGATCCACGCACACACGCTATGTCCCTTTGTGGCGAGCAAGTGTGTGAGCCATGGGGTCGAGTTCCTTGGTCACTTCGTACGTCGGCGCCACCCGTGGCGGCCGGCGGCGGTGGCCGGCCGTAGAGGGGCGGCCACCGGCGACTTTTCCGGCGACTTTTCCGGCGGACCCTAAAATGTGTTGGATTTCATATGGGATGGTTTGTGGCACGTGCTAGGGGGTTCTTTGCCCTCCCTTGAGTGAGATACCCATCAAACCCGCATCCGTTAAGGGGACTTGCGCTACCTACCCACTTTGGATGGAAACCGCATGATTCCTAGGCTAGGGCGAGGTGGGGCTCTCGCCCTTGTGAGGCCCATGTAACCCGCTTTGTTGTTGCTTCATGGAACTCTCGTGCGTGGGACTCCTCCTAACAATCTTGCGGAACGGCATCCGTTCTCGGGCTCTTGCCCCCCGGGTGCTCAGTAAGCTTGGGCGTGGTTGGATTCTTGCAATCGGGACGACCACGCGACACGCCTTGCACTCGAGTTACTCGGTCACTTCGTACGTAGGCGCCACCCGTGGCGGCCGGCGGCGGTGGCCGCCCGTGGAGGTGCTTTTCCGGCGGACCCTAAAATGTGTTGGATTTCATATGGGATGGATTGTGGCACGTGCTAGGGGGTTCTTTGCCCTCCCTTGAGTGAGATACCCATCAAACCCGCATCCGTTAAGGGGACTTGCGCTACCTACCCACTTTGGATGGAAACCGCATGATTCCTAGGCTAGGGCGAGGTGGGGCTCTCGCCCTTGTGAGGCCCATGTAACCCGCTTTGTTGTTGCTTCATGGAACTCTCGTGCGTGGGACTCCTCCTAACAATCTTGCGGAACGGCATCAGTTCTCGGGCTCTTGCCCCCCGGGTGCTCAGTAAGCTTGGGCGTGGTTGGATTCTTGCAATCGGGACGACCACGCGACACGCCTTGCACTCGAGTTACTCGGTCACTTCGTACGTCGGCGCCACCCGTGGCGGCCGGCGGCGGTGGCCGCCCGTGGAGGTGCTTTTCCGGCGGACCCTAAAATGTGTTGGATTTCATATGGGATGGATTGTGGCACGTGCTAGGGGGTTCTTTGCCCTCCCTTGAGTGAGATACCCATCAAACCCGCATCCGTTAAGGGGACTTGCGCTACCTACCCACTATGGATGGAAACCGCATGATTCCTAGGCTAGGGCGAGGTGGGGCTCTCGCCCTTGTGAGGCCCATGTAACCCGCTTTGTTGTTGCTTCATGGAACTCTCGTGCGTGGGACTCCTCCTAACAATCTTGCGGAACGGCATCCGTTCTCGGGCTCTTGCCCCCCGGGTGCTCAGTAAGCTTGGGCGTGGTTGGATTCTTGCAATCGGGACGACCACGCGACACGCCTTGCACTCGAGTTACTCGGTCACTTCGTACGTCGGCGCCACCCGTGGCGGCCGGCGGCGGTGGCCGCCCGTGGAGGTGCTTTTCCGGCGGACCCTAAAATGTGTTGGATTTCATATGGGATGGATTGTGGCACGTGCTAGGGGGTTCTTTGCCCTCCCTTGAGTGAGATACCCATCAAACCCGCATCTGTTAAGGGGACTTGCGCTACCTACCCACTTTGGATGGAAACCGCATGATTCCTAGG
>CM073489.1:365000-370000 GCA_037074505.1 Albizia julibrissin | reverse complement strand
CTTGGTGCCCGGGCAAGGATTTGGAAGAGTTGAATTTTGGGTGGAGTTGCCCGCGGGCAAGCCCGGGCAAGGTCCCGAGCAGTCCAAAAACTTGGCCCCTTACTAAAAACGAGATCTACTCGGTGCAATTGGGAATTTATTGTTGCATTCACTCTTCCTAACCCCAATGCAAATGTCCTTGGTGCCCGGGCAAGGATTTGGAAGAGTTGAATTTTGGGTGGACTTGCCCGCGGGCAAGCCCGGGCAAGGTCCCGAGCAGTCCAAAAACTTGGCCCCTTACTCAAAACGAGATCTACTCGGTGCAATTGGGAATTTATTGTTGCATTCACTCTTCCTAACCCCAATGCAAATGTCCTTGGTGCCCGGGCAAGGATTTGGAAGAGTTGAATTTTGGGTGGACTTCCCCGCGGGCAAGCCCGGGCAAGGTCCCGAGCAGTCCAAAAACTTGGCCCCTTACTCAAAATGAGATCTACTCGGTGCAATTGGGAATTTATTGTTGCATTCACTCTTCCTAACCCCAATGCAAATGTCCTTGGTGCCCGGGCAAGGATTTGGAAGAGTTGAATTTTGGGTGGTCTTGCCCGCGGGCAAGACCGGCAAGGTCCCGAGCAGTCCAAAAACTTGGCCCCTTACTCAAAACGAGATCTACTCGGTGCAATTGGGAATTTATTGTTGCATTCACTCTTCCTAACCCCAATGCAAATGTCCTTGGTGCCCGGGCAAGGATTTGGAAGAGTTGAATTTTGGGTGGACTTCCCCGCGGGCAAGCCCGGGCAAGGTCCCGAGCAGTCCAAAAACTTGGCCCCTTACTCAAAATGAGATCTACTCGGTGCAATTGGGAATTTATTGTTGCATTCACTCTTCCTAACCCCAATGCAAATGTCCTTGGTGCCCGGGCAAGGATTTGGAAGAGTTGAATTTTGGGTGGTCTTGCCCGCGGGCAAGACCGGCAAGGTCCCGAGCAGTCCAAAAACTTGGCCCCTTACTCAAAACGAGATCTACTCGGTGCAATTGGGAATTTATTGTTGCATTCACTCTTCCTAACCCCAATGCAAATGTCCTTGGTGCCCGGGCAAGGATTTGGAAGAGTTGAATTTTGGGTGGACTTGCCCGCGGGCAAGCCCGGGCAAGGTCCCGAGCAGTCCAAAAACTTGGCCCCTTACTCAAAATGAGATCTACTCGGTGCAATTGGGAATTTATTGTTGCATTCACTCTTCCTAACCCCAATGCAAATGTCCTTGGTGCCCGGGCAAGGATTTGGAAGAGTTGAATTTTGGGTGGACTTGCCCGCGGGCAAGCCCGGGCAAGGTCCCGAGCAGTCCAAAAACTTGGCCCCTTACTCAAAACGAGATCTACTCGGTGCAAGTGGGAATTTATTGTTGCATTCACTCTTCCTAACCCCAATGCAAATGTCCTTGGTGCCCGGGCAAGGATTTGGAAGAGTTGAATTTTGGGTGGACTTGCCCGCGGGCAAGCCCGGGCAAGGTCCCGAGCAGTCCAAAAACTTGGCCCCTTACTCAAAATGAGATCTACTCGGTGCAAGTGGGAATTTATTGTTGCATTCACTCTTCCTAACCCCAATGCAAATGTCCTTGGTGCCCGGGCAACGATTTGGAAGAGTTGAATTTTGGGTGGACTTGCCCGCGGGCAAGCCCGGGCAAGGTCCCGAGCAGTCCAAAAACTTGGCCCCTTACTCAAAATGAGATCTACTCGGTGCAAGTGGGAATTTATTGTTGCATTCACTCTTCCTAACCCCAATGCAAATGTCCTTGGTGCCCGGGCAAGGATTTGGAAGAGTTGAATTTTGGGTGGACTTGCCCGCGGGCAAGCCCGGGCAAGGTCCCGAGCAGTCCAAAAACTTGGCCCCTTACTCAAAATGAGATCTACTCGGTGCAAGTGGGAATTTATTGTTGCATTCACTCTTCCTAACCCCAATGCAAATGTCCTTGGTGCCCGGGCAAGGATTTGGAAGAGTTGAATTTTGGGTGGACTTGCCCGCGGGCAAGCCCGGGCAAGGTCCCGAGCAACTTTGGGCAAGGTGGTGGCAAGGTTTGGCAACCTTGGAAAGGGTCCTGGCAAGGTTTGGCACGCTCGGGAAGGGTCCGGGCAAGTCCTGGCACGTCCAGGACTTGTCCAAGCACGTCCTGGACTAGTCCTGGCTTGCTCAGGACTTGCTCAGGACTTGCTCAGGACTTGCCCGGGCAAGTCCTGAGCAGTCCAAAAACTTCACCCCTTACTCAAAATGAAATCTACACGTTACATTTGAGTTTTTCTTTGTCCATTCACTCATACTCATCCCCCCCTACATGTGGGGCTGTCCGGCCGCCGGAGCCGCCGCCCGTGGTGGCCGTTTGAGGGTGCACAAGTCTGAACACTAAAAAATTCGTAAAATATTCTACGAGTGTCCGAAAATTATGAAACTTGGGGATTGATCTTCTGTTATGGTGCCTAGCATTGCTGCAAAAAATCATGGAAAAATTCGATCTCTAGGTCCCTCAAAAAAAAGTTGTCGTTTGAGAAAAAAGTATGTCTGTTGGTGCCACAATGGAAAAAGTCCAAATTGCATATATAGGGGGGCACCCCTCCCCCCCTCCCCATGGCAGGATCCACGCACACACGCTATGTCCCTTTGTGGCGAGCAAGTGTGTGAGCCATGGGGTCGAGTTCCTTGGTCACTTCGTACGTCGGCGCCACCCGTGGCGGCCGGCGGCGGTGGCCGGCCGTAGAGGGGCGGCCACCGGCGACTTTTCCGGCGGACCCTAAAATGTGTTGGATTTCATATGGGATGGTTTGTGGCACGTGCTAGGGGGTTCTTTGCCCTCCCTTGAGTGAGATACCCATCAAACCCGCATCCGTTAAGGGGACTTGCGCTACCTACCCACTTTGGATGGAAACCGCATGATTCCTAGGCTAGGGCGAGGTGGGGCTCTCGCCCTTGTGAGGCCCATGTAACCCGCTTTGTTGTTGCTTCATGGAACTCTCGTGCGTGGGACTCCTCCTAACAATCTTGCGGAACGGCATCCGTTCTCGGGCTCTTGCCCCCCGGGTGCTCAGTAAGCTTGGGCGTGGTTGGATTCTTGCAATCGGGACGACCACGCGACACGCCTTGCACTCGAGTTACTCGGTCACTTCGTACGTAGGCGCCACCCGTGGCGGCCGGCGGCGGTGGCCGCCCGTGGAGGTGCTTTTCCGGCGGACCCTAAAATGTGTTGGATTTCATATGGGATGGATTGTGGCACGTGCTAGGGGGTTCTTTGCCCTCCCTTGAGTGAGATACCCATCAAACCCGCATCCGTTAAGGGGACTTGCGCTACCTACCCACTTTGGATGGAAACCGCATGATTCCTAGGCTAGGGCGAGGTGGGGCTCTCGCCCTTGTGAGGCCCATGTAACCCGCTTTGTTGTTGCTTCATGGAACTCTCGTGCGTGGGACTCCTCCTAACAATCTTGCGGAACGGCATCCGTTCTCGGGCTCTTGCCCCCCGGGTGCTCAGTAAGCTTGGGCGTGGTTGGATTCTTGCAATCGGGACGACCACGCGACACGCCTTGCACTCGAGTTACTCGGTCACTTCGTACGTCGGCGCCACCCGTGGCGGCCGGCGGCGGTGGCCGCCCGTGGAGGTGCTTTTCCGGCGGACCCTAAAATGTGTTGGATTTCATATGGGATGGATTGTGGCACGTGCTAGGGGGTTCTTTGCCCTCCCTTGAGTGAGATACCCATCAAACCCGCATCCGTTAAGGGGACTTGCGCTACCTACCCACTTTGGATGGAAACCGCATGATTCCTAGGCTAGGGCGAGGTGGGGCTCTCGCCCTTGTGAGGCCCATGTAACCCGCTTTGTTGTTGCTTCATGGAACTCTCGTGCGTGGGACTCCTCCTAACAATCTTGCGGAACGGCATCCGTTCTCGGGCTCTTGCCCCCCGGGTGCTCAGTAAGCTTGGGCGTGGTTGGATTCTTGCAATCGGGACGACCACGCGACACGCCTTGCACTCGAGTTACTCGGTCACTTCGTACGTCGGCGCCACCCGTGGCGGCCGGCGGCGGTGGCCGCCCGTGGAGGTGCTTTTCCGGCGGACCCTAAAATGTGTTGGATTTCATATGGGATGGATTGTGGCACGTGCTAGGGGGTTCTTTGCCCTCCCTTGAGTGAGATACCCATCAAACCCGCATCCGTTAAGGGGACTTGCGCTACCTACCCACTTTGGATGGAAACCGCATGATTCCTAGGCTAGGGCGAGGTGGGGCTCTCGCCCTTGTGAGGCCCATGTAACCCGCTTTGTTGTTGCTTCATGGAACTCTCGTGCGTGGGACTCCTCCTAACAATCTTGCGGAACGGCATCCGTTCTCGGGCTCTTGCCCCCCGGGTGCTCAGTAAGCTTGGGCGTGGTTGGATTCTTGCAATCGGGACGACCACGCGACACGCCTTGCACTCGAGTTACTCGGTCACTTCGTACGTCGGCGCCACCCGTGGCGGCCGGCGGCGGTGGCCGCCCGTGGAGGTGCTTTTCCGGCGGACCCTAAAATGTGTTGGATTTCATATGGGATGGATTGTGGCACGTGCTAGGGGGTTCTTTGCCCTCCCTTGAGTGAGATACCCATCAAACCCGCATCCGTTAAGGGGACTTGCGCTACCTACCCACTTTGGATGGAAACCGCATGATTCCTAGGCTAGGGCGCGGTGGGGCTCTCGCCCTTGTGAGGCACATGTAACCCGCTTTGTTGTTGCTTCATGGAACTCTCGTGCGTGGGACTCCTCCTAACAATCTTGCGGAACGGCATCCGTTCTCGGGCTCTTGCCCCCCGGGTGCTCAGTAAGCTTGGGCGTGGTTGGATTCTTGCAATCGGGACGACCACGCGACACGCCTTGCACTCGAGTTCCTCGGTCACTTCGTACGTCGGCGCCACCCGTGGCGGCCGGCGGCGGTGGCCGCCCGTGGAGGTGCTTTTCCGGCGGACCCTAAAATGTGTTGGATTTCATATGGGATTGATTGTGGCACT
>CM073489.1:350000-355000 GCA_037074505.1 Albizia julibrissin | reverse complement strand
ATGCATATGTCCTTGGTGCCCGGGCAAGGATTTGGAAGAGTTGAATTTTGGGTGGACTTCCCCGCGGGCAAGCCCGGGCAAGGTCCCGAGCAGTCCAAAAACTTGGCCCCTTACTCAAAATGAGATCTACTCGGTGCAATTGGGAATTTATTGTTGCATTCACTCTTCCTAACCCCAATGCAAATGTCCTTGGTGCCCGGGCAAGGATTTGGAAGAGTTGAATTTTGGGTGGTCTTGCCCGCGGGCAAGACCGGCAAGGTCCCGAGCAGTCCAAAAACTTGGCCCCTTACTCAAAACGAGATCTACTCGGTGCAATTGGGAATTTATTGTTGCATTCACTCTTCCTAACCCCAATGCAAATGTCCTTGGTGCCCGGGCAAGGATTTGGAAGAGTTGAATTTTGGGTGGACTTGCCCGCGGGCAAGCCCGGGCAAGGTCCCGAGCAGTCCAAAAACTTGGCCCCTTACTCAAAATGAGATCTACTCGGTGCAATTGGGAATTTATTGTTGCATTCACTCTTCCTAACCCCAATGCAAATGTCCTTGGTGCCCGGGCAAGGATTTGGAAGAGTTGAATTTTGGGTGGTCTTGCCCGCGGGCAAGACCGGCAAGGTCCCGAGCAGTCCAAAAACTTGGCCCCTTACTCAAAACGAGATCTACTCGGTGCAATTGGGAATTTATTGTTGCATTCACTCTTCCTAACCCCAATGCAAATGTCCTTGGTGCCCGGGCAAGGATTTGGAAGAGTTGAATTTTGGGTGGACTTGCCCGCGGGCAAGCCCGGGCAAGGTCCCGAGCAGTCCAAAAACTTGGCCCCTTACTCAAAATGAGATCTACTCGGTGCAATTGGGAATTTATTGTTGCATTCACTCTTCCTAACCCCAATGCAAATGTCCTTGGTGCCCGGGCAAGGATTTGGAAGAGTTGAATTTTGGGTGGACTTGCCCGCGGGCAAGCCCGGGCAAGGTCCCGAGCAGTCCAAAAACTTGGCCCCTTACTCAAAACGAGATCTACTCGGTGCAAGTGGGAATTTATTGTTGCATTCACTCTTCCTAACCCCAATGCAAATGTCCTTGGTGCCCGGGCAAGGATTTGGAAGAGTTGAATTTTGGGTGGACTTGCCCGCGGGCAAGCCCGGGCAAGGTCCCGAGCAGTCCAAAAACTTGGCCCCTTACTCAAAATGAGATCTACTCGGTGCAAGTGGGAATTTATTGTTGCATTCACTCTTCCTAACCCCAATGCAAATGTCCTTGGTGCCCGGGCAACGATTTGGAAGAGTTGAATTTTGGGTGGACTTGCCCGCGGGCAAGCCCGGGCAAGGTCCCGAGCAGTCCAAAAACTTGGCCCCTTACTCAAAATGAGATCTACTCGGTGCAAGTGGGAATTTATTGTTGCATTCACTCTTCCTAACCCCAATGCAAATGTCCTTGGTGCCCGGGCAAGGATTTGGAAGAGTTGAATTTTGGGTGGACTTGCCCGCGGGCAAGCCCGGGCAAGGTCCCGAGCAGTCCAAAAACTTGGCCCCTTACTCAAAATGAGATCTACTCGGTGCAAGTGGGAATTTATTGTTGCATTCACTCTTCCTAACCCCAATGCAAATGTCCTTGGTGCCCGGGCAAGGATTTGGAAGAGTTGAATTTTGGGTGGACTTCCCCGCGGGCAAGCCCGGGCAAGGTCCCGAGCAGTCCAAAAACTTGGCCCCTTACTCAAAATGAGATCTACTCGGTGCAAGTGGGAATTTATTGTTGCATTCACTCTTCCTAACCCCAATGCAAATGTCCTTGGTGCCCGGGCAAGGATTTGGAAGAGTTGAATTTTGGGTGGACTTGCCCGCGGGCAAGCCCGGGCAAGGTCCCGAGCAGTCCAAAAACTTGGCCCCTTACTCAAAATGAGATCTACTCGGTGCAAGTGGGAATTTATTGTTGCATTCACTCTTCCTAACCCCAATGCAAATGTCCTTGGTGCCCGGGCAAGGATTTGGAAGAGTTGAATTTTGGGTGGACTTGCCCGCGGGCAAGCCCGGGCAAGGTCCCGAGCAACTTTGGGCAAGGTGGTGGCAAGGTTTGGCAACCTTGGAAAGGGTCCTGGCAAGGTTTGGCACGCTCGGGAAGGGTCCGGGCAAGTCCTGGCACGTCCAGGACTTGTCCAAGCACGTCCTGGACTAGTCCTGGCTTGCTCAGGACTTGCTCAGGACTTGCTCAGGACTTGCCCGGGCAAGTCCTGAGCAGTCCAAAAACTTCACCCCTTACTCAAAATGAAATCTACACGTTACATTTGAGTTTTTCTTTGTCCATTCACTCATACTCATCCCCCCCTACATGTGGGGCTGTCCGGCCGCCGGAGCCGCCGCCCGTGGTGGCCGTTTGAGGGTGCACAAGTCTGAACACTAAAAAATTCGTAAAATATTCTACGAGTGTCCGAAAATTATGAAACTTGGGGATTGGTCTTCTGTTATGGTGCCTAGCATTGCTGCAAAAAATCATGGAAAAATTCGATCTCTAGGTCCCTCAAAAAAAAGTTGTCGTTTGAGAAAAAAGTATGTCTGTTGGTGCCACAATGGAAAAAGTCCAAATTGCATATATAGGGGGGCACCCCTCCCCCCCTCCCCATGGCAGGATCCACGCACACACGCTATGTCCCTTTGTGGCGAGCAAGTGTGTGAGCCATGGGGTCGAGTTCCTTGGTCACTTCGTACGTCGGCGCCACCCGTGGCGGCCGGCGGCGGTGGCCGGCCGTAGAGGGGCGGCCACCGGCGACTTTTCCGGCGACTTTTCCGGCGGACCCTAAAATGTGTTGGATTTCATATGGGATGGTTTGTGGCACGTGCTAGGGGGTTCTTTGCCCTCCCTTGAGTGAGATACCCATCAAACCCGCATCCGTTAAGGGGACTTGCGCTACCTACCCACTTTGGATGGAAACCGCATGATTCCTAGGCTAGGGCGAGGTGGGGCTCTCGCCCTTGTGAGGCCCATGTAACCCGCTTTGTTGTTGCTTCATGGAACTCTCGTGCGTGGGACTCCTCTTAACAATCTTGCGGAACGGCATCCGTTCTCGGGCTCTTGCCCCCCGGGTGCTCAGTAAGCTTGGGCGTGGTTGGATTCTTGCAATCGGGACGACCACGCGACACGCCTTGCACTCGAGTTACTCGGTCACTTCGTACGTAGGCGCCACCCGTGGCGGCCGGCGGCGGTGGCCGCCCGTGGAGGTGCTTTTCCGGCGGACCCTAAAATGTGTTGGATTTCATATGGGATGGATTGTGGCACGTGCTAGGGGGTTCTTTGCCCTCCCTTGAGTGAGATACCCATCAAACCCGCATCCGTTAAGGGGACTTGCGCTACCTACCCACTTTGGATGGAAACCGCATGATTCCTAGGCTAGGGCGAGGTGGGGCTCTCGCCCTTGTGAGGCCCATGTAACCCGCTTTGTTGTTGCTTCATGGAACTCTCGTGCGTGGGACTCCTCCTAACAATCTTGCGGAACGGCATCCGTTCTCGGGCTCTTGCCCCCCGGGTGCTCAGTAAGCTTGGGCGTGGTTGGATTCTTGCAATCGGGACGACCACGCGACACGCCTTGCACTCGAGTTACTCGGTCACTTCGTACGTCGGCGCCACCCGTGGCGGCCGGCGGCGGTGGCCGCCCGTGGAGGTGCTTTTCCGGCGGACCCTAAAATGTGTTGGATTTCATATGGGATGGATTGTGGCACGTGCTAGGGGGTTCTTTGCCCTCCCTTGAGTGAGATACCCATCAAACCCGCATCCGTTAAGGGGACTTGCGCTACCTACCCACTTTGGATGGAAACCGCATGATTCCTAGGCTAGGGCGCGGTGGGGCTCTCGCCCTTGTGAGGCCCATGTAACCCGCTTTGTTGTTGCTTCATGGAACTCTCGTGCGTGGGACTCCTCCTAACAATCTTGCGGAACGGCATCCGTTCTCGGGCTCTTGCCCCCCGGGTGCTCAGTAAGCTTGGGCGTGGTTGGATTCTTGCAATCGGGACGACCACGCGACACGCCTTGCACTCGAGTTACTCGGTCACTTCGTACGTCGGCGCCACCCGTGGCGGCCGGCGGCGGTGGCCGCCCGTGGAGGTGCTTTTCCGGCGGACCCTAAAATGTGTTGGATTTCATATGGGATGGATTGTGGCACGTGCTAGGGGGTTCTTTGCCCTCCCTTGAGTGAGATACCCATCAAACCCGCATCCGTTAAGGGGACTTGCGCTACCTACCCACTTTGGATGGAAACCGCATGATTCCTAGGCTAGGGCGCGGTGGGGCTCTCGCCCTTGTGAGGCACATGTAACCCGCTTTGTTGTTGCTTCATGGAACTCTCGTGCGTGGGACTCCTCCTAACAATCTTGCGGAACGGCATCCGTTCTCGGGCTCTCGCCCCCCGGGTGCTCAGTAAGCTTGGGCGTGGTTGGATTCTTGCAATCGGGACGACCACGCGACACGCCTTGCACTCGAGTTCCTCGGTCACTTCGTACGTCGGCGCTACCCGTGGCGGCCGGCGGCGGTGGCCGCCCGTGGAGGTGCTTTTCCGGCGGACCCTAAAATGTGTTGGATTTCATATGGGATGGATTGTGGCACTTGCTAGGGGGTTCTTTGCCCTCCCTTGAGTGAGATACCCATCAAACCCGCATCCGTTAAGGGGACTTGCGCTACCTACCCACTTTGGATGGAAACCGCATGATTCCTAGGCTAGGGCGCGGTGGGGCTCTCGCCCTTGTGAGGCCCATGTAACCCGCTTTGTTGTTGCTTCATGGAACTCTCGTGCGTGGGACTCCTCCTAACAATCTTGCGGAACGGCATCCGTTCTCGGGCTCTTGCCCCCCGGGTGCTCAGTAAGCTTGGGCGTGGTTGGATTCTTGCAATCGGGACGACCACGTGACACTCCTCGCACTCGGCCCCTTCCTTCTCATTTCGGTGGACCCTATAGTGTGCGGGATTTCAATCTGATTGATGTCGGTGCGTGCCTATAGGGGTTCTTGGGCCTCCCGCTTGCGAG
>CM073489.1:337500-340000 GCA_037074505.1 Albizia julibrissin | reverse complement strand
ATTGGGAATTTATTGTTGCATTCACTCTTCCTAACCCCAATGCAAATGTCCTTGGTGCCCGGGCAAGGATTTGGAAGAGTTGAATTTTGGGTGGACTTGCCCGCGGGCAAGCCCGGGCAAGGTCCCGAGCAGTCCAAAAACTTGGCCCCTTACTCAAAACGAGATCTACTCGGTGCAAGTGGGAATTTATTGTTGCATTCACTCTTCCTAACCCCAATGCAAATGTCCTTGGTGCCCGGGCAAGGATTTGGAAGAGTTGAATTTTGGGTGGACTTGCCCGCGGGCAAGCCCGGGCAAGGTCCCGAGCAGTCCAAAAACTTGGCCCCTTACTCAAAATGAGATCTACTCGGTGCAAGTGGGAATTTATTGTTGCATTCACTCTTCCTAACCCCAATGCAAATGTCCTTGGTGCCCGGGCAACGATTTGGAAGAGTTGAATTTTGGGTGGACTTGCCCGCGGGCAAGCCCGGGCAAGGTCCCGAGCAGTCCAAAAACTTGGCCCCTTACTCAAAATGAGATCTACTCGGTGCAAGTGGGAATTTATTGTTGCATTCACTCTTCCTAACCCCAATGCAAATGTCCTTGGTGCCCGGGCAAGGATTTGGAAGAGTTGAATTTTGGGTGGACTTGCCCGCGGGCAAGCCCGGGCAAGGTCCCGAGCAGTCCAAAAACTTGGCCCCTTACTCAAAATGAGATCTACTCGGTGCAAGTGGGAATTTATTGTTGCATTCACTCTTCCTAACCCCAATGCAAATGTCCTTGGTGCCCGGGCAAGGATTTGGAAGAGTTGAATTTTGGGTGGACTTGCCCGCGGGCAAGCCCGGGCAAGGTCCCGAGCAACTTTGGGCAAGGTGGTGGCAAGGTTTGGCAACCTTGGAAAGGGTCCTGGCAAGGTTTGGCACGCTCGGGAAGGGTCCGGGCAAGTCCTGGCACGTCCAGGACTTGTCCAAGCACGTCCTGGACTAGTCCTGGCTTGCTCAGGACTTGCTCAGGACTTGCCCGGGCAAGTCCTGAGCAGTCCAAAAACTTCACCCCTTACTCAAAATGAAATCTACACGTTACATTTGAGTTTTTCTTTGTCCATTCACTCATACTCATCCCCCCCTACATGTGGGGCTGTCCGGCCGCCGGAGCCGCCGCCCGTGGTGGCCGTTTGAGGGTGCACAAGTCTGAACACTAAAAAATTCGTAAAATATTCTACGAGTGTCCGAAAATTATGAAACTTGGGGATTGATCTTCTGTTATGGTGCCTAGCATTGCTGCAAAAAATCATGGAAAAATTCGATCTCTAGGTCCCTCAAAAAAAAGTTGTCGTTTGAGAAAAAAGTATGTCTGTTGGTGCCACAATGGAAAAAGTCCAAATTGCATATATAGGGGGGCACCCCTCCCCCCCTCCCCATGGCAGGATCCACGCACACACGCTATGTCCCTTTGTGGCGAGCAAGTGTGTGAGCCATGGGGTCGAGTTCCTTGGTCACTTCGTACGTCGGCGCCACCCGTGGCGGCCGGCGGCGGTGGCCGGCCGTAGAGGGGCGGCCACCGGCGACTTTTCCGGCGGACCCTAAAATGTGTTGGATTTCATATGGGATGGTTTGTGGCACGTGCTAGGGGGTTCTTTGCCCTCCCTTGAGTGAGATACCCATCAAACCCGCATCCGTTAAGGGGACTTGCGCTACCTACCCACTTTGGATGGAAACCGCATGATTCCTAGGCTAGGGCGCGGTGGGGCTCTCGCCCTTGTGAGGCCCATGTAACCCGCTTTGTTGTTGCTTCATGGAACTCTCGTGCGTGGGACTCCTCCTAACAATCTTGCGGAACGGCATCCGTTCTCGGGCTCTTGCCCCCCGGGTGCTCAGTAAGCTTGGGCGTGGTTGGATTCTTGCAATCGGGACGACCACGTGACACTCCTCGCACTCGGCCCCTTCCTTCTCATTTCGGTGGACCCTATAGTGTGCGGGATTTCAATCTGATTGATGTCGGTGCGTGCCTATAGGGGTTCTTGGGCCTCCCGCTTGCGAGATACCCATCAAACCCGCATCCGTTAAGGGGACTTGCGCTACCTACCCACTTTGGATGGAAACCGCATGATTCCTAGGCTAGGGCGCGGTGGGGCTCTCTCTCCTGTGAGGCACTAGTAACCCCCAGTGTTGCTTCATGGAAATCCTGTGCGTTGGACCCCTCCTCACAACCTTGCGGAACGGTGGCCGTTCTCGGGCTCTCGCCCCCCGGTTGCTCAGTAAGCTTGGGCGTGGTTGGATTCTTGCAATCGGGCCGACCACGCGACATGCCCGGCACTCGCCCTCATCCTTCTCACTCGAATTACTGCACACCCTCGTCCCACGCGTTGGATTGCTTTCGACCTCTGGCGGTCAAGCATCCAACTATTACTTCGATGGAATGGATGTAGCCCTGGGTGCTTTGCCATATGCTTGAGTTTTGGGGGGATGCTACGCATGGGGCGGGGCAGTGCGGATCGAGTATGGGAAAGAGTCGCCATGTC
>CM073489.1:327500-330000 GCA_037074505.1 Albizia julibrissin | reverse complement strand
GAGCATGTGCGGGCAAAACGAGGGCAAGGTGTTGCAGGTGTGGGAAACACGTGGGCAAAGATCATGGACCATTGAGCAAGGTCCGAGCATGTGCAAATGTCCCCGTGGGCAAGTATCATGGACCCTTGGGCAAGGTCCTAGCGAGTGCGGGCAAGTTCCCTGCGCGGCGTCATTTCGTAAAAAATGACCCCCGTTGGTGGAACTCGTGAGATTTCCAAAATTGCTCTATAGGGGGGCAACGATCGTGGACCCTTGACCAAGGTCCGAGCATGTGCGGGCAAAACGAGGGCAAGGTCCAGGCAAGGTGTTGCAGGTGTGGGCAAAGATCATGGACCATTGAGCAAGGTCCGAGCATGTGCGGGAAACACGTGGGCAAGCATCATGGACCCTTGGGCTAGGTCCTAGCGAGTGTGGGAAAAGCATGGACAAGGTCCGAGCAAGGAGTTGCAATTGTTCGCAGCGCGTGGGTGGACAAGGATTTGGAAGAGTTGAATTTTGGGTGGTCTTGCCCGCGGGCAAGACCGGCAAGGTCCCGAGCAGTCCAAAAACTTGGCCCCTTACTCAAAACGAGATCTACTCGGTGCAATTGGGAATTTATTGTTGCATTCACTCTTCCTAACCCCAATGCAAATGTCCTTGGTGCCCGGGCAAGGATTTGGAAGAGTTGAATTTTGGGTGGACTTCCCCGCGGGCAAGCCCGGGCAAGGTCCCGAGCGGTCCAAAAACTTGGCCCCTTACTCAAAATGAGATCTACTCGGTGCAATTGGGAATTTATTGTTGCATTCACTCTTCCTAACCCCAATGCAAATGTCCTTGGTGCCCGGGCAAGGATTTGGAAGAGTTGAATTTTGGGTGGACTTCCCCGCGGGCAAGCCCGGGCAAGGTCCCGAGCAGTCCAAAAACTTGGCCCCTTACTAAAAACGAGATCTACTCGGTGCAATTGGGAATTTATTGTTGCATTCACTCTTCCTAACCCCAATGCAAATGTCCTTGGTGCCCGGGCAAGGATTTGGAAGAGTTGAATTTTGGGTGGACTTGCCCGCGGGCAAGCCCGGGCAAGGTCCCGAGCAGTCCAAAAACTTGGCCCCTTACTCAAAACGAGATCTACTCGGTGCAATTGGGAATTTATTGTTGCATTCACTCTTCCTAACCCCAATGCAAATGTCCTTGGTGCCCGGGCAAGGATTTGGAAGAGTTGAATTTTGGGTGGACTTCCCCGCGGGCAAGCCCGGGCAAGGTCCCGAGCAGTCCAAAAACTTGGCCCCTTACTCAAAATGAGATCTACTCGGTGCAATTGGGAATTTATTGTTGCATTCACTCTTCCTAACCCCAATGCAAATGTCCTTGGTGCCCGGGCAAGGATTTGGAAGAGTTGAATTTTGGGTGGTCTTGCCCGCGGGCAAGACCGGCAAGGTCCCGAGCAGTCCAAAAACTTGGCCCCTTACTCAAAACGAGATCTACTCGGTGCAATTGGGAATTTATTGTTGCATTCACTCTTCCTAACCCCAATGCAAATGTCCTTGGTGCCCGGGCAAGGATTTGGAAGAGTTGAATTTTGGGTGGACTTCCCCGCGGGCAAGCCCGGGCAAGGTCCCGAGCAGTCCAAAAACTTGGCCCCTTACTCAAAATGAGATCTACTCGGTGCAATTGGGAATTTATTGTTGCATTCACTCTTCCTAACCCCAATGCAAATGTCCTTGGTGCCCGGGCAAGGATTTGGAAGAGTTGAATTTTGGGTGGTCTTGCCCGCGGGCAAGCCCGGGCAAGGTCCCGAGCAGTCCAAAAACTTGGCCCCTTACTCAAAACGAGATCTACTCGGTGCAATTGGGAATTTATTGTTGCATTCACTCTTCCTAACCCCAATGCAAATGTCCTTGGTGCCCGGGCAAGGATTTGGAAGAGTTGAATTTTGGGTGGACTTGCCCGCGGGCAAGCCCGGGCAAGGTCCCGAGCAGTCCAAAAACTTGGCCCCTTACTCAAAATGAGATCTACTCGGTGCAAGTGGGAATTTATTGTTGCATTCACTCTTCCTAACCCCAATGCAAATGTCCTTGGTGCCCGGGCAAGGATTTGGAAGAGTTGAATTTTGGGTGGACTTGCCCGCGGGCAAGCCCGGGCAAGGTCCCGAGCAGTCCAAAAACTTGGCCCCTTACTCAAAATGAGATCTACTCGGTGCAAGTGGGAATTTATTGTTGCATTCACTCTTCCTAACCCCAATGCAAATGTCCTTGGTGCCCGGGCAAGGATTTGGAAGAGTTGAATTTTGGGTGGACTTGCCCGCGGGCAAGCCCGGGCAAGGTCCCGAGCAGTCCAAAAACTTGGCCCCTTACTCAAAATGAGATCTACTCGGTGCAATTGGGAATTTATTGTTGCATTCACTCTTCCTAACCCCAATGCAAATGTCCTTGGTGCCCGGGCAAGGATTTGGAAGAGTTGAATTTTGGGTGGACTTGCCCGCGGGCAAGCCCGGGCAAGGTCCCGAGCAGTCCAAAAACTTGGC
>CM073489.1:315000-317500 GCA_037074505.1 Albizia julibrissin | reverse complement strand
TAAAAAATGACCCCCGTTGGTGGAACTCGTGAGATTTCCCAAATTGCTCTATAGGGGGGCAACGATCGTGGACCCTTGACCAAGGTCCGAGCATGTGCGGGCAAAACGAGGGCAAGGTCCAGGCAAGGTGTTGCACGTGTGGGCAACACGTGGGCAAAGATCATGGACCATTGAGCAAGGTCCGAGCATGTGCGGGAAACACGTCGGCAAGCATCAAGGACCCTTGGGCAAGGTCCTAGCGAGTGTGGGAAAAGCATGGACAAGGTCCGAGCAAGGAGTTGCAATTGTTCGCAGCGCGTGGGTGGACAAGGATTTGGAAGAGTTGAATTTTGGGTGGTCTTGCCCGCGGGCAAGACCGGCAAGGTCCCGAGCAGTCCAAAAACTTGGCCCCTTACTCAAAATGAGATCTACTCGGTGCAATTGGGAATTTATTGTTGCATTCACTCTTCCTAACCCCAATGCAAATGTCCTTGGTGCCCGGGCAAGGATTTGGAAGAGTTGAATTTTGGGTGGACTTGCCCGCGGGCAAGCCCGGGCAAGGTCCCGAGCAGTCCAAAAACTTGGCCCCTTACTCAAAATGAGATATACTCGGTGCAATTGGGAATTTATTGTTGCATTCACTCTTCCTAACCCCAATGCAAATGTCCTTGGTGCCCGGGCAAGGATTTGGAAGAGTTGAATTTTGGGTGGACTTGCCCGCGGGCAAGCCCGGGCAAGGTCCCGAGCAGTCCAAAAACTTGGGCCCTTACTCAAAATGAGATATACTCGGTGCAAGTGGGAATTTATTGTTGCATTCGCTCTTCCTAACCCCAATGCAAATGTCCTTGGTGCCCGGGCAAGGATTTGGAAGAGTTGAATTTTGGGTGGACTTGCCCGCGGGCAAGCCCGGGCAAGGTCCCGAGCAGTCCAAAAACTTGGCCCCTTACTCAAAATGAGATATACTCGGTGCAATTGGGAATTTATTGTTGCATTCACTATTCCTAACCCCAATGCAAATGTCCTTGGCGCCCGGGCAAGGATTTGGAAGAGTTGAATTTTGGGTGGACTTGCCCGCGGGCAAGCCCGGGCAAGGTCCCGAGCAGTCCAAAAACTTGGCCCCTTACTCAAAATGAGATCTACTCGGTGCAATTGGGAATTTATTGTTGCATTCACTCTTCCTAACCCCAATGCAAATGTCCTTGGTGCCCGGGCAAGGATTTGGAAGAGTTGAATTTTGGGTGGACTTGCCCGCGGGCAAGCCCGGGCAAGGTCCCGAGCAGTCCAAAAACTTGGCCCCTTACTCAAAATGAGATCTACTCGGTGCAAGTGGGAATTTATTGTTGCATTCACTCTTCCTAACCCCAATGCAAATGTCCTTGGTGCCCGGGCAAGGATTTGGAAGAGTTGAATTTTGGGTGGACTTGCCCGCGGGCAAGCCCGGGCAAGGTCCCGAGCAGTCCAAAAACTTGGCCCCTTACTCAAAATGAGATCTACTCGGTGCAATTGGGAATTTATTGTTGCATTCACTCTTCCTAACCCCAATGCAAATGTCCTTGGTGCCCGGGCAAGGATTTGGAAGAGTTGAATTTTGGGTGGACTTGCCCGCGGGCAAGCCCGGGCAAGGTCCCGAGCAGTCCAAAAACTTGGCCCCTTACTCAAAATGAGATCTACTCGGTGCAATTGGGAATTTATTGTTGCATTCACTCTTCCTAACCCCAATGCAAATGTCCTTGGTGCCCGGGCAAGGATTTGGAAGAGTTGAATTTTGGGTGGACTTGCCCGCGGGCAAGCCCGGGCAAGGTCCCGAGCAGTCCAAAAACTTGGCCCCTTACTCAAAATGAGATCTACTCGGTGCAAGTGGGAATTTATTGTTGCATTCACTCTTCCTAACCCCAATGCAAATGTCCTTGGTGCCCGGGCAAGGATTTGGAAGAGTTGAATTTTGGGTGGACTTGCCCGCGGGCAAGCCCGGGCAAGGTCCCGAGCAGTCCAAAAACTTGGCCCCTTACTCAAAATGAGATCTACTCGGTGCAATTGGGAATTTATTGTTGCATTCACTCTTCCTAACCCCAATGCAAATGTCCTTGGTGCCCGGGCAAGGATTTGGAAGAGTTGAATTTTGGGTGGACTTGCCCGCGGGCAAGCCCGGGCAAGGTCCCGAGCAGTCCAAAAACTTGGCCCCTTACTCAAAATGAGATCTACTCGGTGCAATTGGGAATTTATTGTTGCATTCACTCTTCCTAACCCCAATGCAAATGTCCTTGGTGCCCGGGCAAGGATTTGGAAGAGTTGAATTTTGGGTGGACTTGCCCGCGGGCAAGCCCGGGCAAGGTCCCGAGCAGTCCAAAAACTTGGCCCCTTACTCAAAATGAGATCTACTCGGTGCAAGTGGGAATTTATTGTTGCATTCACTCTTCCTAACCCCAATGCAAATGTCCTTGGTGCCCGGGCAAGGATTTGGAAGAGTTGAATTTTGGGTGGACTTGCCCGCGGGCAAGCCCGGGCAAGGTCCCGAGCAACT
>CM073489.1:300000-305000 GCA_037074505.1 Albizia julibrissin | reverse complement strand
GGAAACACGTGGGCAAGCATCATGGACCCTTGGGCAAGGTCCTAGCGAGTGCGGGCAAGTTCCCTGCGCGGCGTCATTTCGTAAAAAATGACCCCCGTTGGTGGAACTCGTGAGATTTCCAAAATTGCTCTATAGGGGGGCAACGATCGTGGACCCTTGACCAAAGTCCGAGCATGTGCGGGCAAAACGAGGGCAAGGTCCAGGCAAGGTGTTGCAGGTGTGGGCAACACGTGGGCAAAGATCATGGACCATTGAGCAAGGTCCGAGCATGTGCAAATGTCCCCGTGGGCAAGTATCATGGACCCTTGGGCAAGGTCCTAGCGAGTGCGGGCAAGTTCCCTGCGCGGCGTCATTTCGTAAAAAATGACCCCCGTTGGTGGAACTCGTGAGATTTCCCAAATTGCTCTATAGGGGGGCAACGATCGTGGACCCTTGACCAAGGTCCGAGCATGTGCGGGCAAAACGAGGGCAAGGTCCAGGCAAGGTGTTGCACGTGTGGGCAACACGTGGGCAAAGATCATGGACCATTGAGCAAGGTCCGAGCATGTGCGGGAAACACGTCGGCAAGCATCAAGGACCCTTGGGCAAGGTCCTAGCGAGTGTGGGAAAAGCATGGACAAGGTCCGAGCAAGGAGTTGCAATTGTTCGCAGCGCGTGGGTGGACAAGGATTTGGAAGAGTTGAATTTTGGGTGGTCTTGCCCGCGGGCAAGACCGGCAAGGTCCCGAGCAGTCCAAAAACTTGGCCCCTTACTCAAAATGAGATCTACTCGGTGCAATTGGGAATTTATTGTTGCATTCACTCTTCCTAACCCCAATGCAAATGTCCTTGGTGCCCGGGCAAGGATTTGGAAGAGTTGAATTTTGGGTGGACTTGCCCGCGGGCAAGCCCGGGCAAGGTCCCGAGCAGTCCAAAAACTTGGCCCCTTACTCAAAATGAGATATACTCGGTGCAATTGGGAATTTATTGTTGCATTCACTCTTCCTAACCCCAATGCAAATGTCCTTGGTGCCCGGGCAAGGATTTGGAAGAGTTGAATTTTGGGTGGACTTGCCCGCGGGCAAGCCCGGGCAAGGTCCCGAGCAGTCCAAAAACTTGGGCCCTTACTCAAAATGAGATATACTCGGTGCAAGTGGGAATTTATTGTTGCATTCGCTCTTCCTAACCCCAATGCAAATGTCCTTGGTGCCCGGGCAAGGATTTGGAAGAGTTGAATTTTGGGTGGACTTGCCCGCGGGCAAGCCCGGGCAAGGTCCCGAGCAGTCCAAAAACTTGGCCCCTTACTCAAAATGAGATATACTCGGTGCAATTGGGAATTTATTGTTGCATTCACTATTCCTAACCCCAATGCAAATGTCCTTGGCGCCCGGGCAAGGATTTGGAAGAGTTGAATTTTGGGTGGACTTGCCCGCGGGCAAGCCCGGGCAAGGTCCCGAGCAGTCCAAAAACTTGGCCCCTTACTCAAAATGAGATCTACTCGGTGCAATTGGGAATTTATTGTTGCATTCACTCTTCCTAACCCCAATGCAAATGTCCTTGGTGCCCGGGCAAGGATTTGGAAGAGTTGAATTTTGGGTGGACTTGCCCGCGGGCAAGCCCGGGCAAGGTCCCGAGCAGTCCAAAAACTTGGCCCCTTACTCAAAATGAGATCTACTCGGTGCAAGTGGGAATTTATTGTTGCATTCACTCTTCCTAACCCCAATGCAAATGTCCTTGGTGCCCGGGCAAGGATTTGGAAGAGTTGAATTTTGGGTGGACTTGCCCGCGGGCAAGCCCGGGCAAGGTCCCGAGCAGTCCAAAAACTTGGCCCCTTACTCAAAATGAGATCTACTCGGTGCAATTGGGAATTTATTGTTGCATTCACTCTTCCTAACCCCAATGCAAATGTCCTTGGTGCCCGGGCAAGGATTTGGAAGAGTTGAATTTTGGGTGGACTTGCCCGCGGGCAAGCCCGGGCAAGGTCCCGAGCAGTCCAAAAACTTGGCCCCTTACTCAAAATGAGATCTACTCGGTGCAATTGGGAATTTATTGTTGCATTCACTCTTCCTAACCCCAATGCAAATGTCCTTGGTGCCCGGGCAAGGATTTGGAAGAGTTGAATTTTGGGTGGACTTGCCCGCGGGCAAGCCCGGGCAAGGTCCCGAGCAGTCCAAAAACTTGGCCCCTTACTCAAAATGAGATCTACTCGGTGCAATTGGGAATTTATTGTTGCATTCACTCTTCCTAACCCCAATGCAAATGTCCTTGGTGCCCGGGCAAGGATTTGGAAGAGTTGAATTTTGGGTGGACTTGCCCGCGGGCAAGCCCGGGCAAGGTCCCGAGCAGTCCAAAAACTTGGCCCCTTACTCAAAATGAGATCTACTCGGTGCAATTGGGAATTTATTGTTGCATTCACTCTTCCTAACCCCAATGCAAATGTCCTTGGTGCCCGGGCAAGGATTTGGAAGAGTTGAATTTTGGGTGGACTTGCCCGCGGGCAAGCCCGGGCAAGGTCCCGAGCAGTCCAAAAACTTGGCCCCTTACTCAAAATGAGATCTACTCGGTGCAATTGGGAATTTATTGTTGCATTCACTCTTCCTAACCCCAATGCAAATGTCCTTGGTGCCCGGGCAAGGATTTGGAAGAGTTGAATTTTGGGTGGACTTGCCCGCGGGCAAGCCCGGGCAAGGTCCCGAGCAGTCCAAAAACTTGGCCCCTTACTCAAAATGAGATCTACTCGGTGCAAGTGGGAATTTATTGTTGCATTCACTCTTCCTAACCCCAATGCAAATGTCCTTGGTGCCCGGGCAAGGATTTGGAAGAGTTGAATTTTGGGTGGACTTGCCCGCGGGCAAGCCCGGGCAAGGTCCCGAGCAACTTTGGGCAAGGTGGTGGCAAGGTTTGGCAACCTTGGAAAGGGTCCTGGCAAGGTTTGGCACGCTCGGGAAGGGTCCGGGCAAGTCCTGGCACGTCCAGGACTTGTCCAAGCACGTCCTGGACTAGTCCTGGCTTGCTCAGGACTTGCTCAGGACTTACTCAGGACTTGCCCGGGCAAGTCCTGAGCAGTCCAAAAACTTCACCCCTTACTCAAAATGAAATCTACACGTTACATTTGAGTTTTTCTTTGTCCATTCACTCATACTCATCCCCCCCTACATGTGGGGCTGTCCGGCCGCCGGAGCCGCCGCCCGTGGTGGCCGTTTGAGGGTGCACAAGTCTGAACACTAAAAAATTCGTAAAATATTCTACGAGTGTCCGAAAATTATGAAACTTGGGGATTGATCTTCTGTTATGGTGCCTAGCATTGCTGCAAAAAATCATGGAAAAATTCGATCTCTAGGTCCCTCAAAAAAAAGTTGTCGTTTGAGAAAAAAGTATGTCTGTTGGTGCCACAATGGAAAAAGTCCAAATTGCATATATAGGGGGGCACCCCTCCCCCCCTCCCCATGGCAGGATCCACGCACACACGCTATGTCCCTTTGTGGCGAGCAAGTGTGTGAGCCATGGGGTCGAGTTCCTTGGTCACTTCGTACGTCGGCGCCACCCGTGGCGGCCGGCGGCGGTGGCCGGCCGTAGAGGGGCGGCCACCGGCGACTTTTCCGGCGACTTTTCCGGCGGACCCTAAAATGTGTTGGATTTCATATGGGATGGATTGTGGCACGTGCTTGGGGGTTCTTTGCCCTCCCTTGAGTGAGATACCCATCAAACCCGCATCCGTTAAGGGGACTTGCGCGACCTACCCACTTTGGATGGAAACCGCATGATTCCTAGGCTAGGGCGCGGTGGGGCTCTCGCCCTTGTGAGGCACATGTAACCCGCTTTGTTGTTGCTTCATGGAACTCTCGTGCGTGGGACTCCTCCTAACAATCTTGCGGAACGGCATCCGTTCTCGGGCTCTTGCCCCCCGGGTGCTCAGTAAGCTTGGGCGTGGTTGGATTCTTGCAATCGGGACGACCACGCGACACGCCTTGCACTCGAGTTCCTCGGTCACTTCGTACGTCGGCGCCACCCGTGGCGGCCGGCGGCGGTGGCCGCCCGTGGAGGTGCTTTTCCGGCGGACCCTAAAATGTGTTGGATTTCATATGGGATGGATTGTGGCACGTGCTTGGGGGTTCTTTGCCCTCCCTTGAGTGAGATACCCATCAAACCCGCATCCGTTAAGGGGACTTGCGCTACCTACCCACTTTGGATGGAAACCGCATGATTCCTAGGCTAGGGCGCGGTGGGGCTCTCGCCCTTGTGAGGCACATGTAACCCGCTTTGTTGTTGCTTCATGGAACTCTCGTGCGTGGGACTCCTCCTAACAATCTTGCGGAACGGCATCCGTTCTCGGGCTCTTGCCCCCCGGGTTCTCAGTAAGCTTGGGCGTGGTTGGATTCTTGCAATCGGGACGACCACGCGACACGCCTTGCACTCGAGTTCCTCGGTCACTTCGTACGTCGGCGCCCCCCGTGGCGGCCGGCGGCGGTGGCCGCCCGTGGAGGTGCTTTTCCGGCGGACCCTAAAATGTGTTGGATTTCATATGGGATGGATTGTGGCACGTGCTAGGGGGTTCTTTGCCCTCCCTTGAGTGAGATACCCATCAAACCCGCATCCGTTAAGGGGACTTGCGCTACCTACCCACTTTGGATGGAAACCGCATGATTCCTAGGCTAGGGCGCGGTGGGGCTCTCGCCCTTGTGAGGCACATGTAACCCGCTTTGTTGTTGCTTCATGGAACTCTCGTGCGTGGGACTCCTCCTAACAATCTTGCGGAACGGCATCCGTTCTCGGGCTCTTGCCCCCCGGGTGCTCAGTAAGCTTGGGCGTGGTTGGATTCTTGCAATCGGGACGACCACGCGACACGCCTTGCACTCGAGTTCCTCGGTCACTTCGTACGTCGGCGCCACCCGTGGCGGCCGGCGGCGGTGGCCGCCCGTGGAGGTGCTTTTCCGGCGGACCCTAAAATGTGTTGGATTGCATATGGGATGGTTTGTGGCACGTGCTTGGGGGTTCTTTGCCCTCCCTTGAGTGAGATACCCA
>CM073489.1:287500-290000 GCA_037074505.1 Albizia julibrissin | reverse complement strand
CCGAGCAGTCCAAAAACTTGGCCCCTTACTCAAAATGAGATCTACTCGGTGCAATTGGGAATTTATTGTTGCATTCACTCTTCCTAACCCCAATGCAAATGTCCTTGGTGCCCGGGCAAGGATTTGGAAGAGTTGAATTTTGGGTGGACTTGCCCGCGGGCAAGCCCGGGCAAGGTCCCGAGCAGTCCAAAAACTTGGCCCCTTACTCAAAATGAGATCTACTCGGTGCAATTGGGAATTTATTGTTGCATTCACTCTTCCTAACCCCAATGCAAATGTCCTTGGTGCCCGGGCAAGGATTTGGAAGAGTTGAATTTTGGGTGGACTTGCCCGCGGGCAAGCCCGGGCAAGGTCCCGAGCAGTCCAAAAACTTGGCCCCTTACTCAAAATGAGATCTACTCGGTGCAAGTGGGAATTTATTGTTGCATTCACTCTTCCTAACCCCAATGCAAATGTCCTTGGTGCCCGGGCAAGGATTTGGAAGAGTTGAATTTTGGGTGGACTTGCCCGCGGGCAAGCCCGGGCAAGGTCCCGAGCAGTCCAAAAACTTGGCCCCTTACTCAAAATGAGATCTACTCGGTGCAATTGGGAATTTATTGTTGCATTCACTCTTCCTAACCCCAATGCAAATGGTCCTTGGTGCCCGGGCAAGGATTTGGAAGAGTTGAATTTTGGGTGGACTTGCCCGCGGGCAAGCCCGGGCAAGGTCCCGAGCAGTCCAAAAACTTGGCCCCTTACTCAAAATGAGATCTACTCGGTGCAATTGGGAATTTATTGTTGCATTCACTCTTCCTAACCCCAATGCAAATGTCCTTGGTGCCCGGGCAAGGATTTGGAAGAGTTGAATTTTGGGTGGACTTGCCCGCGGGCAAGCCCGGGCAAGGTCCCGAGCAGTCCAAAAACTTGGCCCCTTACTCAAAATGAGATCTACTCGGTGCAAGTGGGAATTTATTGTTGCATTCACTCTTCCTAACCCCAATGCAAATGTCCTTGGTGCCCGGGCAAGGATTTGGAAGAGTTGAATTTTGGGTGGACTTGCCGCGGGCAAGCCCGGGCAAGGTCCCGAGCAACTTTGGGCAAGGTGGTGGCAAGGTTTGGCAACCTTGGAAAGGGTCCTGGCAAGGTTTGGCACGCTCGGGAAGGGTCCGGGCAAGTCCTGGCACGTCCAGGACTTGTCCAAGCACGTCCTGGACTAGTCCTGGCTTGCTCAGGACTTGCTCAGGACTTACTCAGGACTTGCCCGGGCAAGTCCTGAGCAGTCCAAAAACTTCACCCCTTACTCAAAATGAAATCTACACGTTACATTTGAGTTTTTCTTTGTCCATTCACTCATACTCATCCCCCCCTACATGTGGGGCTGTCCGGCCGCCGGAGCCGCCGCCCGTGGTGGCCGTTTGAGGGTGCACAAGTCTGAACACTAAAAAATTCGTAAAATATTCTACGAGTGTCCGAAAATTATGAAACTTGGGGATTGATCTTCTGTTATGGTGCCTAGCATTGCTGCAAAAAATCATGGAAAAATTCGATCTCTAGGTCCCTCAAAAAAAAGTTGTCGTTTGAGAAAAAAGTATGTCTGTTGGTGCCACAATGGAAAAAGTCCAAATTGCATATATAGGGGGGCACCCCTCCCCCCCTCCCCATGGCAGGATCCACGCACACACGCTATGTCCCTTTGTGGCGAGCAAGTGTGTGAGCCATGGGGTCGAGTTCCTTGGTCACTTCGTACGTCGGCGCCACCCGTGGCGGCCGGCGGCGGTGGCCGGCCGTAGAGGGGCGGCCACCGGCGACTTTTCCGGCGACTTTTCCGGCGGACCCTAAAATGTGTTGGATTTCATATGGGATGGATTGTGGCACGTGCTAGGGGGTTCTTTGCCCTCCCTTGAGTGAGATACCCATCAAACCCGCATCCGTTAAGGGGACTTGCGCGACCTACCCACTTTGGATGGAAACCGCATGATTCCTAGGCTAGGGCGCGGTGGGGCTCTCGCCCTTGTGAGGCACATGTAACCCGCTTTGTTGTTGCTTCATGGAACTCTCGTGCGTGGGACTCCTCCTAACAATCTTGCGGAACGGCATCCGTTCTCGGGCTCTTGCCCCCCGGGTGCTCAGTAAGCTTGGGCGTGGTTGGATTCTTGCAATCGGGACGACCACGCGACACGCCTTGCACTCGAGTTCCTCGGTCACTTCGTACGTCGGCGCCACCCGTGGCGGCCGGCGGCGGTGGCCGCCCGTGGAGGTGCTTTTCCGGCGGACCCTAAAATGTGTTGGATTGCATATGGGATGGTTTGTGGCACGTGCTTGGGGGTTCTTTGCCCTCCCTTGAGTGAGATACCCATCAAACCCGCATCCGTTAAGGGGACTTGCGCTACCTACCCACTTTGGATGGAAACCGCATGATTCCTAGGCTAGGGCGCGGTGGGGCTCTCGCCCTTGTGAGGCCCATGTAACCCGCTTTGTTGTTGCTTCATGGAACTCTCGTGCGTGGGACTCCTCCTAACAA
>CM073489.1:265000-267500 GCA_037074505.1 Albizia julibrissin | reverse complement strand
TTGACCAAAGTCCGAGCATGTGCGGGCAAAACGAGGGCAAGGTCCAGGCAAGGTGTTGCAGGTGTGGGCAACACGTGGGCAAAGATCATGGACCATTGAGCAAGGTCCGAGCATGTGCAAATGTCCCCGTGGGCAAGTATCATGGACCCTTGGGCAAGGTCCTAGCGAGTGCGGGCAAGTTCCCTGCGCGGCGTCATTTCGTAAAAAATGACCCCCGTTGGTGGAACTCGTGAGATTTCCCAAATTGCTCTATAGGGGGGCAACGATCGTGGACCCTTGACCAAGGTCCGAGCATGTGCGGGCAAAACGAGGGCAAGGTCCAGGCAAGGTGTTGCACGTGTGGGCAACACGTGGGCAAAGATCATGGACCATTGAGCAAGGTCCGAGCATGTGCGGGAAACACGTCGGCAAGCATCAAGGACCCTTGGGCAAGGTCCTAGCGAGTGTGGGAAAAGCATGGACAAGGTCCGAGCAAGGAGTTGCAATTGTTCGCAGCGCGTGGGTGGACAAGGATTTGGAAGAGTTGAATTTTGGGTGGTCTTGCCGGCGGGCAAGACCGGCAAGGTCCCGAGCAGTCCAAAAACTTGGCCCCTTACTCAAAATGAGATCTACTCGGTGCAATTGGGAATTTATTGTTGCATTCACTCTTCCTAACCCCAATGCAAATGTCCTTGGTGCCCGGGCAAGGATTTGGAAGAGTTGAATTTTGGGTGGACTTGCCCGCGGGCAAGCCCGGGCAAGGTCCCGAGCAGTCCAAAAACTTGGCCCCTTACTCAAAATGAGATATACTCGGTGCAATTGGGAATTTATTGTTGCATTCACTCTTCCTAACCCCAATGCAAATGTCCTTGGTGCCCGGGCAAGGATTTGGAAGAGTTGAATTTTGGGTGGACTTGCCCGCGGGCAAGCCCGGGCAAGGTCCCGAGCAGTCCAAAAACTTGGCCCCTTACTCAAAATGAGATCTACTCGGTGCAAGTGGGAATTTATTGTTGCATTCACTCTTCCTAACCCCAATGCAAATGTCCTTGGTGCCCGGGCAAGGATTTGGAAGAGTTGAATTTTGGGTGGACTTGCCCGCGGGCAAGCCCGGGCAAGGTCCCGAGCAACTTTGGGCAAGGTGGTGGCAAGGTTTGGCAACCTTGGAAAGGGTCCTGGCAAGGTTTGGCACGCTCGGGAAGGGTCCGGGCAAGTCCTGGCACGTCCAGGACTTGTCCAAGCACGTCCTGGACTAGTCCTGGCTTGCTCAGGACTTGCTCAGGACTTACTCAGGACTTGCCCGGGCAAGTCCTGAGCAGTCCAAAAACTTCACCCCTTACTCAAAATGAAATCTACACGTTACATTTGAGTTTTTCTTTGTCCATTCACTCATACTCATCCCCCCCTACATGTGGGGCTGTCCGGCCGCCGGAGCCGCCGCCCGTGGTGGCCGTTTGAGGGTGCACAAGTCTGAACACTAAAAAATTCGTAAAATATTCTACGAGTGTCCGAAAATTATGAAACTTGGGGATTGATCTTCTGTTATGGTGCCTAGCATTGCTGCAAAAAATCATGGAAAAATTCGATCTCTAGGTCCCTCAAAAAAAAGTTGTCGTTTGAGAAAAAAGTATGTCTGTTGGTGCCACAATGGAAAAAGTCCAAATTGCATATATAGGGGGGCACCCCTCCCCCCCTCCCCATGGCAGGATCCACGCACACACGCTATGTCCCTTTGTGGCGAGCAAGTGTGTGAGCCATGGGGTCGAGTTCCTTGGTCACTTCGTACGTCGGCGCCACCCGTGGCGGCCGGCGGCGGTGGCCGGCCGTAGAGGGGCGGCCACCGGCGACTTTTCCGGCGACTTTTCCGGCGGACCCTAAAATGTGTTGGATTTCATATGGGATGGATTGTGGCACGTGCTTGGGGGTTCTTTGCCCTCCCTTGAGTGAGATACCCATCAAACCCGCATCCGTTAAGGGGACTTGCGCGACCTACCCACTTTGGATGGAAACCGCATGATTCCTAGGCTAGGGCGCGGTGGGGCTCTCGCCCTTGTGAGGCACATGTAACCCGCTTTGTTGTTGCTTCATGGAACTCTCGTGCGTGGGACTCCTCCTAACAATCTTGCGGAACGGCATCCGTTCTCGGGCTCTTGCCCCCCGGGTGCTCAGTAAGCTTGGGCGTGGTTGGATTCTTGCAATCGGGACGACCACGCGACACGCCTTGCACTCGAGTTCCTCGGTCACTTCGTACGTCGGCGCCACCCGTGGCGGCCGGCGGCGGTGGCCGCCCGTGGAGGTGCTTTTCCGGCGGACCCTAAAATGTGTTGGATTTCATATGGGATGGATTGTGGCACGTGCTTGGGGGTTCTTTGCCCTCCCTTGAGTGAGATACCCATCAAACCCGCATCCGTTAAGGGGACTTGCGCTACCTACCCACTTTGGATGGAAATCGCATGATTCCTAGGCTAGGGCGCGGTGGGGCTCTCGCCCTTGTGAGGCACATGTAACCCGCTTTGTTGTTGCT
>CM073489.1:252500-255000 GCA_037074505.1 Albizia julibrissin | reverse complement strand
AGAGTTGAATTTTGGGTGGACTTGCCCGCGGGCAAGCCCGGGCAAGGTCCCGAGCAGTCCAAAAACTTGGGCCCTTACTCAAAATGAGATATACTCGGTGCAAGTGGGAATTTATTGTTGCATTCGCTCTTCCTAACCCCAATGCAAATGTCCTTGGTGCCCGGGCAAGGATTTGGAAGAGTTGAATTTTGGGTGGACTTGCCCGCGGGCAAGCCTGGGCAAGGTCCCGAGCAGTCCAAAAACTTGGCCCCTTACTCAAAATGAGATATACTCGGTGCAATTGGGAATTTATTGTTGCATTCACTCTTCCTAACCCCAATGCAAATGTCCTTGGCGCCCGGGCAAGGATTTGGAAGAGTTGAATTTTGGGTGGACTTGCCCGCGGGCAAGCCCGGGCAAGGTCCCGAGCAGTCCAAAAACTTGGCCCCTTACTCAAAATGAGATCTACTCGGTGCAATTGGGAATTTATTGTTGCATTCACTCTTCCTAACCCCAATGCAAATGTCCTTGGTGCCCGGGCAAGGATTTGGAAGAGTTGAATTTTGGGTGGACTTGCCCGCGGGCAAGCCCGGGCAAGGTCCCGAGCAGTCCAAAAACTTGGCCCCTTACTCAAAATGAGATCTACTCGGTGCAAGTGGGAATTTATTGTTGCATTCACTCTTCCTAACCCCAATGCAAATGTCCTTGGTGCCCGGGCAAGGATTTGGAAGAGTTGAATTTTGGGTGGACTTGCCCGCGGGCAAGCCCGGGCAAGGTCCCGAGCAGTCCAAAAACTTGGCCCCTTACTCAAAATGAGATCTACTCGGTGCAATTGGGAATTTATTGTTGCATTCACTCTTCCTAACCCCAATGCAAATGTCCTTGGTGCCCGGGCAAGGATTTGGAAGAGTTGAATTTTGGGTGGACTTGCCCGCGGGCAAGCCCGGGCAAGGTCCCGAGCAGTCCAAAAACTTGGCCCCTTACTCAAAATGAGATCTACTCGGTGCAATTGGGAATTTATTGTTGCATTCACTCTTCCTAACCCCAATGCAAATGTCCTTGGTGCCCGGGCAAGGATTTGGAAGAGTTGAATTTTGGGTGGACTTGCCCGCGGGCAAGCCCGGGCAAGGTCCCGAGCAGTCCAAAAACTTGGCCCCTTACTCAAAATGAGATCTACTCGGTGCAAGTGGGAATTTATTGTTGCATTCACTCTTCCTAACCCCAATGCAAATGTCCTTGGTGCCCGGGCAAGGATTTGGAAGAGTTGAATTTTGGGTGGACTTGCCCGCGGGCAAGCCCGGGCAAGGTCCCGAGCAGTCCAAAAACTTGGCCCCTTACTCAAAATGAGATCTACTCGGTGCAATTGGGAATTTATTGTTGCATTCACTCTTCCTAACCCCAATGCAAATGTCCTTGGTGCCCGGGCAAGGATTTGGAAGAGTTGAATTTTGGGTGGACTTGCCCGCGGGCAAGCCCGGGCAAGGTCCCGAGCAGTCCAAAAACTTGGCCCCTTACTCAAAATGAGATCTACTCGGTGCAATTGGGAATTTATTGTTGCATTCACTCTTCCTAACCCCAATGCAAATGTCCTTGGTGCCCGGGCAAGGATTTGGAAGAGTTGAATTTTGGGTGGACTTGCCCGCGGGCAAGCCCGGGCAAGGTCCCGAGCAGTCCAAAAACTTGGCCCCTTACTCAAAATGAGATCTACTCGGTGCAAGTGGGAATTTATTGTTGCATTCACTCTTCCTAACCCCAATGCAAATGTCCTTGGTGCCCGGGCAAGGATTTGGAAGAGTTGAATTTTGGGTGGACTTGCCCGCGGGCAAGCCCGGGCAAGGTCCCGAGCAACTTTGGGCAAGGTGGTGGCAAGGTTTGGCAACCTTGGAAAGGGTCCTGGCAAGGTTTGGCACGCTCGGGAAGGGTCCGGGCAAGTCCTGGCACGTCCAGGACTTGTCCAAGCACGTCCTGGACTAGTCCTGGCTTGCTCAGGACTTGCTCAGGACTTACTCAGGACTTGCCCGGGCAAGTCCTGAGCAGTCCAAAAACTTCACCCCTTACTCAAAATGAAATCTACACGTTACATTTGAGTTTTTCTTTGTCCATTCACTCATACTCATCCCCCCCTACATGTGGGGCTGTCCGGCCGCCGGAGCCGCCGCCCGTGGTGGCCGTTTGAGGGTGCACAAGTCTGAACACTAAAAAATTCGTAAAATATTCTACGAGTGTCCGAAAATTATGAAACTTGGGGATTGATCTTCTGTTATGGTGCCTAGCATTGCTGCAAAAAATCATGGAAAAATTCGATCTCTAGGTCCCTCAAAAAAAAGTTGTCGTTTGAGAAAAAAGTATGTCTGTTGGTGCCACAATGGAAAAAGTCCAAATTGCATATATAGGGGGGCACCCCTCCCCCCCTCCCCATGGCAGGATCCACGCACACACGCTATGTCCCTTTGTGGCGAGCAAGTGTGTGAGCCATGGGGTCGAGTTCCTTGGTCACTTCGTACGTCGGCGCCACCCGTGG
>CM073489.1:240000-242500 GCA_037074505.1 Albizia julibrissin | reverse complement strand
ACTCGGTGCAATTGGGAATTTATTGTTGCATTCACTCTTCCTAACCCCAATGCAAATGTCCTTGGTGCCCGGGCAAGGATTTGGAAGAGTTGAATTTTGGGTGGACTTGCCCGCGGGCAAGCCCGGGCAAGGTCCCGAGCAGTCCAAAAACTTGGCCCCTTACTCAAAATGAGATATACTCGGTGCAATTGGGAATTTATTGTTGCATTCGCTATTCCTAACCCCAATGCAAATGTCCTTGGCGCCCGGGCAAGGATTTGGAAGAGTTGAATTTTGGGTGGACTTGCCCGCGGGCAAGCCCGGGCAAGGTCCCGAGCAGTCCAAAAACTTGGCCCCTTACTCAAAATGAGATATACTCGGTGCAATTGGGAATTTATTGTTGCATTCGCTATTCCTAACCCCAATGCAAATGTCCTTGGCGCCCGGGCAAGGATTTGGAAGAGTTGAATTTTGGGTGGACTTGCCCGCGGGCAAGCCCGGGCAAGGTCCCGAGCAGTCCAAAAACTTGGCCCCTTACTCAAAATGAGATCTACTCGGTGCAATTGGGAATTTATTGTTGCATTCACTCTTCCTAACCCCAATGCAAATGTCCTTGGTGCCCGGGCAAGGATTTGGAAGAGTTGAATTTTGGGTGGACTTGCCCGCGGGCAAGCCCGGGCAAGGTCCCGAGCAGTCCAAAAACTTGGCCCCTTACTCAAAATGAGATCTACTCGGTGCAAGTGGGAATTTATTGTTGCATTCACTCTTCCTAACCCCAATGCAAATGTCCTTGGTGCCCGGGCAAGGATTTGGAAGAGTTGAATTTTGGGTGGACTTGCCCGCGGGCAAGCCCGGGCAAGGTCCCGAGCAGTCCAAAAACTTGGCCCCTTACTCAAAATGAGATCTACTCGGTGCAATTGGGAATTTATTGTTGCATTCACTCTTCCTAACCCCAATGCAAATGTCCTTGGTGCCCGGGCAAGGATTTGGAAGAGTTGAATTTTGGGTGGACTTGCCCGCGGGCAAGCCCGGGCAAGGTCCCGAGCAGTCCAAAAACTTGGCCCCTTACTCAAAATGAGATCTACTCGGTGCAATTGGGAATTTATTGTTGCATTCACTCTTCCTAACCCCAATGCAAATGTCCTTGGTGCCCGGGCAAGGATTTGGAAGAGTTGAATTTTGGGTGGACTTGCCCGCGGGCAAGCCCGGGCAAGGTCCCGAGCAGTCCAAAAACTTGGCCCCTTACTCAAAATGAGATCTACTCGGTGCAAGTGGGAATTTATTGTTGCATTCACTCTTCCTAACCCCAATGCAAATGTCCTTGGTGCCCGGGCAAGGATTTGGAAGAGTTGAATTTTGGGTGGACTTGCCCGCGGGCAAGCCCGGGCAAGGTCCCGAGCAGTCCAAAAACTTGGCCCCTTACTCAAAATGAGATCTACTCGGTGCAATTGGGAATTTATTGTTGCATTCACTCTTCCTAACCCCAATGCAAATGTCCTTGGTGCCCGGGCAAGGATTTGGAAGAGTTGAATTTTGGGTGGACTTGCCCGCGGGCAAGCCCGGGCAAGGTCCCGAGCAGTCCAAAAACTTGGCCCCTTACTCAAAATGAGATCTACTCGGTGCAATTGGGAATTTATTGTTGCATTCACTCTTCCTAACCCCAATGCAAATGTCCTTGGTGCCCGGGCAAGGATTTGGAAGAGTTGAATTTTGGGTGGACTTGCCCGCGGGCAAGCCCGGGCAAGGTCCCGAGCAGTCCAAAAACTTGGCCCCTTACTCAAAATGAGATCTACTCGGTGCAAGTGGGAATTTATTGTTGCATTCACTCTTCCTAACCCCAATGCAAATGTCCTTGGTGCCCGGGCAAGGATTTGGAAGAGTTGAATTTTGGGTGGACTTGCCGCGGGCAAGCCCGGGCAAGGTCCCGAGCAACTTTGGGCAAGGTGGTGGCAAGGTTTGGCAACCTTGGAAAGGGTCCTGGCAAGGTTTGGCACGCTCGGGAAGGGTCCGGGCAAGTCCTGGCACGTCCAGGACTTGTCCAAGCACGTCCTGGACTAGTCCTGGCTTGCTCAGGACTTGCTCAGGACTTACTCAGGACTTGCCCGGGCAAGTCCTGAGCAGTCCAAAAACTTCACCCCTTACTCAAAATGAAATCTACACGTTACATTTGAGTTTTTCTTTGTCCATTCACTCATACTCATCCCCCCCTACATGTGGGGCTGTCCGGCCGCCGGAGCCGCCGCCCGTGGTGGCCGTTTGAGGGTGCACAAGTCTGAACACTAAAAAATTCGTAAAATATTCTACGAGTGTCCGAAAATTATGAAACTTGGGGATTGATCTTCTGTTATGGTGCCTAGCATTGCTGCAAAAAATCATGGAAAAATTCGATCTCTAGGTCCCTCAAAAAAAAGTTGTCGTTTGAGAAAAAAGTATGTCTGTTGGTGCCACAATGGAAAAAGTCCAAATTGCATATATAGGGGGGCACCCCTCCCCCCCTCCCCATGGCAGGATCCACGCACAC
>CM073489.1:225000-230000 GCA_037074505.1 Albizia julibrissin | reverse complement strand
AGGTCCTAGCGAGTGTGGGAAAAGCATGGACAAGGTCCGAGCAAGGAGTTGCAATTGTTCGCAGCGCGTGGGTGGACAAGGATTTGGAAGAGTTGAATTTTGGGTGGTCTTGCCGGCGGGCAAGACCGGCAAGGTCCCGAGCAGTCCAAAAACTTGGCCCCTTACTCAAAATGAGATCTACTCGGTGCAATTGGGAATTTATTGTTGCATTCACTCTTCCTAACCCCAATGCAAATGTCCTTGGTGCCCGGGCAAGGATTTGGAAGAGTTGAATTTTGGGTGGACTTGCCCGCGGGCAAGCCCGGGCAAGGTCCCGAGCAGTCCAAAAACTTGGCCCCTTACTCAAAATGAGATATACTCGGTGCAATTGGGAATTTATTGTTGCATTCACTCTTCCTAACCCCAATGCAAATGTCCTTGGTGCCCGGGCAAGGATTTGGAAGAGTTGAATTTTGGGTGGACTTGCCCGCGGGCAAGCCCGGGCAAGGTCCCGAGCAGTCCAAAAACTTGGGCCCTTACTCAAAATGAGATATACTCGGTGCAAGTGGGAATTTATTGTTGCATTCGCTCTTCCTAACCCCAATGCAAATGTCCTTGGTGCCCGGGCAAGGATTTGGAAGAGTTGAATTTTGGGTGGACTTGCCCGCGGGCAAGCCCGGGCAAGGTCCCGAGCAGTCCAAAAACTTGGCCCCTTACTCAAAATGAGATATACTCGGTGCAATTGGGAATTTATTGTTGCATTCACTATTCCTAACCCCAATGCAAATGTCCTTGGCGCCCGGGCAAGGATTTGGAAGAGTTGAATTTTGGGTGGACTTGCCCGCGGGCAAGCCCGGGCAAGGTCCCGAGCAGTCCAAAAACTTGGCCCCTTACTCAAAATGAGATCTACTCGGTGCAATTGGGAATTTATTGTTGCATTCACTCTTCCTAACCCCAATGCAAATGTCCTTGGTGCCCGGGCAAGGATTTGGAAGAGTTGAATTTTGGGTGGACTTGCCCGCGGGCAAGCCCGGGCAAGGTCCCGAGCAGTCCAAAAACTTGGCCCCTTACTCAAAATGAGATCTACTCGGTGCAAGTGGGAATTTATTGTTGCATTCACTCTTCCTAACCCCAATGCAAATGTCCTTGGTGCCCGGGCAAGGATTTGGAAGAGTTGAATTTTGGGTGGACTTGCCCGCGGGCAAGCCCGGGCAAGGTCCCGAGCAGTCCAAAAACTTGGCCCCTTACTCAAAATGAGATCTACTCGGTGCAATTGGGAATTTATTGTTGCATTCACTCTTCCTAACCCCAATGCAAATGTCCTTGGTGCCCGGGCAAGGATTTGGAAGAGTTGAATTTTGGGTGGACTTGCCCGCGGGCAAGCCCGGGCAAGGTCCCGAGCAGTCCAAAAACTTGGCCCCTTACTCAAAATGAGATCTACTCGGTGCAATTGGGAATTTATTGTTGCATTCACTCTTCCTAACCCCAATGCAAATGTCCTTGGTGCCCGGGCAAGGATTTGGAAGAGTTGAATTTTGGGTGGACTTGCCCGCGGGCAAGCCCGGGCAAGGTCCCGAGCAGTCCAAAAACTTGGCCCCTTACTCAAAATGAGATCTACTCGGTGCAATTGGGAATTTATTGTTGCATTCACTCTTCCTAACCCCAATGCAAATGTCCTTGGTGCCCGGGCAAGGATTTGGAAGAGTTGAATTTTGGGTGGACTTGCCCGCGGGCAAGCCCGGGCAAGGTCCCGAGCAGTCCAAAAACTTGGCCCCTTACTCAAAATGAGATCTACTCGGTGCAATTGGGAATTTATTGTTGCATTCACTCTTCCTAACCCCAATGCAAATGTCCTTGGTGCCCGGGCAAGGATTTGGAAGAGTTGAATTTTGGGTGGACTTGCCCGCGGGCAAGCCCGGGCAAGGTCCCGAGCAGTCCAAAAACTTGGCCCCTTACTCAAAATGAGATCTACTCGGTGCAATTGGGAATTTATTGTTGCATTCACTCTTCCTAACCCCAATGCAAATGTCCTTGGTGCCCGGGCAAGGATTTGGAAGAGTTGAATTTTGGGTGGACTTGCCCGCGGGCAAGCCCGGGCAAGGTCCCGAGCAGTCCAAAAACTTGGCCCCTTACTCAAAATGAGATCTACTCGGTGCAAGTGGGAATTTATTGTTGCATTCACTCTTCCTAACCCCAATGCAAATGTCCTTGGTGCCCGGGCAAGGATTTGGAAGAGTTGAATTTTGGGTGGACTTGCCCGCGGGCAAGCCCGGGCAAGGTCCCGAGCAACTTTGGGCAAGGTGGTGGCAAGGTTTGGCAACCTTGGAAAGGGTCCTGGCAAGGTTTGGCACGCTCGGGAAGGGTCCGGGCAAGTCCTGGCACGTCCAGGACTTGTCCAAGCACGTCCTGGACTAGTCCTGGCTTGCTCAGGACTTGCTCAGGACTTACTCAGGACTTGCCCGGGCAAGTCCTGAGCAGTCCAAAAACTTCACCCCTTACTCAAAATGAAATCTACACGTTACATTTGAGTTTTTCTTTGTCCATTCACTCATACTCATCCCCCCCTACATGTGGGGCTGTCCGGCCGCCGGAGCCGCCGCCCGTGGTGGCCGTTTGAGGGTGCACAAGTCTGAACACTAAAAAATTCGTAAAATATTCTACGAGTGTCCGAAAATTATGAAACTTGGGGATTGATCTTCTGTTATGGTGCCTAGCATTGCTGCAAAAAATCATGGAAAAATTCGATCTCTAGGTCCCTCAAAAAAAAGTTGTCGTTTGAGAAAAAAGTATGTCTGTTGGTGCCACAATGGAAAAAGTCCAAATTGCATATATAGGGGGGCACCCCTCCCCCCCTCCCCATGGCAGGATCCACGCACACACGCTATGTCCCTTTGTGGCGAGCAAGTGTGTGAGCCATGGGGTCGAGTTCCTTGGTCACTTCGTACGTCGGCGCCACCCGTGGCGGCCGGCGGCGGTGGCCGGCCGTAGAGGGGCGGCCACCGGCGACTTTTCCGGCGACTTTTCCGGCGGACCCTAAAATGTGTTGGATTTCATATGGGATGGATTGTGGCACGTGCTTGGGGGTTCTTTGCCCTCCCTTGAGTGAGATACCCATCAAACCCGCATCCGTTAAGGGGACTTGCGCGACCTACCCACTTTGGATGGAAACCGCATGATTCCTAGGCTAGGGCGCGGTGGGGCTCTCGCCCTTGTGAGGCACATGTAACCCGCTTTGTTGTTGCTTCATGGAACTCTCGTGCGTGGGACTCCTCCTAACAATCTTGCGGAACGGCATCCGTTCTCGGGCTCTTGCCCCCCGGGTGCTCAGTAAGCTTGGGCGTGGTTGGATTCTTGCAATCGGGACGACCACGCGACACGCCTTGCACTCGAGTTCCTCGGTCACTTCGTACGTCGGCGCCACCCGTGGCGGCCGGCGGCGGTGGCCGCCCGTGGAGGTGCTTTTCCGGCGGACCCTAAAATGTGTTGGATTTCATATGGGATGGATTGTGGCACGTGCTTGGGGGTTCTTTGCCCTCCCTTGAGTGAGATACCCATCAAACCCGCATCCGTTAAGGGGACTTGCGCTACCTACCCACTTTGGATGGAAACCGCATGATTCCTAGGCTAGGGCGCGGTGGGGCTCTCGCCCTTGTGAGGCACATGTAACCCGCTTTGTTGTTGCTTCATGGAACTCTCGTGCGTGGGACTCCTCCTAACAATCTTGCGGAACGGCATCCGTTCTCGGGCTCTTGCCCCCCGGGTTCTCAGTAAGCTTGGGCGTGGTTGGATTCTTGCAATCGGGACGACCACGCGACACGCCTTGCACTCGAGTTCCTCGGTCACTTCGTACGTCGGCGCCCCCCGTGGCGGCCGGCGGCGGTGGCCGCCCGTGGAGGTGCTTTTCCGGCGGACCCTAAAATGTGTTGGATTTCATATGGGATGGATTGTGGCACGTGCTAGGGGGTTCTTTGCCCTCCCTTGAGTGAGATACCCATCAAACCCGCATCCGTTAAGGGGACTTGCGCTACCTACCCACTTTGGATGGAAACCGCATGATTCCTAGGCTAGGGCGCGGTGGGGCTCTCGCCCTTGTGAGGCACATGTAACCCGCTTTGTTGTTGCTTCATGGAACTCTCGTGCGTGGGACTCCTCCTAACAATCTTGCGGAACGGCATCCGTTCTCGGGCTCTTGCCCCCCGGGTGCTCAGTAAGCTTGGGCGTGGTTGGATTCTTGCAATCGGGACGACCACGCGACACGCCTTGCACTCGAGTTCCTCGGTCACTTCGTACGTCGGCGCCACCCGTGGCGGCCGGCGGCGGTGGCCGCCCGTGGAGGTGCTTTTCCGGCGGACCCTAAAATGTGTTGGATTGCATATGGGATGGTTTGTGGCACGTGCTTGGGGGTTCTTTGCCCTCCCTTGAGTGAGATACCCATCAAACCCGCATCCGTTAAGGGGACTTGCGCTACCTACCCACTTTGGATGGAAACCGCATGATTCCTAGGCTAGGGCGCGGTGGGGCTCTCGCCCTTGTGAGGCCCATGTAACCCGCTTTGTTGTTGCTTCATGGAACTCTCGTGCGTGGGACTCCTCCTAACAATCTTGCGGAACGGCATCCGTTCTCGGGTTCTTGCCCCCCGGGTGCTCAGTAAGCTTGGGCGTGGTTGGATTCTTGCAATCGGGACGACCACGTGACACTCCTCGCACTCGGCCCCTTCCTTCTCATTTCGGTGTACCCTATAGTGTGCGGGATTTCAATCTGATTGATGTCGGTGCGTGCCTATAGGGGTTCTTGGGCCTCCCGCTTGCGAGATACCCATCTAACCCGCATCCGTTAAGGGGACTTGCGCTACCTACCCACTTTGGATGGAAACCGCATGATTCCTAGGCTAGGGCGCGGTGGGGCTCTCTCTCCTGTGAGGCACTAGTAACCCCCAGTGTTGCTTCATGGAAATCCTGTGCGTTGGACCCCTCCTCACAACCTTGCGGAACGGTGGCCGTTCTCGGGCTCTCGCCCCCCGG
>CM073489.1:212500-215000 GCA_037074505.1 Albizia julibrissin | reverse complement strand
GGGAATTTATTGTTGCATTCACTCTTCCTAACCCCAATGCAAATGTCCTTGGTGCCCGGGCAAGGATTTGGAAGAGTTGAATTTTGGGTGGACTTGCCCGCGGGCAAGCCCGGGCAAGGTCCCGAGCAGTCCAAAAACTTGGCCCCTTACTCAAAATGAGATCTACTCGGTGCAATTGGGAATTTATTGTTGCATTCACTCTTCCTAACCCCAATGCAAATGTCCTTGGTGCCCGGGCAAGGATTTGGAAGAGTTGAATTTTGGGTGGACTTGCCCGCGGGCAAGCCCGGGCAAGGTCCCGAGCAGTCCAAAAACTTGGCCCCTTACTCAAAATGAGATCTACTCGGTGCAAGTGGGAATTTATTGTTGCATTCACTCTTCCTAACCCCAATGCAAATGTCCTTGGTGCCCGGGCAAGGATTTGGAAGAGTTGAATTTTGGGTGGACTTGCCCGCGGGCAAGCCCGGGCAAGGTCCCGAGCAACTTTGGGCAAGGTGGTGGCAAGGTTTGGCAACCTTGGAAAGGGTCCTGGCAAGGTTTGGCACGCTCGGGAAGGGTCCGGGCAAGTCCTGGCACGTCCAGGACTTGTCCAAGCACGTCCTGGACTAGTCCTGGCTTGCTCAGGACTTGCTCAGGACTTACTCAGGACTTGCCCGGGCAAGTCCTGAGCAGTCCAAAAACTTCACCCCTTACTCAAAATGAAATCTACACGTTACATTTGAGTTTTTCTTTGTCCATTCACTCATACTCATCCCCCCCTACATGTGGGGCTGTCCGGCCGCCGGAGCCGCCGCCCGTGGTGGCCGTTTGAGGGTGCACAAGTCTGAACACTAAAAAATTCGTAAAATATTCTACGAGTGTCCGAAAATTATGAAACTTGGGGATTGATCTTCTGTTATGGTGCCTAGCATTGCTGCAAAAAATCATGGAAAAATTCGATCTCTAGGTCCCTCAAAAAAAAGTTGTCGTTTGAGAAAAAAGTATGTCTGTTGGTGCCACAATGGAAAAAGTCCAAATTGCATATATAGGGGGGCACCCCTCCCCCCCTCCCCATGGCAGGATCCACGCACACACGCTATGTCCCTTTGTGGCGAGCAAGTGTGTGAGCCATGGGGTCGAGTTCCTTGGTCACTTCGTACGTCGGCGCCACCCGTGGCGGCCGGCGGCGGTGGCCGGCCGTAGAGGGGCGGCCACCGGCGACTTTTCCGGCGACTTTTCCGGCGGACCCTAAAATGTGTTGGATTTCATATGGGATGGATTGTGGCACGTGCTTGGGGGTTCTTTGCCCTCCCTTGAGTGAGATACCCATCAAACCCGCATCCGTTAAGGGGACTTGCGCGACCTACCCACTTTGGATGGAAACCGCATGATTCCTAGGCTAGGGCGCGGTGGGGCTCTCGCCCTTGTGAGGCACATGTAACCCGCTTTGTTGTTGCTTCATGGAACTCTCGTGCGTGGGACTCCTCCTAACAATCTTGCGGAACGGCATCCGTTCTCGGGCTCTTGCCCCCCGGGTGCTCAGTAAGCTTGGGCGTGGTTGGATTCTTGCAATCGGGACGACCACGCGACACGCCTTGCACTCGAGTTCCTCGGTCACTTCGTACGTCGGCGCCACCCGTGGCGGCCGGCGGCGGTGGCCGCCCGTGGAGGTGCTTTTCCGGCGGACCCTAAAATGTGTTGGATTGCATATGGGATGGTTTGTGGCACGTGCTTGGGGGTTCTTTGCCCTCCCTTGAGTGAGATACCCATCAAACCCGCATCCGTTAAGGGGACTTGCGCTACCTACCCACTTTGGATGGAAACCGCATGATTCCTAGGCTAGGGCGCGGTGGGGCTCTCGCCCTTGTGAGGCCCATGTAACCCGCTTTGTTGTTGCTTCATGGAACTCTCGTGCGTGGGACTCCTCCTAACAATCTTGCGGAACGGCATCCGTTCTCGGGTTCTTGCCCCCCGGGTGCTCAGTAAGCTTGGGCGTGGTTGGATTCTTGCAATCGGGACGACCACGTGACACTCCTCGCACTCGGCCCCTTCCTTCTCATTTCGGTGTACCCTATAGTGTGCGGGATTTCAATCTGATTGATGTCGGTGCGTGCCTATAGGGGTTCTTGGGCCTCCCGCTTGCGAGATACCCATCAAACCCGCATCCGTTAAGGGGACTTGCGCTACCTACCCACTTTGGATGGAAACCGCATGATTCCTAGGCTAGGGCGCGGTGGGGCTCTCTCTCCTGTGAGGCACTAGTAACCCCCAGTGTTGCTTCATGGAAATCCTGTGCGTTGGACCCCTCCTCACAACCTTGCGGAACGGTGGCCGTTCTCGGGCTCTCGCCCCCCGGTTGCTCAGTAAGCTTGGGCGTGGTTGGATTCTTGCAATCGGGCCGACCACGCGACATGCCCGGCACTCGCCCTCATCCTTCTCACTCGAATTACTGCACACCCTCGTCCCACGCGTTGGATTGCTTTCGACCTCTGGCGGTCAAGCATCCAACTATTACTTCGAT
>CM073489.1:200000-202500 GCA_037074505.1 Albizia julibrissin | reverse complement strand
CTCGGTGCAATTGGGAATTTATTGTTGCATTCACTCTTCCTAACCCCAATGCAAATGTCCTTGGTGCCCGGGCAAGGATTTGGAAGAGTTGAATTTTGGGTGGACTTGCCCGCGGGCAAGCCCGGGCAAGGTCCCGAGCAGTCCAAAAACTTGGCCCCTTACTCAAAATGAGATCTACTCGGTGCAAGTGGGAATTTATTGTTGCATTCACTCTTCCTAACCCCAATGCAAATGTCCTTGGTGCCCGGGCAAGGATTTGGAAGAGTTGAATTTTGGGTGGACTTGCCCGCGGGCAAGCCCGGGCAAGGTCCCGAGCAACTTTGGGCAAGGTGGTGGCAAGGTTTGGCAACCTTGGAAAGGGTCCTGGCAAGGTTTGGCACGCTCGGGAAGGGTCCGGGCAAGTCCTGGCACGTCCAGGACTTGTCCAAGCACGTCCTGGACTAGTCCTGGCTTGCTCAGGACTTGCTCAGGACTTACTCAGGACTTGCCCGGGCAAGTCCTGAGCAGTCCAAAAACTTCACCCCTTACTCAAAATGAAATCTACACGTTACATTTGAGTTTTTCTTTGTCCATTCACTCATACTCATCCCCCCCTACATGTGGGGCTGTCCGGCCGCCGGAGCCGCCGCCCGTGGTGGCCGTTTGAGGGTGCACAAGTCTGAACACTAAAAAATTCGTAAAATATTCTACGAGTGTCCGAAAATTATGAAACTTGGGGATTGATCTTCTGTTATGGTGCCTAGCATTGCTGCAAAAAATCATGGAAAAATTCGATCTCTAGGTCCCTCAAAAAAAAGTTGTCGTTTGAGAAAAAAGTATGTCTGTTGGTGCCACAATGGAAAAAGTCCAAATTGCATATATAGGGGGGCACCCCTCCCCCCCTCCCCATGGCAGGATCCACGCACACACGCTATGTCCCTTTGTGGCGAGCAAGTGTGTGAGCCATGGGGTCGAGTTCCTTGGTCACTTCGTACGTCGGCGCCACCCGTGGCGGCCGGCGGCGGTGGCCGGCCGTAGAGGGGCGGCCACCGGCGACTTTTCCGGCGACTTTTCCGGCGGACCCTAAAATGTGTTGGATTTCATATGGGATGGATTGTGGCACGTGCTTGGGGGTTCTTTGCCCTCCCTTGAGTGAGATACCCATCAAACCCGCATCCGTTAAGGGGACTTGCGCGACCTACCCACTTTGGATGGAAACCGCATGATTCCTAGGCTAGGGCGCGGTGGGGCTCTCGCCCTTGTGAGGCACATGTAACCCGCTTTGTTGTTGCTTCATGGAACTCTCGTGCGTGGGACTCCTCCTAACAATCTTGCGGAACGGCATCCGTTCTCGGGCTCTTGCCCCCCGGGTGCTCAGTAAGCTTGGGCGTGGTTGGATTCTTGCAATCGGGACGACCACGCGACACGCCTTGCACTCGAGTTCCTCGGTCACTTCGTACGTCGGCGCCACCCGTGGCGGCCGGCGGCGGTGGCCGCCCGTGGAGGTGCTTTTCCGGCGGACCCTAAAATGTGTTGGATTTCATATGGGATGGATTGTGGCACGTGCTTGGGGGTTCTTTGCCCTCCCTTGAGTGAGATACCCATCAAACCCGCATCCGTTAAGGGGACTTGCGCTACCTACCCACTTTGGATGGAAACCGCATGATTCCTAGGCTAGGGCGCGGTGGGGCTCTCGCCCTTGTGAGGCACATGTAACCCGCTTTGTTGTTGCTTCATGGAACTCTCGTGCGTGGGACTCCTCCTAACAATCTTGCGGAACGGCATCCGTTCTCGGGCTCTTGCCCCCCGGGTTCTCAGTAAGCTTGGGCGTGGTTGGATTCTTGCAATCGGGACGACCACGCGACACGCCTTGCACTCGAGTTCCTCGGTCACTTCGTACGTCGGCGCCCCCCGTGGCGGCCGGCGGCGGTGGCCGCCCGTGGAGGTGCTTTTCCGGCGGACCCTAAAATGTGTTGGATTTCATATGGGATGGATTGTGGCACGTGCTAGGGGGTTCTTTGCCCTCCCTTGAGTGAGATACCCATCAAACCCGCATCCGTTAAGGGGACTTGCGCTACCTACCCACTTTGGATGGAAACCGCATGATTCCTAGGCTAGGGCGCGGTGGGGCTCTCGCCCTTGTGAGGCACATGTAACCCGCTTTGTTGTTGCTTCATGGAACTCTCGTGCGTGGGACTCCTCCTAACAATCTTGCGGAACGGCATCCGTTCTCGGGCTCTTGCCCCCCGGGTGCTCAGTAAGCTTGGGCGTGGTTGGATTCTTGCAATCGGGACGACCACGCGACACGCCTTGCACTCGAGTTCCTCGGTCACTTCGTACGTCGGCGCCACCCGTGGCGGCCGGCGGCGGTGGCCGCCCGTGGAGGTGCTTTTCCGGCGGACCCTAAAATGTGTTGGATTGCATATGGGATGGTTTGTGGCACGTGCTTGGGGGTTCTTTGCCCTCCCTTGAGTGAGATACCCATCAAACCCGCATCCGTTAAGGGGACTTGCGCTACCTA
>CM073489.1:187500-190000 GCA_037074505.1 Albizia julibrissin | reverse complement strand
GGGTGGACTTGCCCGCGGGCAAGCCCGGGCAAGGTCCCGAGCAGTCCAAAAACTTGGCCCCTTACTCAAAATGAGATCTACTCGGTGCAATTGGGAATTTATTGTTGCATTCACTCTTCCTAACCCCAATGCAAATGTCCTTGGTGCCCGGGCAAGGATTTGGAAGAGTTGAATTTTGGGTGGACTTGCCCGCGGGCAAGCCCGGGCAAGGTCCCGAGCAGTCCAAAAACTTGGCCCCTTACTCAAAATGAGATCTACTCGGTGCAATTGGGAATTTATTGTTGCATTCACTCTTCCTAACCCCAATGCAAATGTCCTTGGTGCCCGGGCAAGGATTTGGAAGAGTTGAATTTTGGGTGGACTTGCCCGCGGGCAAGCCCGGGCAAGGTCCCGAGCAGTCCAAAAACTTGGCCCCTTACTCAAAATGAGATCTACTCGGTGCAAGTGGGAATTTATTGTTGCATTCACTCTTCCTAACCCCAATGCAAATGTCCTTGGTGCCCGGGCAAGGATTTGGAAGAGTTGAATTTTGGGTGGACTTGCCCGCGGGCAAGCCCGGGCAAGGTCCCGAGCAGTCCAAAAACTTGGCCCCTTACTCAAAATGAGATCTACTCGGTGCAATTGGGAATTTATTGTTGCATTCACTCTTCCTAACCCCAATGCAAATGTCCTTGGTGCCCGGGCAAGGATTTGGAAGAGTTGAATTTTGGGTGGACTTGCCCGCGGGCAAGCCCGAGCAAGGTCCCGAGCAGTCCAAAAACTTGGCCCCTTACTCAAAATGAGATCTACTCGGTGCAATTGGGAATTTATTGTTGCATTCACTCTTCCTAACCCCAATGCAAATGTCCTTGGTGCCCGGGCAAGGATTTGGAAGAGTTGAATTTTGGGTGGACTTGCCCGCGGGCAAGCCCGGGCAAGGTCCCGAGCAGTCCAAAAACTTGGCCCCTTACTCAAAATGAGATCTACTCGGTGCAAGTGGGAATTTATTGTTGCATTCACTCTTCCTAACCCCAATGCAAATGTCCTTGGTGCCCGGGCAAGGATTTGGAAGAGTTGAATTTTGGGTGGACTTGCCCGCGGGCAAGCCCGGGCAAGGTCCCGAGCAACTTTGGGCAAGGTGGTGGCAAGGTTTGGCAACCTTGGAAAGGGTCCTGGCAAGGTTTGGCACGCTCGGGAAGGGTCCGGGCAAGTCCTGGCACGTCCAGGACTTGTCCAAGCACGTCCTGGACTAGTCCTGGCTTGCTCAGGACTTGCTCAGGACTTACTCAGGACTTGCCCGGGCAAGTCCTGAGCAGTCCAAAAACTTCACCCCTTACTCAAAATGAAATCTACACGTTACATTTGAGTTTTTCTTTGTCCATTCACTCATACTCATCCCCCCCTACATGTGGGGCTGTCCGGCCGCCGGAGCCGCCGCCCGTGGTGGCCGTTTGAGGGTGCACAAGTCTGAACACTAAAAAATTCGTAAAATATTCTACGAGTGTCCGAAAATTATGAAACTTGGGGATTGATCTTCTGTTATGGTGCCTAGCATTGCTGCAAACAATCATGGAAAAATTCGATCTCTAGGTCCCTCAAAAAAAAGTTGTCGTTTGAGAAAAAAGTATGTCTGTTGGTGCCACAATGGAAAAAGTCCAAATTGCATATATAGGGGGCACCCCTCCCCCCCTCCCCATGGCAGGATCCACGCACACACGCTATGTCCCTTTGTGGCGAGCAAGTGTGTGAGCCATGGGGTCGAGTTCCTTGGTCACTTCGTACGTCGGCGCCACCCGTGGCGGCAGGCGGCGGTGGCCGGCCGTAGAGGGGCGGCCACCGGCGACTTTTCCGGCGACTTTTCCGGCGGACCCTAAAATGTGTTGGATTTCATATGGGATGGATTGTGGCACGTGCTTGGGGGTTCTTTGCCCTCCCTTGAGTGAGATACCCATCAAACCCGCATCCGTTAAGGGGACTTGCGCGACCTACCCACTTTGGATGGAAACCGCATGATTCCTAGGCTAGGGCGCGGTGGGGCTCTCGCCCTTGTGAGGCACATGTAACCCGCTTTGTTGTTGCTTCATGGAACTCTCGTGCGTGGGACTCCTCCTAACAATCTTGCGGAACGGCATCCGTTCTCGGGCTCTTGCCCCCCGGGTGCTCAGTAAGCTTGGGCGTGGTTGGATTCTTGCAATCGGGACGACCACGCGACACGCCTTGCACTCGAGTTCCTCGGTCACTTCGTACGTCGGCGCCACCCGTGGCGGCCGGCGGCGGTGGCCGCCCGTGGAGGTGCTTTTCCGGCGGACCCTAAAATGTGTTGGATTTCATATGGGATGGATTGTGGCACGTGCTTGGGGGTTCTTTGCCCTCCCTTGAGTGAGATACCCATCAAACCCGCATCCGTTAAGGGGACTTGCGCTACCTACCCACTTTGGATGGAAACCGCATGATTCCTAGGCTAGGGCGCGGTGGGGCTCTCGCCCTTGTGAGGCACATGTAACCCGCTTTGTTGTTGCTT
>CM073489.1:172500-177500 GCA_037074505.1 Albizia julibrissin | reverse complement strand
GGGAATTTATTGTTGCATTCACTCTTCCTAACCCCAATGCAAATGTCCTTGGTGCCCGGGCAAGGATTTGGAAGAGTTGAATTTTGGGTGGACTTGCCCGCGGGCAAGCCCGGGCAAGGTCCCGAGCAGTCCAAAAACTTGGCCCCTTACTCAAAATGAGATATACTCGGTGCAAATGGGAATTTATTGTTGCATTCACTCTTCCTAACCCCAATGCAAATGTCCTTGGTGCCCGGGCAAGGATTTGGAAGAGTTGAATTTTGGGTGGACTTGCCCGCGGGCAAGCCCGGGCAAGGTCCCGAGCAGTCCAAAAACTTGGCCCCTTACTCAAAATGAGATCTACTCGGTGCAAGTGGGAATTTATTGTTGCATTCACTCTTCCTAACCCCAATGCAAATGTCCTTGGTGCCCGGGCAAGGATTTGGAAGAGTTGAATTTTGGGTGGACTTGCCCGCGGGCAAGCCCGGGCAAGGTCCCGAGCAGTCCAAAAACTTGGCCCCTTACTCAAAATGAGATCTACTCGGTGCAATTGGGAATTTATTGTTGCATTCACTCTTCCTAACCCCAATGCAAATGTCCTTGGTGCCCGGGCAAGGATTTGGAAGAGTTGAATTTTGGGTGGACTTGCCCGCGGGCAAGCCCGGGCAAGGTCCCGAGCAGTCCAAAAACTTGGCCCCTTACTCAAAATGAGATCTACTCGGTGCAATTGGGAATTTATTGTTGCATTCACTCTTCCTAACCCCAATGCAAATGTCCTTGGTGCCCGGGCAAGGATTTGGAAGAGTTGAATTTTGGGTGGACTTGCCCGCGGGCAAGCCCGGGCAAGGTCCCGAGCAGTCCAAAAACTTGGCCCCTTACTCAAAATGAGATCTACTCGGTGCAAGTGGGAATTTATTGTTGCATTCACTCTTCCTAACCCCAATGCAAATGTCCTTGGTGCCCGGGCAAGGATTTGGAAGAGTTGAATTTTGGGTGGACTTGCCCGCGGGCAAGCCCGGGCAAGGTCCCGAGCAGTCCAAAAACTTGGCCCCTTACTCAAAATGAGATCTACTCGGTGCAATTGGGAATTTATTGTTGCATTCACTCTTCCTAACCCCAATGCAAATGTCCTTGGTGCCCGGGCAAGGATTTGGAAGAGTTGAATTTTGGGTGGACTTGCCCGCGGGCAAGCCCGGGCAAGGTCCCGAGCAGTCCAAAAACTTGGCCCCTTACTCAAAATGAGATCTACTCGGTGCAAGTGGGAATTTATTGTTGCATTCACTCTTCCTAACCCCAATGCAAATGTCCTTGGTGCCCGGGCAAGGATTTGGAAGAGTTGAATTTTGGGTGGACTTGCCCGCGGGCAAGCCCGGGCAAGGTCCCGAGCAGTCCAAAAACTTGGCCCCTTACTCAAAATGAGATCTACTCGGTGCAATTGGGAATTTATTGTTGCATTCACTCTTCCTAACCCCAATGCAAATGTCCTTGGTGCCCGGGCAAGGATTTGGAAGAGTTGAATTTTGGGTGGACTTGCCCGCGGGCAAGCCCGGGCAAGGTCCCGAGCAGTCCAAAAACTTGGCCCCTTACTCAAAATGAGATCTACTCGGTGCAATTGGGAATTTATTGTTGCATTCACTCTTCCTAACCCCAATGCAAATGTCCTTGGTGCCCGGGCAAGGATTTGGAAGAGTTGAATTTTGGGTGGACTTGCCCGCGGGCAAGCCCGGGCAAGGTCCCGAGCAGTCCAAAAACTTGGCCCCTTACTCAAAATGAGATCTACTCGGTGCAAGTGGGAATTTATTGTTGCATTCACTCTTCCTAACCCCAATGCAAATGTCCTTGGTGCCCGGGCAAGGATTTGGAAGAGTTGAATTTTGGGTGGACTTGCCCGCGGGCAAGCCCGGGCAAGGTCCCGAGCAGTCCAAAAACTTGGCCCCTTACTCAAAATGAGATCTACTCGGTGCAATTGGGAATTTATTGTTGCATTCACTCTTCCTAACCCCAATGCAAATGTCCTTGGTGCCCGGGCAAGGATTTGGAAGAGTTGAATTTTGGGTGGACTTGCCCGCTTGCAAGCCCGGGCAAGGTCCCGAGCAGTCCAAAAACTTGGCCCCTTACTCAAAATGAGATCTACTCGGTGCAATTGGGAATTTATTGTTGCATTCACTCTTCCTAACCCCAATGCAAATGTCCTTGGTGCCCGGGCAAGGATTTGGAAGAGTTGAATTTTGGGTGGACTTGCCCGCGGGCAAGCCCGGGCAAGGTCCCGAGCAGTCCAAAAACTTGGCCCCTTACTCAAAATGAGATCTACTCGGTGCAAGTGGGAATTTATTGTTGCATTCACTCTTCCTAACCCCAATGCAAATGTCCTTGGTGCCCGGGCAAGGATTTGGAAGAGTTGAATTTTGGGTGGACTTGCCCGCGGGCAAGCCCGGGCAAGGTCCCGAGCAGTCCAAAAACTTGGCCCCTTACTCAAAATGAGATCTACTCGGTGCAATTGGGAATTTATTGTTGCATTCACTCTTCCTAACCCCAATGCAAATGTCCTTGGTGCCCGGGCAAGGATTTGGAAGAGTTGAATTTTGGGTGGACTTGCCCGCGGGCAAGCCCGGGCAAGGTCCCGAGCAGTCCAAAAACTTGGCCCCTTACTCAAAATGAGATCTACTCGGTGCAATTGGGAATTTATTGTTGCATTCACTCTTCCTAACCCCAATGCAAATGTCCTTGGTGCCCGGGCAAGGATTTGGAAGAGTTGAATTTTGGGTGGACTTGCCCGCGGGCAAGCCCGGGCAAGGTCCCGAGCAGTCCAAAAACTTGGCCCCTTACTCAAAATGAGATCTACTCGGTGCAATTGGGAATTTATTGTTGCATTCACTCTTCCTAACCCCAATGCAAATGTCCTTGGTGCCCGGGCAAGGATTTGGAAGAGTTGAATTTTGGGTGGACTTGCCCGCGGGCAAGCCCGGGCAAGGTCCCGAGCAGTCCAAAAACTTGGCCCCTTACTCAAAATGAGATCTACTCGGTGCAATTGGGAATTTATTGTTGCATTCACTCTTCCTAACCCCAATGCAAATGTCCTTTGTGCCCGGGCAAGGATTTGGAAGAGTTGAATTTTGGGTGGACTTGCCCGCGGGCAAGCCCGGGCAAGGTCCCGAGCAGTCCAAAAACTTGGCCCCTTACTCAAAATGAGATCTACTCGGTGCAATTGGGAATTTATTGTTGCATTCACTCTTCCTAACCCCAATGCAAATGTCCTTGGTGCCCGGGCAAGGATTTGGAAGAGTTGAATTTTGGGTGGACTTGCCCGCGGGCAAGCCCGGGCAAGGTCCCGAGCAGTCCAAAAACTTGGCCCCTTACTCAAAATGAGATCTACTCGGTGCAAGTGGGAATTTATTGTTGCATTCACTCTTCCTAACCCCAATGCAAATGTCCTTGGTGCCCGGGCAAGGATTTGGAAGAGTTGAATTTTGGGTGGACTTGCCCGCGGGCAAGCCCGGGCAAGGTCCCGAGCAACTTTGGGCAAGGTGGTGGCAAGGTTTGGCAACCTTGGAAAGGGTCCTGGCAAGGTTTGGCACGCTCGGGAAGGGTCCGGGCAAGTCCTGGCACGTCCAGGACTTGTCCAAGCACGTCCTGGACTAGTCCTGGCTTGCTCAGGACTTGCTCAGGACTTACTCAGGACTTGCCCGGGCAAGTCCTGAGCAGTCCAAAAACTTCACCCCTTACTCAAAATGAAATCTACACGTTACATTTGAGTTTTTCTTTGTCCATTCACTCATACTCATCCCCCCCTACATGTGGGGCTGTCCGGCCGCCGGAGCCGCCGCCCGTGGTGGCCGTTTGAGGGTGCACAAGTCTGAACACTAAAAAATTCGTAAAATATTCTACGAGTGTCCGAAAATTATGAAACTTGGGGATTGATCTTCTGTTATGGTGCCTAGCATTGCTGCAAAAAATCATGGAAAAATTCGATCTCTAGGTCCCTCAAAAAAAAGTTGTCGTTTGAGAAAAAAGTATGTCTGTTGGTGCCACAATGGAAAAAGTCCAAATTGCATATATAGGGGGGCACCCCTCCCCCCCTCCCCATGGCAGGATCCACGCACACACGCTATGTCCCTTTGTGGCGAGCAAGTGTGTGAGCCATGGGGTCGAGTTCCTTGGTCACTTCGTACGTCGGCGCCACCCGTGGCGGCCGGCGGCGGTGGCCGGCCGTAGAGGGGCGGCCACCGGCGACTTTTCCGGCGACTTTTCCGGCGGACCCTAAAATGTGTTGGATTTCATATGGGATGGATTGTGGCACGTGCTTGGGGGTTCTTTGCCCTCCCTTGAGTGAGATACCCATCAAACCCGCATCCGTTAAGGGGACTTGCGCGACCTACCCACTTTGGATGGAAACCGCATGATTCCTAGGCTAGGGCGCGGTGGGGCTCTCGCCCTTGTGAGGCACATGTAACCCGCTTTGTTGTTGCTTCATGGAACTCTCGTGCGTGGGACTCCTCCTAACAATCTTGCGGAACGGCATCCGTTCTCGGGCTCTTGCCCCCCGGGTGCTCAGTAAGCTTGGGCGTGGTTGGATTCTTGCAATCGGGACGACCACGCGACACGCCTTGCACTCGAGTTCCTCGGTCACTTCGTACGTCGGCGCCACCCGTGGCGGCCGGCGGCGGTGGCCGCCCGTGGAGGTGCTTTTCCGGCGGACCCTAAAATGTGTTGGATTTCATATGGGATGGATTGTGGCACGTGCTTGGGGGTTCTTTGCCCTCCCTTGAGTGAGATACCCATCAAACCCGCATCCGTTAAGGGGACTTGCGCTACCTACCCACTTTGGATGGAAACCGCATGATTCCTAGGCTAGGGCGCGGTGGGGCTCTCGCCCTTGTGAGGCACATGTAACCCGCTTTGTTGTTGCTTCATGGAACTCTCGTGCGTGGGACTCCTCCTAACAATCTTGCGGAACGGCATCCGTTCTCGGGCTCTTGCCCCCCGGGTTCTCAGTAAGCTTGGGCGTGGTTGGATTCTTGCAA
>CM073489.1:157500-162500 GCA_037074505.1 Albizia julibrissin | reverse complement strand
TAGCGAGTGTGGGAAAAGCATGGACAAGGTCCGAGCAAGGAGTTGCAATTGTTCGCAGCGCGTGGGTGGACAAGGATTTGGAAGAGTTGAATTTTGGGTGGTCTTGCCCGCGGGCAAGACCGGCAAGGTCCCGAGCAGTCCAAAAACTTGGCCCCTTACTCAAAATGAGATCTACTCGGTGCAATTGGGAATTTATTGTTGCATTCACTCTTCCTAACCCCAATGCAAATGTCCTTGGTGCCCGGGCAAGGATTTGGAAAAGTTGAATTTTGGGTGGACTTGCCCGCGGGCAAGCCCGGGCAAGGTCCCGAGCAGTCCAAAAACTTGGCCCCTTACTCAAAATGAGATATACTCGGTGCAATTGGGAATTTATTGTTGCATTCACTCTTCCTAACCCCAATGCAAATGTCCTTGGTGCCCGGGCAAGGATTTGGAAGAGTTGAATTTTGGGTGGACTTGCCCGCGGGCAAGCCCGGGCAAGGTCCCGAGCAGTCCAAAAACTTGGCCCCTTACTCAAAATGAGATATACTCGGTGCAAGTGGGAATTTATTGTTGCATTCGCTCTTCCTAACCCCAATGCAAATGTCCTTGGTGCCCGGGCAAGGATTTGGAAGAGTTGAATTTTGGGTGGACTTGCCCGCGGGCAAGCCCGGGCAAGGTCCCGAGCAGTCCAAAAACTTGGCCCCTTACTCAAAATGAGATATACTCGGTGCAATTGGGAATTTATTGTTGCATTCACTCTTCCTAACCCCAATGCAAATGTCCTTGGCGCCCGGGCAAGGATTTGGAAGAGTTGAATTTTGGGTGGACTTGCCCGCGGGCAAGCCCGGGCAAGGTCCCGAGCAGTCCAAAAACTTGGCCCCTTACTCAAAATGAGATCTACTCGGTGCAATTGGGAATTTATTGTTGCATTCACTCTTCCTAACCCCAATGCAAATGTCCTTGGTGCCCGGGCAAGGATTTGGAAGAGTTGAATTTTGGGTGGACTTGCCCGCGGGCAAGCCCGGGCAAGGTCCCGAGCAGTCCAAAAACTTGGCCCCTTACTCAAAATGAGATCTACTCGGTGCAAGTGGGAATTTATTGTTGCATTCACTCTTCCTAACCCCAATGCAAATGTCCTTGGTGCCCGGGCAAGGATTTGGAAGAGTTGAATTTTGGGTGGACTTGCCCGCGGGCAAGCCCGGGCAAGGTCCCGAGCAGTCCAAAAACTTGGCCCCTTACTCAAAATGAGATCTACTCGGTGCAATTGGGAATTTATTGTTGCATTCACTCTTCCTAACCCCAATGCAAATGTCCTTGGTGCCCGGGCAAGGATTTGGAAGAGTTGAATTTTGGGTGGACTTGCCCGCGGGCAAGCCCGGGCAAGGTCCCGAGCAGTCCAAAAACTTGGCCCCTTACTCAAAATGAGATCTACTCGGTGCAATTGGGAATTTATTGTTGCATTCACTCTTCCTAACCCCAATGCAAATGTCCTTGGTGCCCGGGCAAGGATTTGGAAGAGTTGAATTTTGGGTGGACTTGCCCGCGGGCAAGCCCGGGCAAGGTCCCGAGCAGTCCAAAAACTTGGCCCCTTACTCAAAATGAGATCTACTCGGTGCAATTGGGAATTTATTGTTGCATTCACTCTTCCTAACCCCAATGCAAATGTCCTTGGTGCCCGGGCAAGGATTTGGAAGAGTTGAATTTTGGGTGGACTTGCCCGCGGGCAAGCCCGGGCAAGGTCCCGAGCAGTCCAAAAACTTGGCCCCTTACTCAAAATGAGATCTACTCGGTGCAATTGGGAATTTATTGTTGCATTCACTCTTCCTAACCCCAATGCAAATGTCCTTGGTGCCCGGGCAAGGATTTGGAAGAGTTGAATTTTGGGTGGACTTGCCCGCGGGCAAGCCCGGGCAAGGTCCCGAGCAGTCCAAAAACTTGGCCCCTTACTCAAAATGAGATCTACTCGGTGCAAGTGGGAATTTATTGTTGCATTCACTCTTCCTAACCCCAATGCAAATGTCCTTGGTGCCCGGGCAAGGATTTGGAAGAGTTGAATTTTGGGTGGACTTGCCCGCGGGCAAGCCCGGGCAAGGTCCCGAGCAGTCCAAAAACTTGGCCCCTTACTCAAAATGAGATCTACTCGGTGCAATTGGGAATTTATTGTTGCATTCACTCTTCCTAACCCCAATGCAAATGTCCTTGGTGCCCGGGCAAGGATTTGGAAGAGTTGAATTTTGGGTGGACTTGCCCGCGGGCAAGCCCGGGCAAGGTCCCGAGCAGTCCAAAAACTTGGCCCCTTACTCAAAATGAGATCTACTCGGTGCAAGTGGGAATTTATTGTTGCATTCACTCTTCCTAACCCCAATGCAAATGTCCTTGGTGCCCGGGCAAGGATTTGGAAGAGTTGAATTTTGGGTGGACTTGCCCGCGGGCAAGCCCGGGCAAGGTCCCGAGCAGTCCAAAAACTTGGCCCCTTACTCAAAATGAGATCTACTCGGTGCAATTGGGAATTTATTGTTGCATTCACTCTTCCTAACCCCAATGCAAATGTCCTTGGTGCCCGGGCAAGGATTTGGAAGAGTTGAATTTTGGGTGGACTTGCCCGCGGGCAAGCCCGGGCAAGGTCCCGAGCAGTCCAAAAACTTGGCCCCTTACTCAAAATGAGATCTACTCGGTGCAATTGGGAATTTATTGTTGCATTCACTCTTCCTAACCCCAATGCAAATGTCCTTGGTGCCCGGGCAAGGATTTGGAAGAGTTGAATTTTGGGTGGACTTGCCCGCGGGCAAGCCCGGGCAAGGTCCCGAGCAGTCCAAAAACTTGGCCCCTTACTCAAAATGAGATCTACTCGGTGCAATTGGGAATTTATTGTTGCATTCACTCTTCCTAACCCCAATGCAAATGTCCTTGGTGCCCGGGCAAGGATTTGGAAGAGTTGAATTTTGGGTGGACTTGCCCGCGGGCAAGCCCGGGCAAGGTCCCGAGCAGTCCAAAAACTTGGCCCCTTACTCAAAATGAGATCTACTCGGTGCAATTGGGAATTTATTGTTGCATTCACTCTTCCTAACCCCAATGCAAATGTCCTTGGTGCCCGGGCAAGGATTTGGAAGAGTTGAATTTTGGGTGGACTTGCCCGCGGGCAAGCCCGGGCAAGGTCCCGAGCAGTCCAAAAACTTGGCCCCTTACTCAAAATGAGATCTACTCGGTGCAAGTGGGAATTTATTGTTGCATTCACTCTTCCTAACCCCAATGCAAATGTCCTTGGTGCCCGGGCAAGGATTTGGAAGAGTTGAATTTTGGGTGGACTTGCCCGCGGGCAAGCCCGGGCAAGGTCCCGAGCAACTTTGGGCAAGGTGGTGGCAAGGTTTGGCAACCTTGGAAAGGGTCCTGGCAAGGTTTGGCACGCTCGGGAAGGGTCCGGGCAAGTCCTGGCACGTCCAGGACTTGTCCAAGCACGTCCTGGACTAGTCCTGGCTTGCTCAGGACTTGCTCAGGACTTACTCAGGACTTGCCCGGGCAAGTCCTGAGCAGTCCAAAAACTTCACCCCTTACTCAAAATGAAATCTACACGTTACATTTGAGTTTTTCTTTGTCCATTCACTCATACTCATCCCCCCCTACATGTGGGGCTGTCCGGCCGCCGGAGCCGCCGCCCGTGGTGGCCGTTTGAGGGTGCACAAGTCTGAACACTAAAAAATTCGTAAAATATTCTACGAGTGTCCGAAAATTATGAAACTTGGGGATTGATCTTCTGTTATGGTGCCTAGCATTGCTGCAAAAAATCATGGAAAAATTCGATCTCTAGGTCCCTCAAAAAAAAGTTGTCGTTTGAGAAAAAAGTATGTCTGTTGGTGCCACAATGGAAAAAGTCCAAATTGCATATATAGGGGGGCACCCCTCCCCCCCTCCCCATGGCAGGATCCACGCACACACGCTATGTCCCTTTGTGGCGAGCAAGTGTGTGAGCCATGGGGTCGAGTTCCTTGGTCACTTCGTACGTCGGCGCCACCCGTGGCGGCCGGCGGCGGTGGCCGGCCGTAGAGGGGCGGCCACCGGCGACTTTTCCGGCGACTTTTCCGGCGGACCCTAAAATGTGTTGGATTTCATATGGGATGGATTGTGGCACGTGCTTGGGGGTTCTTTGCCCTCCCTTGAGTGAGATACCCATCAAACCCGCATCCGTTAAGGGGACTTGCGCGACCTACCCACTTTGGATGGAAACCGCATGATTCCTAGGCTAGGGCGCGGTGGGGCTCTCGCCCTTGTGAGGCACATGTAACCCGCTTTGTTGTTGCTTCATGGAACTCTCGTGCGTGGGACTCCTCCTAACAATCTTGCGGAACGGCATCCGTTCTCGGGCTCTTGCCCCCCGGGTGCTCAGTAAGCTTGGGCGTGGTTGGATTCTTGCAATCGGGACGACCACGCGACACGCCTTGCACTCGAGTTCCTCGGTCACTTCGTACGTCGGCGCCACCCGTGGCGGCCGGCGGCGGTGGCCGCCCGTGGAGGTGCTTTTCCGGCGGACCCTAAAATGTGTTGGATTTCATATGGGATGGATTGTGGCACGTGCTTGGGGGTTCTTTGCCCTCCCTTGAGTGAGATACCCATCAAACCCGCATCCGTTAAGGGGACTTGCGCTACCTACCCACTTTGGATGGAAACCGCATGATTCCTAGGCTAGGGCGCGGTGGGGCTCTCGCCCTTGTGAGGCACATGTAACCCGCTTTGTTGTTGCTTCATGGAACTCTCGTGCGTGGGACTCCTCCTAACAATCTTGCGGAACGGCATCCGTTCTCGGGCTCTTGCCCCCCGGGTTCTCAGTAAGCTTGGGCGTGGTTGGATTCTTGCAATCGGGACGACCACGCGACACGCCTTGCACTCGAGTTCCTCGGTCACTTCGTACGTCGGCGCCCCCCGTGGCGGCCGGCGGCGGTGGCCGCCCGTGGAGGTGCTTTTCCGGCGGACCCTAAAATGTGTTGGATTTCATATGGGATGGATTGTGGCACGTGCTAGGGGGT
>CM073489.1:145000-147500 GCA_037074505.1 Albizia julibrissin | reverse complement strand
CCAATGCAAATGTCCTTGGCGCCCGGGCAAGGATTTGGAAGAGTTGAATTTTGGGTGGACTTGCCCGCGGGCAAGCCCGGGCAAGGTCCCGAGCAGTCCAAAAACTTGGCCCCTTACTCAAAATGAGATCTACTCGGTGCAATTGGGAATTTATTGTTGCATTCACTCTTCCTAACCCCAATGCAAATGTCCTTGGTGCCCGGGCAAGGATTTGGAAGAGTTGAATTTTGGGTGGACTTGCCCGCGGGCAAGCCCGGGCAAGGTCCCGAGCAGTCCAAAAACTTGGCCCCTTACTCAAAATGAGATCTACTCGGTGCAAGTGGGAATTTATTGTTGCATTCACTCTTCCTAACCCCAATGCAAATGTCCTTGGTGCCCGGGCAAGGATTTGGAAGAGTTGAATTTTGGGTGGACTTGCCCGCGGGCAAGCCCGGGCAAGGTCCCGAGCAGTCCAAAAACTTGGCCCCTTACTCAAAATGAGATCTACTCGGTGCAATTGGGAATTTATTGTTGCATTCACTCTTCCTAACCCCAATGCAAATGTCCTTGGTGCCCGGGCAAGGATTTGGAAGAGTTGAATTTTGGGTGGACTTGCCCGCGGGCAAGCCCGGGCAAGGTCCCGAGCAGTCCAAAAACTTGGCCCCTTACTCAAAATGAGATCTACTCGGTGCAATTGGGAATTTATTGTTGCATTCACTCTTCCTAACCCCAATGCAAATGTCCTTGGTGCCCGGGCAAGGATTTGGAAGAGTTGAATTTTGGGTGGACTTGCCCGCGGGCAAGCCCGGGCAAGGTCCCGAGCAGTCCAAAAACTTGGCCCCTTACTCAAAATGAGATCTACTCGGTGCAAGTGGGAATTTATTGTTGCATTCACTCTTCCTAACCCCAATGCAAATGTCCTTGGTGCCCGGGCAAGGATTTGGAAGAGTTGAATTTTGGGTGGACTTGCCCGCGGGCAAGCCCGGGCAAGGTCCCGAGCAGTCCAAAAACTTGGCCCCTTACTCAAAATGAGATCTACTCGGTGCAATTGGGAATTTATTGTTGCATTCACTCTTCCTAACCCCAATGCAAATGTCCTTGGTGCCCGGGCAAGGATTTGGAAGAGTTGAATTTTGGGTGGACTTGCCCGCGGGCAAGCCCGGGCAAGGTCCCGAGCAGTCCAAAAACTTGGCCCCTTACTCAAAATGAGATCTACTCGGTGCAATTGGGAATTTATTGTTGCATTCACTCTTCCTAACCCCAATGCAAATGTCCTTGGTGCCCGGGCAAGGATTTGGAAGAGTTGAATTTTGGGTGGACTTGCCCGCGGGCAAGCCCGGGCAAGGTCCCGAGCAGTCCAAAAACTTGGCCCCTTACTCAAAATGAGATCTACTCGGTGCAAGTGGGAATTTATTGTTGCATTCACTCTTCCTAACCCCAATGCAAATGTCCTTGGTGCCCGGGCAAGGATTTGGAAGAGTTGAATTTTGGGTGGACTTGCCCGCGGGCAAGCCCGGGCAAGGTCCCGAGCAACTTTGGGCAAGGTGGTGGCAAGGTTTGGCAACCTTGGAAAGGGTCCTGGCAAGGTTTGGCACGCTCGGGAAGGGTCCGGGCAAGTCCTGGCACGTCCAGGACTTGTCCAAGCACGTCCTGGACTAGTCCTGGCTTGCTCAGGACTTGCTCAGGACTTACTCAGGACTTGCCCGGGCAAGTCCTGAGCAGTCCAAAAACTTCACCCCTTACTCAAAATGAAATCTACACGTTACATTTGAGTTTTTCTTTGTCCATTCACTCATACTCATCCCCCCCTACATGTGGGGCTGTCCGGCCGCCGGAGCCGCCGCCCGTGGTGGCCGTTTGAGGGTGCACAAGTCTGAACACTAAAAAATTCGTAAAATATTCTACGAGTGTCCGAAAATTATGAAACTTGGGGATTGATCTTCTGTTATGGTGCCTAGCATTGCTGCAAAAAATCATGGAAAAATTCGATCTCTAGGTCCCTCAAAAAAAAGTTGTCGTTTGAGAAAAAAGTATGTCTGTTGGTGCCACAATGGAAAAAGTCCAAATTGCATATATAGGGGGGCACCCCTCCCCCCCTCCCCATGGCAGGATCCACGCACACACGCTATGTCCCTTTGTGGCGAGCAAGTGTGTGAGCCATGGGGTCGAGTTCCTTGGTCACTTCGTACGTCGGCGCCACCCGTGGCGGCCGGCGGCGGTGGCCGGCCGTAGAGGGGCGGCCACCGGCGACTTTTCCGGCGACTTTTCCGGCGGACCCTAAAATGTGTTGGATTTCATATGGGATGGATTGTGGCACGTGCTTGGGGGTTCTTTGCCCTCCCTTGAGTGAGATACCCATCAAACCCGCATCCGTTAAGGGGACTTGCGCGACCTACCCACTTTGGATGGAAACCGCATGATTCCTAGGCTAGGGCGCGGTGGGGCTCTCGCCCTTGTGAGGCACATGTAACCCGCTTTGTTGTTGCTTCATGGAACTCTCGTGCGTGGGACTCCTCCTAAC
>CM073489.1:112500-135000 GCA_037074505.1 Albizia julibrissin | reverse complement strand
CTCTTCCTAACCCCAATGCAAATGTCCTTGGTGCCCGGGCAAGGATTTGGAAGAGTTGAATTTTGGGTGGACTTGCCCGCGGGCAAGCCCGGGCAAGGTCCCGAGCAGTCCAAAAACTTGGGCCCTTACTCAAAATGAGATATACTCGGTGCAAGTGGGAATTTATTGTTGCATTCGCTCTTCCTAACCCCAATGCAAATGTCCTTGGTGCCCGGGCAAGGATTTGGAAGAGTTGAATTTTGGGTGGACTTGCCCGCGGGCAAGCCCGGGCAAGGTCCCGAGCAGTCCAAAAACTTGGCCCCTTACTCAAAATGAGATATACTCGGTGCAATTGGGAATTTATTGTTGCATTCGCTATTCCTAACCCCAATGCAAATGTCCTTGGCGCCCGGGCAAGGATTTGGAAGAGTTGAATTTTGGGTGGACTTGCCCGCGGGCAAGCCCGGGCAAGGTCCCGAGCAGTCCAAAAACTTGGCCCCTTACTCAAAATGAGATCTACTCGGTGCAAGTGGGAATTTATTGTTGCATTCACTCTTCCTAACCCCAATGCAAATGTCCTTGGTGCCCGGGCAAGGATTTGGAAGAGTTGAATTTTGGGTGGACTTGCCCGCGGGCAAGCCCGGGCAAGGTCCCGAGCAACTTTGGGCAAGGTGGTGGCAAGGTTTGGCAACCTTGGAAAGGGTCCTGGCAAGGTTTGGCACGTGTCGTTGGCGAGACCCTTGCGGCGGACGAGTCGCAAGGGACGCCCTGAAGAAATTCCCATCGAGCGGCGGGTAGAATCCTTTGCAGACGACTTAAATACGCGACTGGGTATTGTAAGTGGCAGAGTGGCCTTGCTGCCACGATCCACTGAGATTCAGCCCAAGTCGCTCCGATTCGGTCCCTCCGCCGACTCCGGCCCGGAGGTTCCGACGCCCTCAGCCCTAGGTCCCGGAGAGGCCGAGTTCATCGAAGGGCTTGGAAACCCTCGGGCATGGTCCGGGCAAGCTCCGTGCACGGCGTCGTTTCGCGAAAAAAGACCCCCGTTGGTGGAACTCTTGAGATTTCCCAAATTGCTCTATAGGGGGATGGGGAAGGTTAGGGGTGTAGTTTCGCGAAAAAAGACCCCCGTTGGTGGAACTCTTGAAATGTCCCGGATTGCTCCTTAGGGGGTGAGCCCCCCTCGCGCGCATTCCTTTCTTTAGCACTAGCACTAGCACTAGCACTAGCACTTAGCACTTAGCACTTGGCACGTTGGCACGTTGCGCGTGCGCGTGTGCAAGGATCAGGGCGCTAAGCGGATGCGCGTGGACCCTTGGGCAAGGTCATGGCAGGTGCGGGCAAAACATTGGAAAGGATCACGGACCCTCGGGCAAGGTCCTGCCAGGTGTGGGCAAAACGTGTGCAACGGTCATGGACCCCTGAGCAAGGTCCGAGCATGAGCGGGCAAAACCTGGGCAAGGATCATGGACCCCTGGGCAAGGTCCTCGCAGGTGCGGGCAAGATCCCTGCGCGGCGTCATTTCGTAAAAAATGACCCCCGTTGGTGGAACTCGTGAGATTTCCCAAATTGCTCTATAGGGGGGCAACGATCGTGGACCCTTGACCAAGGTCCGAGCATGTGCGGGCAAAACGTGGGCAAGGTGTTGCAGGTGTGGACAACGCGTGGGCAAAGATCATGGACCATTGAGCAAGGTCCGAGCATGTGCGGGAAACACGTGGGCAAGCATCATGGACCCTTGGGCAAGGTCCTAGCGAGTGCGGGCAAGTTCCCTGCGCGGCGTCATTTCGTAAAAAATGACCCCCGTTGGTGGAACTCGTGAGATTTCCAAAATTGCTCTATAGGGGGGCAACGATCGTGGACCCTTGACCAAAGTCCGAGCATGTGCGGGCAAAACGAGGGCAAGGTCCAGGCAAGGTGTTGCAGGTGTGGGCAACACGTGGGCAAAGATCATGGACCATTGAGCAAGGTCCGAGCATGTGCAAATGTCCCCGTGGGCAAGTATCATGGACCCTTGGGCAAGGTCCTAGCGAGTGCGGGCAAGTTCCCTGCGCGGCGTCATTTCGTAAAAAATGACCCCCGTTGGTGGAACTCGTGAGATTTCCCAAATTGCTCTATAGGGGGGCAACGATCGTGGACCCTTGACCAAGGTCCGAGCATGTGCGGGCAAAACGAGGGCAAGGTCCAGGCAAGGTGTTGCACGTGTGGGCAACACGTGGGCAAAGATCATGGACCATTGAGCAAGGTCCGAGCATGTGCGGGAAACACGTCGGCAAGCATCAAGGACCCTTGGGCAAGGTCCTAGCGAGTGTGGGAAAAGCATGGACAAGGTCCGAGCAAGGAGTTGCAATTGTTCGCAGCGCGTGGGTGGACAAGGATTTGGAAGAGTTGAATTTTGGGTGGTCTTGCCCGCGGGCAAGACCGGCAAGGTCCCGAGCAGTCCAAAAACTTGGCCCCTTACTCAAAATGAGATCTACTCGGTGCAATTGGGAATTTATTGTTGCATTCGCTCTTCCTAACCCCAATGCAAATGTCCTTGGTGCCCGGGCAAGGATTTGGAAGAGTTGAATTTTGGGTGGACTTGCCCGCGGGCAAGACCGGGCAAGGTCCCGAGCAGTCCAAAAACTTGGCCCCTTACTCAAAATGAGATATACTCGGTGCAATTGGGAATTTATTGTTGCATTCACTCTTCCTAACCCCAATGCAAATGTCCTTGGTGCCCGGGCAAGGATTTGGAAGAGTTGAATTTTGGGTGGACTTGCCCGCGGGCAAGCCCGGGCAAGGTCCCGAGCAGTCCAAAAACTTGGGCCCTTACTCAAAATGAGATATACTCGGTGCAAGTGGGAATTTATTGTTGCATTCGCTCTTCCTAACCCCAATGCAAATGTCCTTGGTGCCCGGGCAAGGATTTGGAAGAGTTGAATTTTGGGTGGACTTGCCCGCGGGCAAGCCCGGGCAAGGTCCCGAGCAGTCCAAAAACTTGGCCCCTTACTCAAAATGAGATATACTCGGTGCAATTGGGAATTTATTGTTGCATTCGCTATTCCTAACCCCAATGCAAATGTCCTTGGCGCCCGGGCAAGGATTTGGAAGAGTTGAATTTTGGGTGGACTTGCCCGCGGGCAAGCCCGGGCAAGGTCCCGAGCAGTCCAAAAACTTGGCCCCTTACTCAAAATGAGATCTACTCGGTGCAATTGGGAATTTATTGTTGCATTCACTCTTCCTAACCCCAATGCAAATGTCCTTGGTGCCCGGGCAAGGATTTGGAAGAGTTGAATTTTGGGTGGACTTGCCCGCGGGCAAGCCCGGGCAAGGTCCCGAGCAGTCCAAAAACTTGGCCCCTTACTCAAAATGAGATCTACTCGGTGCAAGTGGGAATTTATTGTTGCATTCACTCTTCCTAACCCCAATGCAAATGTCCTTGGTGCCCGGGCAAGGATTTGGAAGAGTTGAATTTTGGGTGGACTTGCCCGCGGGCAAGCCCGGGCAAGGTCCCGAGCAGTCCAAAAACTTGGCCCCTTACTCAAAATGAGATCTACTCGGTGCAATTGGGAATTTATTGTTGCATTCACTCTTCCTAACCCCAATGCAAATGTCCTTGGTGCCCGGGCAAGGATTTGGAAGAGTTGAATTTTGGGTGGACTTGCCCGCGGGCAAGCCCGGGCAAGGTCCCGAGCAGTCCAAAAACTTGGGCCCTTACTCAAAATGAGATATACTCGGTGCAAGTGGGAATTTATTGTTGCATTCGCTCTTCCTAACCCCAATGCAAATGTCCTTGGTGCCCGGGCAAGGATTTGGAAGAGTTGAATTTTGGGTGGACTTGCCCGCGGGCAAGCCCGGGCAAGGTCCCGAGCAGTCCAAAAACTTGGCCCCTTACTCAAAATGAGATATACTCGGTGCAATTGGGAATTTATTGTTGCATTCGCTATTCCTAACCCCAATGCAAATGTCCTTGGCGCCCGGGCAAGGATTTGGAAGAGTTGAATTTTGGGTGGACTTGCCCGCGGGCAAGCCCGGGCAAGGTCCCGAGCAGTCCAAAAACTTGGCCCCTTACTCAAAATGAGATCTACTCGGTGCAATTGGGAATTTATTGTTGCATTCACTCTTCCTAACCCCAATGCAAATGTCCTTGGTGCCCGGGCAAGGATTTGGAAGAGTTGAATTTTGGGTGGACTTGCCCGCGGGCAAGCCCGGGCAAGGTCCCGAGCAGTCCAAAAACTTGGCCCCTTACTCAAAATGAGATCTACTCGGTGCAAGTGGGAATTTATTGTTGCATTCACTCTTCCTAACCCCAATGCAAATGTCCTTGGTGCCCGGGCAAGGATTTGGAAGAGTTGAATTTTGGGTGGACTTGCCCGCGGGCAAGCCCGGGCAAGGTCCCGAGCAGTCCAAAAACTTGGCCCCTTACTCAAAATGAGATCTACTCGGTGCAATTGGGAATTTATTGTTGCATTCACTCTTCCTAACCCCAATGCAAATGTCCTTGGTGCCCGGGCAAGGATTTGGAAGAGTTGAATTTTGGGTGGACTTGCCCGCGGGCAAGCCCGGGCAAGGTCCCGAGCAGTCCAAAAACTTGGCCCCTTACTCAAAATGAGATCTACTCGGTGCAATTGGGAATTTATTGTTGCATTCACTCTTCCTAACCCCAATGCAAATGTCCTTGGTGCCCGGGCAAGGATTTGGAAGAGTTGAATTTTGGGTGGACTTGCCCGCGGGCAAGCCCGGGCAAGGTCCCGAGCAGTCCAAAAACTTGGCCCCTTACTCAAAATGAGATCTACTCGGTGCAAGTGGGAATTTATTGTTGCATTCACTCTTCCTAACCCCAATGCAAATGTCCTTGGTGCCCGGGCAAGGATTTGGAAGAGTTGAATTTTGGGTGGACTTGCCCGCGGGCAAGCCCGGGCAAGGTCCCGAGCAGTCCAAAAACTTGGCCCCTTACTCAAAATGAGATCTACTCGGTGCAATTGGGAATTTATTGTTGCATTCACTCTTCCTAACCCCAATGCAAATGTCCTTGGTGCCCGGGCAAGGATTTGGAAGAGTTGAATTTTGGGTGGACTTGCCCGCGGGCAAGCCCGAGCAAGGTCCCGAGCAGTCCAAAAACTTGGCCCCTTACTCAAAATGAGATCTACTCGGTGCAATTGGGAATTTATTGTTGCATTCACTCTTCCTAACCCCAATGCAAATGTCCTTGGTGCCCGGGCAAGGATTTGGAAGAGTTGAATTTTGGGTGGACTTGCCCGCGGGCAAGCCCGGGCAAGGTCCCGAGCAGTCCAAAAACTTGGCCCCTTACTCAAAATGAGATCTACTCGGTGCAAGTGGGAATTTATTGTTGCATTCACTCTTCCTAACCCCAATGCAAATGTCCTTGGTGCCCGGGCAAGGATTTGGAAGAGTTGAATTTTGGGTGGACTTGCCCGCGGGCAAGCCCGGGCAAGGTCCCGAGCAGTCCAAAAACTTGGCCCCTTACTCAAAATGAGATCTACTCGGTGCAATTGGGAATTTATTGTTGCATTCACTCTTCCTAACCCCAATGCAAATGTCCTTGGTGCCCGGGCAAGGATTTGGAAGAGTTGAATTTTGGGTGGACTTGCCCGCGGGCAAGCCCGAGCAAGGTCCCGAGCAGTCCAAAAACTTGGCCCCTTACTCAAAATGAGATCTACTCGGTGCAATTGGGAATTTATTGTTGCATTCACTCTTCCTAACCCCAATGCAAATGTCCTTGGTGCCCGGGCAAGGATTTGGAAGAGTTGAATTTTGGGTGGACTTGCCCGCGGGCAAGCCCGGGCAAGGTCCCGAGCAGTCCAAAAACTTGGCCCCTTACTCAAAATGAGATCTACTCGGTGCAAGTGGGAATTTATTGTTGCATTCACTCTTCCTAACCCCAATGCAAATGTCCTTGGTGCCCGGGCAAGGATTTGGAAGAGTTGAATTTTGGGTGGACTTGCCCGCGGGCAAGCCCGGGCAAGGTCCCGAGCAACTTTGGGCAAGGTGGTGGCAAGGTTTGGCAACCTTGGAAAGGGTCCTGGCAAGGTTTGGCACGTGTCGTTGGCGAGACCCTTGCGGCGGACGAGTCGCAAGGGACGCCCTGAAGAAATTCCCATCGAGCGGCGGGTAGAATCCTTTGCAGACGACTTAAATACGCGACTGGGTATTGTAAGTGGCAGAGTGGCCTTGCTGCCACGATCCACTGAGATTCAGCCCAAGTCGCTCCGATTCGGTCCCTCCGCCGACTCCGGCCCGGAGGTTCCGACGCCCTCAGCCCTAGGTCCCGGAGAGGCCGAGTTCATCGAAGGGCTTGGAAACCCTCGGGCATGGTCCGGGCAAGCTCCGTGCACGGCGTCGTTTCGCGAAAAAAGACCCCCGTTGGTGGAACTCTTGAGATTTCCCAAATTGCTCTATAGGGGGATGGGGAAGGTTAGGGGTGTAGTTTCGCGAAAAAAGACCCCCGTTGGTGGAACTCTTGAAATGTCCCGGATTGCTCCTTAGGGGGTGAGCCCCCCTCGCGCGCATTCCTTTCTTTAGCACTAGCACTAGCACTAGCACTAGCACTTAGCACTTAGCACTTGGCACGTTGGCACGTTGCGCGTGCGCGTGTGCAAGGATCAGGGCGCTAAGCGGATGCGCGTGGACCCTTGGGCAAGGTCATGGCAGGTGCGGGCAAAACATTGGAAAGGATCACGGACCCTCGGGCAAGGTCCTGCCAGGTGTGGGCAAAACGTGTGCAACGGTCATGGACCCCTGAGCAAGGTCCGAGCATGAGCGGGCAAAACCTGGGCAAGGATCATGGACCCCTGGGCAAGGTCCTCGCAGGTGCGGGCAAGATCCCTGCGCGGCGTCATTTCGTAAAAAATGACCCCCGTTGGTGGAACTCGTGAGATTTCCCAAATTGCTCTATAGGGGGGCAACGATCGTGGACCCTTGACCAAGGTCCGAGCATGTGCGGGCAAAACGTGGGCAAGGTGTTGCAGGTGTGGACAACGCGTGGGCAAAGATCATGGACCATTGAGCAAGGTCCGAGCATGTGCGGGAAACACGTGGGCAAGCATCATGGACCCTTGGGCAAGGTCCTAGCGAGTGCGGGCAAGTTCCCTGCGCGGCGTCATTTCGTAAAAAATGACCCCCATTGGTGGAACTCGTGAGATTTCCAAAATTGCTCTATAGGGGGGCAACGATCGTGGACCCTTGACCAAAGTCCGAGCATGTGCGGGCAAAACGAGGGCAAGGTCCAGGCAAGGTGTTGCAGGTGTGGGCAACACGTGGGCAAAGATCATGGACCATTGAGCAAGGTCCGAGCATGTGCAAATGTCCCCGTGGGCAAGTATCATGGACCCTTGGGCAAGGTCCTAGCGAGTGCGGGCAAGTTCCCTGCGCGGCGTCATTTCGTAAAAAATGACCCCCGTTGGTGGAACTCGTGAGATTTCCCAAATTGCTCTATAGGGGGGCAACGATCGTGGACCCTTGACCAAGGTCCGAGCATGTGCGGGCAAAACGAGGGCAAGGTCCAGGCAAGGTGTTGCACGTGTGGGCAACACGTGGGCAAAGATCATGGACCATTGAGCAAGGTCCGAGCATGTGCGGGAAACACGTCGGCAAGCATCAAGGACCCTTGGGCAAGGTCCTAGCGAGTGTGGGAAAAGCATGGACAAGGTCCGAGCAAGGAGTTGCAATTGTTCGCAGCGCGTGGGTGGACAAGGATTTGGAAGAGTTGAATTTTGGGTGGTCTTGCCCGCGGGCAAGACCGGCAAGGTCCCGAGCAGTCCAAAAACTTGGCCCCTTACTCAAAATGAGATCTACTCGGTGCAATTGGGAATTTATTGTTGCATTCACTCTTCCTAACCCCAATGCAAATGTCCTTGGTGCCCGGGCAAGGATTTGGAAGAGTTGAATTTTGGGTGGACTTGCCCGCGGGCAAGACCGGGCAAGGTCCCGAGCAGTCCAAAAACTTGGCCCCTTACTCAAAATGAGATATACTCGGTGCAATTGGGAATTTATTGTTGCATTCACTCTTCCTAACCCCAATGCAAATGTCCTTGGTGCCCGGGCAAGGATTTGGAAGAGTTGAATTTTGGGTGGACTTGCCCGCGGGCAAGCCCGGGCAAGGTCCCGAGCAGTCCAAAAACTTGGGCCCTTACTCAAAATGAGATATACTCGGTGCAAGTGGGAATTTATTGTTGCATTCGCTCTTCCTAACCCCAATGCAAATGTCCTTGGTGCCCGGGCAAGGATTTGGAAGAGTTGAATTTTGGGTGGACTTGCCCGCGGGCAAGCCCGGGCAAGGTCCCGAGCAGTCCAAAAACTTGGCCCCTTACTCAAAATGAGATATACTCGGTGCAATTGGGAATTTATTGTTGCATTCGCTATTCCTAACCCCAATGCAAATGTCCTTGGCGCCCGGGCAAGGATTTGGAAGAGTTGAATTTTGGGTGGACTTGCCCGCGGGCAAGCCCGGGCAAGGTCCCGAGCAGTCCAAAAACTTGGCCCCTTACTCAAAATGAGATCTACTCGGTGCAATTGGGAATTTATTGTTGCATTCACTCTTCCTAACCCCAATGCAAATGTCCTTGGTGCCCGGGCAAGGATTTGGAAGAGTTGAATTTTGGGTGGACTTGCCCGCGGGCAAGCCCGGGCAAGGTCCCGAGCAGTCCAAAAACTTGGCCCCTTACTCAAAATGAGATCTACTCGGTGCAAGTGGGAATTTATTGTTGCATTCACTCTTCCTAACCCCAATGCAAATGTCCTTGGTGCCCGGGCAAGGATTTGGAAGAGTTGAATTTTGGGTGGACTTGCCCGCGGGCAAGCCCGGGCAAGGTCCCGAGCAGTCCAAAAACTTGGCCCCTTACTCAAAATGAGATCTACTCGGTGCAATTGGGAATTTATTGTTGCATTCACTCTTCCTAACCCCAATGCAAATGTCCTTGGTGCCCGGGCAAGGATTTGGAAGAGTTGAATTTTGGGTGGACTTGCCCGCGGGCAAGCCCGGGCAAGGTCCCGAGCAGTCCAAAAACTTGGGCCCTTACTCAAAATGAGATATACTCGGTGCAAGTGGGAATTTATTGTTGCATTCGCTCTTCCTAACCCCAATGCAAATGTCCTTGGTGCCCGGGCAAGGATTTGGAAGAGTTGAATTTTGGGTGGACTTGCCCGCGGGCAAGCCCGGGCAAGGTCCCGAGCAGTCCAAAAACTTGGCCCCTTACTCAAAATGAGATATACTCGGTGCAATTGGGAATTTATTGTTGCATTCGCTATTCCTAACCCCAATGCAAATGTCCTTGGCGCCCGGGCAAGGATTTGGAAGAGTTGAATTTTGGGTGGACTTGCCCGCGGGCAAGCCCGGGCAAGGTCCCGAGCAGTCCAAAAACTTGGCCCCTTACTCAAAATGAGATCTACTCGGTGCAAGTGGGAATTTATTGTTGCATTCACTCTTCCTAACCCCAATGCAAATGTCCTTGGTGCCCGGGCAAGGATTTGGAAGAGTTGAATTTTGGGTGGACTTGCCCGCGGGCAAGCCCGGGCAAGGTCCCGAGCAGTCCAAAAACTTGGCCCCTTACTCAAAATGAGATCTACTCGGTGCAATTGGGAATTTATTGTTGCATTCACTCTTCCTAACCCCAATGCAAATGTCCTTGGTGCCCGGGCAAGGATTTGGAAGAGTTGAATTTTGGGTGGACTTGCCCGCGGGCAAGCCCGAGCAAGGTCCCGAGCAGTCCAAAAACTTGGCCCCTTACTCAAAATGAGATCTACTCGGTGCAATTGGGAATTTATTGTTGCATTCACTCTTCCTAACCCCAATGCAAATGTCCTTGGTGCCCGGGCAAGGATTTGGAAGAGTTGAATTTTGGGTGGACTTGCCCGCGGGCAAGCCCGGGCAAGGTCCCGAGCAGTCCAAAAACTTGGCCCCTTACTCAAAATGAGATCTACTCGGTGCAAGTGGGAATTTATTGTTGCATTCACTCTTCCTAACCCCAATGCAAATGTCCTTGGTGCCCGGGCAAGGATTTGGAAGAGTTGAATTTTGGGTGGACTTGCCCGCGGGCAAGCCCGGGCAAGGTCCCGAGCAACTTTGGGCAAGGTGGTGGCAAGGTTTGGCAACCTTGGAAAGGGTCCTGGCAAGGTTTGGCACGCTCGGGAAGGGTCCGGGCAAGTCCTGGCACGTCCAGGACTTGTCCAAGCACGTCCTGGACTAGTCCTGGCTTGCTCAGGACTTGCTCAGGACTTACTCAGGACTTGCCCGGGCAAGTCCTGAGCAGTCCAAAAACTTCACCCCTTACTCAAAATGAAATCTACACGTTACATTTGAGTTTTTCTTTGTCCATTCACTCATACTCATCCCCCCCTACATGTGGGGCTGTCCGGCCGCCGGAGCCGCCGCCCGTGGTGGCCGTTTGAGGGTGCACAAGTCTGAACACTAAAAAATTCGTAAAATATTCTACGAGTGTCCGAAAATTATGAAACTTGGGGATTGATCTTCTGTTATGGTGCCTAGCATTGCTGCAAAAAATCATGGAAAAATTCGATCTCTAGGTCCCTCAAAAAAAAGTTGTCGTTTGAGAAAAAAGTATGTCTGTTGGTGCCACAATGGAAAAAGTCCAAATTGCATATATAGGGGGGCACCCCTCCCCCCCTCCCCATGGCAGGATCCACGCACACACGCTATGTCCCTTTGTGGCGAGCAAGTGTGTGAGCCATGGGGTCGAGTTCCTTGGTCACTTCGTACGTCGGCGCCACCCGTGGCGGCCGGCGGCGGTGGCCGGCCGTAGAGGGGCGGCCACCGGCGACTTTTCCGGCGACTTTTCCGGCGGACCCTAAAATGTGTTGGATTTCATATGGGATGGATTGTGGCACGTGCTTGGGGGTTCTTTGCCCTCCCTTGAGTGAGATACCCATCAAACCCGCATCCGTTAAGGGGACTTGCGCGACCTACCCACTTTGGATGGAAACCGCATGATTCCTAGGCTAGGGCGCGGTGGGGCTCTCGCCCTTGTGAGGCACATGTAACCCGCTTTGTTGTTGCTTCATGGAACTCTCGTGCGTGGGACTCCTCCTAACAATCTTGCGGAACGGCATCCGTTCTCGGGCTCTTGCCCCCCGGGTGCTCAGTAAGCTTGGGCGTGGTTGGATTCTTGCAATCGGGACGACCACGCGACACGCCTTGCACTCGAGTTCCTCGGTCACTTCGTACGTCGGCGCCACCCGTGGCGGCCGGCGGCGGTGGCCGCCCGTGGAGGTGCTTTTCCGGCGGACCCTAAAATGTGTTGGATTTCATATGGGATGGATTGTGGCACGTGCTTGGGGGTTCTTTGCCCTCCCTTGAGTGAGATACCCATCAAACCCGCATCCGTTAAGGGGACTTGCGCTACCTACCCACTTTGGATGGAAACCGCATGATTCCTAGGCTAGGGCGCGGTGGGGCTCTCGCCCTTGTGAGGCACATGTAACCCGCTTTGTTGTTGCTTCATGGAACTCTCGTGCGTGGGACTCCTCCTAACAATCTTGCGGAACGGCATCCGTTCTCGGGCTCTTGCCCCCCGGGTTCTCAGTAAGCTTGGGCGTGGTTGGATTCTTGCAATCGGGACGACCACGCGACACGCCTTGCACTCGAGTTCCTCGGTCACTTCGTACGTCGGCGCCCCCCGTGGCGGCCGGCGGCGGTGGCCGCCCGTGGAGGTGCTTTTCCGGCGGACCCTAAAATGTGTTGGATTTCATATGGGATGGATTGTGGCACGTGCTAGGGGGTTCTTTGCCCTCCCTTGAGTGAGATACCCATCAAACCCGCATCCGTTAAGGGGACTTGCGCTACCTACCCACTTTGGATGGAAACCGCATGATTCCTAGGCTAGGGCGCGGTGGGGCTCTCGCCCTTGTGAGGCACATGTAACCCGCTTTGTTGTTGCTTCATGGAACTCTCGTGCGTGGGACTCCTCCTAACAATCTTGCGGAACGGCATCCGTTCTCGGGCTCTTGCCCCCCGGGTGCTCAGTAAGCTTGGGCGTGGTTGGATTCTTGCAATCGGGACGACCACGCGACACGCCTTGCACTCGAGTTCCTCGGTCACTTCGTACGTCGGCGCCACCCGTGGCGGCCGGCGGCGGTGGCCGCCCGTGGAGGTGCTTTTCCGGCGGACCCTAAAATGTGTTGGATTGCATATGGGATGGTTTGTGGCACGTGCTTGGGGGTTCTTTGCCCTCCCTTGAGTGAGATACCCATCAAACCCGCATCCGTTAAGGGGACTTGCGCTACCTACCCACTTTGGATGGAAACCGCATGATTCCTAGGCTAGGGCGCGGTGGGGCTCTCGCCCTTGTGAGGCCCATGTAACCCGCTTTGTTGTTGCTTCATGGAACTCTCGTGCGTGGGACTCCTCCTAACAATCTTGCGGAACGGCATCCGTTCTCGGGTTCTTGCCCCCCGGGTGCTCAGTAAGCTTGGGCGTGGTTGGATTCTTGCAATCGGGACGACCACGTGACACTCCTCGCACTCGGCCCCTTCCTTCTCATTTCGGTGTACCCTATAGTGTGCGGGATTTCAATCTGATTGATGTCGGTGCGTGCCTATAGGGGTTCTTGGGCCTCCCGCTTGCGAGATACCCATCAAACCCGCATCCGTTAAGGGGACTTGCGCTACCTACCCACTTTGGATGGAAACCGCATGATTCCTAGGCTAGGGCGCGGTGGGGCTCTCTCTCCTGTGAGGCACTAGTAACCCCCAGTGTTGCTTCATGGAAATCCTGTGCGTTGGACCCCTCCTCACAACCTTGCGGAACGGTGGCCGTTCTCGGGCTCTCGCCCCCCGGTTGCTCAGTAAGCTTGGGCGTGGTTGGATTCTTGCAATCGGGCCGACCACGCGACATGCCCGGCACTCGCCCTCATCCTTCTCACTCGAATTACTGCACACCCTCGTCCCACGCGTTGGATTGCTTTCGACCTCTGGCGGTCAAGCATCCAACTATTACTTCGATGGAATGGATGTAGCCCTGGGTGCTTTGCCATATGCTTGAGTTTTGGGGGGATGCTACGCATGGGGCGGGGCAGTGCGGATCGAGTATGGGAAAGAGTCGCCATGTCGGAAAGTAATTGATCGTGTAGAGTACGGATCGATTAGTATGGGAATCGAACGTGCTTAGTATGGATTGGGTATGCGGATATGAAGGCGATGCCTTCGCGGTTGGTCCCTTATATGAAGGCGATGCCTTCGCGGTTGGTCCCTTGGATGAAGGCCATGCCTTCGCGGTTCGTCCCTTGGATGAAGGCCATGCCTTCGCGGTTGGTCCCTTGGATGAAGGCCATGCCTTCCCGGTTGGTCCCTTGGATGAAGGCCATGCCTTCCCGGTTGGTCCCTTGCATGAAGGCGATGCCTTCTCGGTTGGTCGCTTTTATTTCACGCCTAGCGGTGTTGGACCGGCGCCTCCCGTGCTTCCACTTGCTCGCTCGCCTGAGGGCCTGCGGGGCGTGGTTGCCACGGTGGCGTCGGGAAGGCAGGAACGTGCGGGCGTGTGAGTGGTGTATGGATTGTCTCTGCCGGCTGGCTCCGTGCTCGTCCACCGAACTGTCGGCAGGCAATCCGCGTCGGTTGTCGTGGGGTGGGATGGCGCCTCAGAGGCTGGTTCTTGTGCCGCCTACCCCCTCGAGGGAAGCAAGGCCACTTTCACTTAGCCTCCGTCCGGCGCCCTTTATCGGGCGCGGGAGGACAGCGAAGCACCCCCCGTGTTCCAGTGAGCCTTCTTCGGTCGCTCGGCCCACGGGGAAGTGCAATGCTCTTGGACCCAGCGCACGCCGTGGACGGGGACTCGTTCCCCTGTCCTAAGAGGAGCTTCGATATAAAACGTGTGACGGCTGCGCTCGCACCTTGAGGACCGCCCCCGGCGGCGCAAGGGCGGCGCGCGGCGTCGTGGAGGAATGCTACCTGGTTGATCCTGCCAGTAGTCATATGCTTGTCTCAAAGATTAAGCCATGCATGTGTAAGTATGAACTAATTCAGACTGTGAAACTGCGAATGGCTCATTAAATCAGTTATAGTTTGTTTGATGGTACCTACTACTCGGATAACCGTAGTAATTCTAGAGCTAATACGTGCAACAAACCCCGACTCACGGAAGGGATGCATTTATTAGATAAAAGGCCGACGCGGGCTCTGCCCGTTGCTCTGATGATTCATGATAACTCGACCGATCGCACGGCCACAGTGCCGGCGACGCATCATTCAAATTTCTGCCCTATCAACTTTCGATGGTAGGATAGTGGCCTACCATGGTGGTGACGGGTGACGGAGAATTAGGGTTCGATTCCGGAGAGGGAGCCTGAGAAACGGCTACCACATCCAAGGAAGGCAGCAGGCGCGCAAATTACCCAATCCTGACACGGGGAGGTAGTGACAATAAATAACAATACCGGGTGATGAGAAATGTCGAGTTCTCACAAAATAACCAGTTTCACTGAGGATTTGCAGTACAGAGAACCTGGATCGTTTCCCACAGAATTTACAAGCAGTCTAGAACATTCGAACAATAATCGATTGGGGGGGGTTTTAATGAAACTATTACCGAACAATAAACTCAGATTTAAGACAGAAATGAAAAGCGAACTAGATCAAATAGATTAAAACGACTGACCATAAGATTGGGATTCATAGTTTCCTACCATCATCGGATAAAGATTATAACGAATTCGTGATCGGATCTGGACGAACCAAAAATCTCTGTATCCGTCCAGAAAATCCCTCGACTAGACGATCGTCTAGATTCTGTTCGTATACATGGCGTGCTACTGTACAATCGTTTAGTAGCACTATAACCAGATCCGAACTGTGTCCTTGGGATGTACCGATCAGAATATTAAAACAAACATTCGAACTATTCCAGAAATCGGATCCGATTAAAGTAAATAGAAACGAATTACGTTACCCGTTGAAGTATGTCCTCTGATTGGAAACGTGAATCCTCAATCCATAGATCAGTCACAGAAACTTAGCCGGACATGGCTGGAAAATCCGAAGAACGAACGAAGAACACGAAGAACACGAAGAACATGAAGAACACGAAGAACACGAAGAACATTTCAGAGAATTTAGAACTTGTGCATTTGATCTCAAAAACGGCCACACACATTATGCCTAATGTTTCAGCATAAGTTAGCTTATAACCTAATTGCCAAATGGGCCAGGGCCCAACAGTGAAGCCCAAAACGAAAATCCATACTAAATAGTGCTTTATTACAAAATTCGGGCCCAATAAAAATCCAGAAAAATACATATAACTTTGACTGCATTTTTGACTATCCTCTTGTCCGAATCTTCTCTTCAAGTCTTCATATCAATTGTTGCCCTCTGAATCATCTAAAAAATGAGACAAGAATGAGATCATTCGGATATCTGGTTCAAGAGTTAAGATCAAAATAGAGAAGGGTTGTAAATCTGGAATTTTACTATTAAAATATGTTAAATCCAATAAAACACTCAAAGCCCAAATAAGCATAAAAGCCCATTATTTATTACTAAACAATCTAAATTTATTAATCAAGAGATACAAATGAGTGTAATAAATATTCAATTATCAAATTCCCCCACACTTATCATTTTGCACTCCTGAGCAAAACTTAAAAGAAAAATTTCTCCTCTCTAACAATTGCTAACAATGTAAAATTGGAACAATGGACACAGAGCTTCAAAAGACCAACAAATTAAAATTGAAATCCTTGCATAACAAATTACAAAACACAGTAGTCTCAATCAATGATGCTACTCACATAAGATGGTCTCTCAGAGTATTCTCTCAATAACTCTCTAAAGTGTATAGGATAAATAAGTGTATCACTCAGATTCTACTCAAGAAATTGTCCTACCATAGGCTTGCTCAATTTCTACTTCTCCACTACTCATATCACATACATGCACAAATCAAGAGAGCTTATTATTCAAGGTTGTAATGGGGCTAAGGTGAAGGTGTGTATAAATATGGATATGTGAGGCTAAGCACCAAAGAAATTTGAAAGAGCATGACAATAATAACACTAAACACTAAAATCAATGGAATATCCCCTTTCAAATATACACTCAAATTTTTGTTTGTTTGTTTTTTTTTTTTTTTTTTTGTTTTGTTTTTTTTTTTTTTTTTTTTTTTTTTTTTTGAATGAACCAACTCCAAATCAACCATCCAAACATCTCCCCCACACTTAAATTGTGGCACTCCTGGGCAACCCCCACACTTAAGTGAAACCAATGCTCAGTAAATTCCAAGGTGCGGTATAACATGGTTTTACACTTTGGCTAGTAATGTGGTTAAAGAAAAGAATTAGTCAAAAAGGCACAAAGGGGCTAACAAAGGGAAATTAATAGTGTAAGGGAAGGCTATTTGGTCAAAGTGGTAAATAAAAGAAAGAAACTAAACAAGCCTCTATCATATTTATTCATGTAAGTGAAAAATGTAGCTTTAAAAAGAAAGAGAGCAAGTTCTAGAGAACATAAATCAGGAGCAGAGACACACAGAAAAAGGGAGAATGGTAAAGATGAATCCCATTCATGTAGGCTCAAAATCTCACAAAGGTAAATACCAAATAATGCAATCAGCATCACCAAAATCAACTACGAAAAAGTAAGGAATTCAGCCCAAACAGTATGATCCAATCTATCAAAACCAATATGTCCAAATCCACAATATACATAGCTAAACAATGATAGAAGGAGAAAGTGTATTATTTAGAAAGTGTGAAAAGAAAAGTGAAAAATAAACAGAAGAAATAAAAGAAAAGGGAAAAAGGAAATAGGAAAAGAAGAATACTCCCCAGGTGTTTACGGAGGATAAGTGGCATCAGTAAGTATGAGGTCCGCTTCTTCAGGTTGCTGCTGTGATCCCTCATAAAATGGTTTGAGTCGATGTCCATTCACTTTGAAAGTCCTCCCTGTAGGTGGATCACACAACTCAACAGCACCAAAAGGAAAAACATTAGCAATCACAAAAGGGCCATCCCATCTAGATCGAAGCTTACCGGGCATAAACTTGAGACGGGAATTGAATAGAAGGACCTTCTGGCCCACAGAAAACTCTTTCCTTAGGATTTGCTTGTCATGGAATGCCTTGGTCTTCTCCTTATACAACCGTGAACTTTCATAGGCATCCAATCGAAGCTCATCCAACTCTTGCAATTGGAGCTTCCGTTCCATCCCAGACTTAGCCAAATCCATGTTACACTGCTTAATGGCCCAATAAGCTTGATGCTCTAATTCAACCGGAAGGTGGCATGCCTTACCAAAAACAAGCCTATATGGAGACATCCCAATTGGAGTCTTGTATGCAGTCCGATAAGCCCACAATGCATCATCTAATCGCTTGCTCCAATCCTTCCGGGTAGAGTTAACAGTTTTCTGAAGGATTTGCTTAATCTCCCTATTAGAGACTTCAGCTTGACCATTGGTCTGTGGATGGTATGCTGTGGAAACCTTGTGAATCACTCCATACTTTCGTAACAAAGCACCCATGCTCCGGTTACAAAAATGAGAACCCTGGTCACTAATAATGGCTCGAGGAATGCCAAACCTGCAGAAAATGTTAGACCTGACAAAATCTACCACAACAACAGAATCATTAGACCGGGTGGCCTTCGCCTCAACCCATTTTGAAACATAGTCAACAGCAAGCAATATGTAAGTGAAACCATGAGAAACAGGAAATGGACCCATAAAATCAATACCCCAAACATCAAAAATTTCACAAAACAATATGGGTTGCTGGGGCATCTCATGTCTACGAGAAAGACTACCTGCTCTCTGACAATTATCACATGACTTACAAAACAGATGGGCATCATGAAACAGTGTTGGCCAAAATAAACCAGAGTCTAGGACTTTCCTAGCAGTCCTTTGGGGTCCAAAGTGACCACCACAGGCAGAAGCATGACAAAAATGTAATATGGAGTCACACTCATGATGAGGTACACATCGCCTAACTACTTGGTCACTACAAAATCTCCACAGATAAGGGTCATCCCAAACGTAATATTTAGATTCACTTTTTAATTTCAGAGTTTGGGCCCTAGTGGAATCAGAAGGTAAAACACCAGCAACCAAGTAATTAACTAAATCAGCATACCATGGAAGCTTACCTTGCAGCTGTAAAAGCTGTTCATCAGGAAAATCATCCTGAATGGCAGAGGGGGAAGAGGAATGAGTAACACGACTCAAATGATCAGCTACCAAATTCTGTGCTCCACTCCTGTCTCTGATCTCAACATCAAATTCTTGGAGCAATAACATCCACCGAATAAGTCGAGGCTTAGCATCTGTCTTTTTCAAAAGAAACTTCAAAGCAGCATGGTCAGAGAAAACAATAACCCTACTAGCTAGAAGATATGACCTAAACTTATCAAAAGCAAACACTATAGCCAAAAGTTCTTTCTCAGTGGTGGTATAATTGGATTGGGCAGGATCCAAGGTCTTGGATGCATATGCAATGACATGAGAAACCTTGTTGACTCTCTGAGACAAGACAGCCCCAACAGCATAATTGGAAGCATCGCACATCAACTCAAATGGAAGAGACCAATCTGGTGGTTGGATAACTGGAGTGATAGTCAGGCAACGCTTCAAGTGATCAAAGGCTATCTTACACTCTGCATGAAATGCAAACTCAGTGTCCTTATGCAGAAGGTTAGACAGGGGCTGGGCAATCTTACTGAAATCCTGAATGAAACGTCGGTAGAAACCTGCATGGCCAAGAAAAGAACGAACTTCCCGCACAGATGTGGGGTAAGGCAAAGCAGTGATAACATCAATTTTAGCAGGATCTACCTTAATACCCTCTTTAGAAACAATGTGTCCCAACACTATCCCTGACTCAACCATAAAGTGACACTTTTCAAAATTCAGCACAAGATTAGACTCAATGCATCTATTCAAGACTCTAGACAAATTAGCCAAGCATGCATCAAAATCAGACCCATACACAGTAAAATCATCCATGAAAACCTCCATGCAATCCTCTAGAAAGTCAGAAAAGATACTTACCATGCAACGCTGAAAGGTGCCAGGTGCATTACAGAGGCCAAAAGGCATTCTTCGGTAAGCATAGGTTCCAAAGGGGCATGTGAAGGTTGTCTTCTCTTGATCCTCAGGAGCAATATGGATCTGAAAGTACCCTGAGTAACCATCCATAAAGCAGTAGTGAGACTTACCAGCCAATCGCTCTAACATCTGATCAATGAAAGGTAAAGGATAGTGATCCTTGCGGGTAGCTTGGTTGAGTCTCCTGTAGTCTATGCACACTCTCCAACTGTTCTGAACTCTTGTAGGAATGAGCTCATCCCTTTGATTGGCTACCACAGTTACTCCGGATTTCTTGGGAACGACCTGAACCGGGCTAACCCACTGGCTATCAGAGATGGGATAGATTATGCCAGCCTGTAGAAGCTTAGTCACTTCCTTCTTAACCACTTCTAAAATGAGAGGATTAAGACGTCTCTGGGGTTGTCTTACTGGTTTAGCCTCTGCTTCCAAAAGAATCCGATGCATACACATAGAAGGGCTAATACCAACAAGATCAGCTAATGTCCACCCAATTGCCTTCTTATTGGCCTTCAACAAACTCAACAGCTTCTCTTCTTGATCAGGTAGAAGGTTATTGGCCACAATGACTGGAAGTTGCTCATCTACCTCTAGAAAGGCATATTTCAAGTGAGCTGGTAATGACTTCAACTCTAACTTAGGCGGCTGCTGAATGGAAGGAAGGAGCCTAGGTGATTGGAGCATTTCAGAAGAGTATACACCTGCAGTACCTGAAACTACATGCACAGAAGCAGAACTGTGGCTAGGCAGCTCACTGTTAACATCAGGGTTAAGTTCATAATCACAATGAACATCAGAATAAAGCTTAGCTTCACCACAATCAATATCAAGATCCACAAGCAAAGTAGAATCAGAAAGCAAGTCAATATCTCCATACAGTGCATCATCAATCTCAGTGCAAACAGGGCACCATTCAGTGTCAGAACATGCACATATGACAGAATCTCCCACAGATGCAAAATCAGGAAAATCAGCATACCAAGAAGAAATAACATCATCAACAGTCTCATCTATCACATCAATGCACAAAACAGAATGCTCTTCCCTAGGATGTCTCATGGCATCAAAGATATTGAAAGTGACAACAATATCACCAAATTCCATGGAAAGAGTACCAGAATGCACATCTATCTTAGTCTTAGCTGTTTTCAAGAAAGGTCTGCCTAAAATGATTGGGGATCTACTGCCAGGAGATTCATCCTCCATATCTAGAATGTAAAAGTCAGCAGGGAATATCAATTCATTGACCTTAACCAAAACATCTTCAATAAGACCAGTAGGATGAACATTACTCCTATTAGCTAGTTGGACAACAACACCAGTAGGTCGCAAGGGACCAAGACCAAGGGATTTATAAATAGATGCAGGCATAACATTAATGGAAGCACCTAAATCAGCCAAGCAATTATCAAATCTATAATTCCCAATAATGCAAGGGATAGAAAACGTACCTGGGTCCTTGCACTTGTGAGGCATGGGTTGTTGGAGAAGCGCTGAGACATTCTGGTTCAAGCTGACTCGTTCAGTCCCCCTCAGTCGCCTCTTGTTGGTACACAACTCCTTTAGGAACTTGGCATACTTGGGGATCTGTTTGATGGCATCCAAGAGAGGGATGTTAATCTCAACTTTTCTGAATGTCTCAAGGATATCACTGTCTTGCACTTTTTCTGGCAACTTCTTGGAGTGAAGTGCTCTCTGAGGGAAAGGAAGAGGAATAGGAGCTCCAGAGTCCTCTTCACCTTGTTTCACAGCCTCTTTGTTTCTAGAGTCAATCTTCAATTTTTCTGACTCTTTTTCTGATGTGGATTCAGGCACATCTGCAGCTGGTTTATGCCCTTGTAATTGCTTACCAGACCGTAAGGAGATAGCACTAACGTTTCCCTTCGGATTGGGAATTGTCTGTGAAGGGAGAGTATTGGATCCCTGAGGCTGGAGTTGGTTCAATGATGTTGCCAACTGCCCAATCTGAGTCTGCAAATTCTGGATAGAGGCCTCAGTTTGTTGCTGGAATTGCAAACTGTTTGTTGCAAGCTGCTTCATCATTTCTTCTAATGAGGGACCACTGCTGCTGCTAGTGGGCTGTTGTTGTGCAGTCTGTGGAGGTGTGAATTGTTGGAAATTCTGTCGATTCTGTGGAAACTGTCTCTGTTGGTAATTTCCAGAATTCTGCTGCACATGACTATTATTATGGTTCTGAATCTGACTTGGGTTCTGGCTCCACCTAAAATTAGGATGATTTCTCCAGCCAGGATTATATGTATTAGAGAAAGCATTATTTTGCTGCTGGTATTGTGGCTTCCCTGGAAAAACGCCCACAGCAGCCACTGACTGATCTTGATATGTGTTGTCTTGCAAAGTGGGGCAAGAATCAGTAGGATGGGAGGGATCAGAACAGAAACCACATGAATGGGCCAACTGTGGAATGGAAGACTGCACTGTTTGAGTAACTGCCAGTTGCCTCACCAAGGAGGTCAGATCATCAATTCTATTCTCCAATCGCTGGTGAGAATCATTAGATCCACTGATCTGGAACACAGCACTGCTATTTGATCTAGTGCCAAATTGTTGAGAGTTAGCTGCAATAGTGGATATTAAATCTCTGGCCTCTTGAGGTGTCTTGTTGACTAAGGCTCCACCACTAGAAGCATCCACCAGATTTCGGTCATTAGGTAGAAGACCCTCATAGAAATAAGTAATCAAGAGCTGCTCAGTTATCTGGTGATGGGGGCAGCTAGCACACAACCTCTTAAATCTCTCCCAGTATTCATGCATATTCTCACCATTAATTTGCTTAATGCCACTGATTTCTTTTCTGATTGTAGTGGCCCTTGAAGAAGGGAAAAATCTCTCTAGGAACAATCTCTGCATATCAGCCCAAGTCCCAATAGATGAGGGTTGAAGATTATATAACCAGTCCTTCGCTCCATCCTCAAGAGAGAAAGGAAAAGCTCTCAGCTTAATGTGGTCTTCATCAATATGCTGTGGTTTCATTGTGCTACAGACCACATGGAATTCCTTAAGATGCTTGTGCGGTTCATCACCTGCAAGACCACGAAACTTGGGCAACAAATGTATAAGTCCAGATTTAAGTTCAAGGTTAGCACCAAGGGTGGGGTATTGGATACACAATGGCTGATAATTATCACCAGGTGCAGTCAACTGTTTTAAAGTCCTATTATTTCCCTGATCTGCCATAGTGTCGGAGGGACTAGAAGTACTGCCAATAGAATCAGTGTCAGAATCAGAAACGGGTTCAGTAAGAACCTTCTGACCTAACCTAACAGCCCTTCTAGCAGCAAGAATTGTGCGTTCTATTTCAGGATTATTATCCAATAGATCAGGTGCACTAGTGCTGCTCCTAGTCATACAGCATAGGGAAAATTCAAGACAACCACTAGAACACTCAAAAACGCAAAAACACTAAGAAAAAAAAAACGGAAAAACACTAAAAAAATGCAAAATCACAGTGAA
>CM073489.1:100000-102500 GCA_037074505.1 Albizia julibrissin | reverse complement strand
TTGGGTGGACTTGCCCGCGGGCAAGCCCGGGCAAGGTCCCGAGCAGTCCAAAAACTTGGCCCCTTACTCAAAATGAGATCTACTCGGTGCAATTGGGAATTTATTGTTGCATTCACTCTTCCTAACCCCAATGCAAATGTCCTTGGTGCCCGGGCAAGGATTTGGAAGAGTTGAATTTTGGGTGGACTTGCCCGCGGGCAAGCCCGAGCAAGGTCCCGAGCAGTCCAAAAACTTGGCCCCTTACTCAAAATGAGATCTACTCGGTGCAATTGGGAATTTATTGTTGCATTCACTCTTCCTAACCCCAATGCAAATGTCCTTGGTGCCCGGGCAAGGATTTGGAAGAGTTGAATTTTGGGTGGACTTGCCCGCGGGCAAGCCCGGGCAAGGTCCCGAGCAGTCCAAAAACTTGGCCCCTTACTCAAAATGAGATCTACTCGGTGCAAGTGGGAATTTATTGTTGCATTCACTCTTCCTAACCCCAATGCAAATGTCCTTGGTGCCCGGGCAAGGATTTGGAAGAGTTGAATTTTGGGTGGACTTGCCCGCGGGCAAGCCCGGGCAAGGTCCCGAGCAACTTTGGGCAAGGTGGTGGCAAGGTTTGGCAACCTTGGAAAGGGTCCTGGCAAGGTTTGGCACGCTCGGGAAGGGTCCGGGCAAGTCCTGGCACGTCCAGGACTTGTCCAAGCACGTCCTGGACTAGTCCTGGCTTGCTCAGGACTTGCTCAGGACTTACTCAGGACTTGCCCGGGCAAGTCCTGAGCAGTCCAAAAACTTCACCCCTTACTCAAAATGAAATCTACACGTTACATTTGAGTTTTTCTTTGTCCATTCACTCATACTCATCCCCCCCTACATGTGGGGCTGTCCGGCCGCCGGAGCCGCCGCCCGTGGTGGCCGTTTGAGGGTGCACAAGTCTGAACACTAAAAAATTCGTAAAATATTCTACGAGTGTCCGAAAATTATGAAACTTGGGGATTGATCTTCTGTTATGGTGCCTAGCATTGCTGCAAAAAATCATGGAAAAATTCGATCTCTAGGTCCCTCAAAAAAAAGTTGTCGTTTGAGAAAAAAGTATGTCTGTTGGTGCCACAATGGAAAAAGTCCAAATTGCATATATAGGGGGGCACCCCTCCCCCCCTCCCCATGGCAGGATCCACGCACACACGCTATGTCCCTTTGTGGCGAGCAAGTGTGTGAGCCATGGGGTCGAGTTCCTTGGTCACTTCGTACGTCGGCGCCACCCGTGGCGGCCGGCGGCGGTGGCCGGCCGTAGAGGGGCGGCCACCGGCGACTTTTCCGGCGACTTTTCCGGCGGACCCTAAAATGTGTTGGATTTCATATGGGATGGATTGTGGCACGTGCTTGGGGGTTCTTTGCCCTCCCTTGAGTGAGATACCCATCAAACCCGCATCCGTTAAGGGGACTTGCGCGACCTACCCACTTTGGATGGAAACCGCATGATTCCTAGGCTAGGGCGCGGTGGGGCTCTCGCCCTTGTGAGGCACATGTAACCCGCTTTGTTGTTGCTTCATGGAACTCTCGTGCGTGGGACTCCTCCTAACAATCTTGCGGAACGGCATCCGTTCTCGGGCTCTTGCCCCCCGGGTGCTCAGTAAGCTTGGGCGTGGTTGGATTCTTGCAATCGGGACGACCACGCGACACGCCTTGCACTCGAGTTCCTCGGTCACTTCGTACGTCGGCGCCACCCGTGGCGGCCGGCGGCGGTGGCCGCCCGTGGAGGTGCTTTTCCGGCGGACCCTAAAATGTGTTGGATTTCATATGGGATGGATTGTGGCACGTGCTTGGGGGTTCTTTGCCCTCCCTTGAGTGAGATACCCATCAAACCCGCATCCGTTAAGGGGACTTGCGCTACCTACCCACTTTGGATGGAAACCGCATGATTCCTAGGCTAGGGCGCGGTGGGGCTCTCGCCCTTGTGAGGCACATGTAACCCGCTTTGTTGTTGCTTCATGGAACTCTCGTGCGTGGGACTCCTCCTAACAATCTTGCGGAACGGCATCCGTTCTCGGGCTCTTGCCCCCCGGGTTCTCAGTAAGCTTGGGCGTGGTTGGATTCTTGCAATCGGGACGACCACGCGACACGCCTTGCACTCGAGTTCCTCGGTCACTTCGTACGTCGGCGCCCCCCGTGGCGGCCGGCGGCGGTGGCCGCCCGTGGAGGTGCTTTTCCGGCGGACCCTAAAATGTGTTGGATTTCATATGGGATGGATTGTGGCACGTGCTAGGGGGTTCTTTGCCCTCCCTTGAGTGAGATACCCATCAAACCCGCATCCGTTAAGGGGACTTGCGCTACCTACCCACTTTGGATGGAAACCGCATGATTCCTAGGCTAGGGCGCGGTGGGGCTCTCGCCCTTGTGAGGCACATGTAACCCGCTTTGTTGTTGCTTCATGGAACTCTCGTGCGTGGGACTCCTCCTAACAATCTTGCGGAACGGCATCCGTTCTCGGGCTCTTGCCCCCCGGGTGCTCAGTAAG
>CM073489.1:87500-90000 GCA_037074505.1 Albizia julibrissin | reverse complement strand
AATTTATTGTTGCATTCACTCTTCCTAACCCCAATGCAAATGTCCTTGGTGCCCGGGCAAGGATTTGGAAGAGTTGAATTTTGGGTGGACTTGCCCGCGGGCAAGCCCGGGCAAGGTCCCGAGCAGTCCAAAAACTTGGCCCCTTACTCAAAATGAGATCTACTCGGTGCAAGTGGGAATTTATTGTTGCATTCACTCTTCCTAACCCCAATGCAAATGTCCTTGGTGCCCGGGCAAGGATTTGGAAGAGTTGAATTTTGGGTGGACTTGCCCGCGGGCAAGCCCGGGCAAGGTCCCGAGCAGTCCAAAAACTTGGCCCCTTACTCAAAATGAGATCTACTCGGTGCAATTGGGAATTTATTGTTGCATTCACTCTTCCTAACCCCAATGCAAATGTCCTTGGTGCCCGGGCAAGGATTTGGAAGAGTTGAATTTTGGGTGGACTTGCCCGCGGGCAAGCCCGGGCAAGGTCCCGAGCAGTCCAAAAACTTGGCCCCTTACTCAAAATGAGATCTACTCGGTGCAATTGGGAATTTATTGTTGCATTCACTCTTCCTAACCCCAATGCAAATGTCCTTGGTGCCCGGGCAAGGATTTGGAAGAGTTGAATTTTGGGTGGACTTGCCCGCGGGCAAGCCCGGGCAAGGTCCCGAGCAGTCCAAAAACTTGGCCCCTTACTCAAAATGAGATCTACTCGGTGCAAGTGGGAATTTATTGTTGCATTCACTCTTCCTAACCCCAATGCAAATGTCCTTGGTGCCCGGGCAAGGATTTGGAAGAGTTGAATTTTGGGTGGACTTGCCCGCGGGCAAGCCCGGGCAAGGTCCCGAGCAGTCCAAAAACTTGGCCCCTTACTCAAAATGAGATCTACTCGGTGCAATTGGGAATTTATTGTTGCATTCACTCTTCCTAACCCCAATGCAAATGTCCTTGGTGCCCGGGCAAGGATTTGGAAGAGTTGAATTTTGGGTGGACTTGCCCGCGGGCAAGCCCGAGCAAGGTCCCGAGCAGTCCAAAAACTTGGCCCCTTACTCAAAATGAGATCTACTCGGTGCAATTGGGAATTTATTGTTGCATTCACTCTTCCTAACCCCAATGCAAATGTCCTTGGTGCCCGGGCAAGGATTTGGAAGAGTTGAATTTTGGGTGGACTTGCCCGCGGGCAAGCCCGGGCAAGGTCCCGAGCAGTCCAAAAACTTGGCCCCTTACTCAAAATGAGATCTACTCGGTGCAAGTGGGAATTTATTGTTGCATTCACTCTTCCTAACCCCAATGCAAATGTCCTTGGTGCCCGGGCAAGGATTTGGAAGAGTTGAATTTTGGGTGGACTTGCCCGCGGGCAAGCCCGGGCAAGGTCCCGAGCAACTTTGGGCAAGGTGGTGGCAAGGTTTGGCAACCTTGGAAAGGGTCCTGGCAAGGTTTGGCACGCTCGGGAAGGGTCCGGGCAAGTCCTGGCACGTCCAGGACTTGTCCAAGCACGTCCTGGACTAGTCCTGGCTTGCTCAGGACTTGCTCAGGACTTACTCAGGACTTGCCCGGGCAAGTCCTGAGCAGTCCAAAAACTTCACCCCTTACTCAAAATGAAATCTACACGTTACATTTGAGTTTTTCTTTGTCCATTCACTCATACTCATCCCCCCCTACATGTGGGGCTGTCCGGCCGCCGGAGCCGCCGCCCGTGGTGGCCGTTTGAGGGTGCACAAGTCTGAACACTAAAAAATTCGTAAAATATTCTACGAGTGTCCGAAAATTATGAAACTTGGGGATTGATCTTCTGTTATGGTGCCTAGCATTGCTGCAAACAATCATGGAAAAATTCGATCTCTAGGTCCCTCAAAAAAAAGTTGTCGTTTGAGAAAAAAGTATGTCTGTTGGTGCCACAATGGAAAAAGTCCAAATTGCATATATAGGGGGGCACCCCTCCCCCCCTCCCCATGGCAGGATCCACGCACACACGCTATGTCCCTTTGTGGCGAGCAAGTGTGTGAGCCATGGGGTCGAGTTCCTTGGTCACTTCGTACGTCGGCGCCACCCGTGGCGGCAGGCGGCGGTGGCCGGCCGTAGAGGGGCGGCCACCGGCGACTTTTCCGGCGACTTTTCCGGCGGACCCTAAAATGTGTTGGATTTCATATGGGATGGATTGTGGCACGTGCTTGGGGGTTCTTTGCCCTCCCTTGAGTGAGATACCCATCAAACCCGCATCCGTTAAGGGGACTTGCGCGACCTACCCACTTTGGATGGAAACCGCATGATTCCTAGGCTAGGGCGCGGTGGGGCTCTCGCCCTTGTGAGGCACATGTAACCCGCTTTGTTGTTGCTTCATGGAACTCTCGTGCGTGGGACTCCTCCTAACAATCTTGCGGAACGGCATCCGTTCTCGGGCTCTTGCCCCCCGGGTGCTCAGTAAGCTTGGGCGTGGTTGGATTCTTGCAATCGGGACGACCACGCGACACGCCTTGCACTCGAGTTCCTCGGTCACTTCGTACGTCGGCGCCACCCG
>CM073489.1:72500-77500 GCA_037074505.1 Albizia julibrissin | reverse complement strand
CAAAGATCATGGACCATTGAGCAAGGTCCGAGCATGTGCGGGAAACACGTCGGCAAGCATCAAGGACCCTTGGGCAAGGTCCTAGCGAGTGTGGGAAAAGCATGGACAAGGTCCGAGCAAGGAGTTGCAATTGTTCGCAGCGCGTGGGTGGACAAGGATTTGGAAGAGTTGAATTTTGGGTGGTCTTGCCCGCGGGCAAGACCGGCAAGGTCCCGAGCAGTCCAAAAACTTGGCCCCTTACTCAAAATGAGATCTACTCGGTGCAATTGGGAATTTATTGTTGCATTCACTCTTCCTAACCCCAATGCAAATGTCCTTGGTGCCCGGGCAAGGATTTGGAAGAGTTGAATTTTGGGTGGACTTGCCCGCGGGCAAGCCCGGGCAAGGTCCCGAGCAGTCCAAAAACTTGGCCCCTTACTCAAAATGAGATATACTCGGTGCAAATGGGAATTTATTGTTGCATTCACTCTTCCTAACCCCAATGCAAATGTCCTTGGTGCCCGGGCAAGGATTTGGAAGAGTTGAATTTTGGGTGGACTTGCCCGCGGGCAAGCCCGGGCAAGGTCCCGAGCAGTCCAAAAACTTGGCCCCTTACTCAAAATGAGATGTACTCGGTGCAATTGGGAATTTATTGTTGCATTCGCTATTCCTAACCCCAATGCAAATGTCCTTGGCGCCCGGGCAAGGATTTGGAAGAGTTGAATTTTGGGTGGACTTGCCCGCGGGCAAGCCCGGGCAAGGTCCCGAGCAGTCCAAAAACTTGGCCCCTTACTCAAAATGAGATCTACTCGGTGCAATTGGGAATTTATTGTTGCATTCACTCTTCCTAACCCCAATGCAAATGTCCTTGGTGCCCGGGCAAGGATTTGGAAGAGTTGAATTTTGGGTGGACTTGCCCGCGGGCAAGCCCGGGCAAGGTCCCGAGCAGTCCAAAAACTTGGCCCCTTACTCAAAATGAGATCTACTCGGTGCAAGTGGGAATTTATTGTTGCATTCACTCTTCCTAACCCCAATGCAAATGTCCTTGGTGCCCGGGCAAGGATTTGGAAGAGTTGAATTTTGGGTGGACTTGCCCGCGGGCAAGCCCGGGCAAGGTCCCGAGCAGTCCAAAAACTTGGCCCCTTACTCAAAATGAGATCTACTCGGTGCAATTGGGAATTTATTGTTGCATTCACTCTTCCTAACCCCAATGCAAATGTCCTTGGTGCCCGGGCAAGGATTTGGAAGAGTTGAATTTTGGGTGGACTTGCCCGCGGGCAAGCCCGGGCAAGGTCCCGAGCAGTCCAAAAACTTGGCCCCTTACTCAAAATGAGATCTACTCGGTGCAATTGGGAATTTATTGTTGCATTCACTCTTCCTAACCCCAATGCAAATGTCCTTGGTGCCCGGGCAAGGATTTGGAAGAGTTGAATTTTGGGTGGACTTGCCCGCGGGCAAGCCCGGGCAAGGTCCCGAGCAGTCCAAAAACTTGGCCCCTTACTCAAAATGAGATCTACTCGGTGCAAGTGGGAATTTATTGTTGCATTCACTCTTCCTAACCCCAATGCAAATGTCCTTGGTGCCCGGGCAAGGATTTGGAAGAGTTGAATTTTGGGTGGACTTGCCCGCGGGCAAGCCCGGGCAAGGTCCCGAGCAGTCCAAAAACTTGGCCCCTTACTCAAAATGAGATCTACTCGGTGCAATTGGGAATTTATTGTTGCATTCACTCTTCCTAACCCCAATGCAAATGTCCTTGGTGCCCGGGCAAGGATTTGGAAGAGTTGAATTTTGGGTGGACTTGCCCGCGGGCAAGCCCGGGCAAGGTCCCGAGCAGTCCAAAAACTTGGCCCCTTACTCAAAATGAGATCTACTCGGTGCAATTGGGAATTTATTGTTGCATTCACTCTTCCTAACCCCAATGCAAATGTCCTTGGTGCCCGGGCAAGGATTTGGAAGAGTTGAATTTTGGGTGGACTTGCCCGCGGGCAAGCCCGGGCAAGGTCCCGAGCAGTCCAAAAACTTGGCCCCTTACTCAAAATGAGATCTACTCGGTGCAAGTGGGAATTTATTGTTGCATTCACTCTTCCTAACCCCAATGCAAATGTCCTTGGTGCCCGGGCAAGGATTTGGAAGAGTTGAATTTTGGGTGGACTTGCCCGCGGGCAAGCCCGGGCAAGGTCCCGAGCAGTCCAAAAACTTGGCCCCTTACTCAAAATGAGATCTACTCGGTGCAATTGGGAATTTATTGTTGCATTCACTCTTCCTAACCCCAATGCAAATGTCCTTGGTGCCCGGGCAAGGATTTGGAAGAGTTGAATTTTGGGTGGACTTGCCCGCGGGCAAGCCCGGGCAAGGTCCCGAGCAGTCCAAAAACTTGGCCCCTTACTCAAAATGAGATCTACTCGGTGCAATTGGGAATTTATTGTTGCATTCACTCTTCCTAACCCCAATGCAAATGTCCTTGGTGCCCGGGCAAGGATTTGGAAGAGTTGAATTTTGGGTGGACTTGCCCGCGGGCAAGCCCGGGCAAGGTCCCGAGCAGTCCAAAAACTTGGCCCCTTACTCAAAATGAGATCTACTCGGTGCAATTGGGAATTTATTGTTGCATTCACTCTTCCTAACCCCAATGCAAATGTCCTTGGTGCCCGGGCAAGGATTTGGAAGAGTTGAATTTTGGGTGGACTTGCCCGCGGGCAAGCCCGGGCAAGGTCCCGAGCAGTCCAAAAACTTGGCCCCTTACTCAAAATGAGATCTACTCGGTGCAATTGGGAATTTATTGTTGCATTCACTCTTCCTAACCCCAATGCAAATGTCCTTTGTGCCCGGGCAAGGATTTGGAAGAGTTGAATTTTGGGTGGACTTGCCCGCGGGCAAGCCCGGGCAAGGTCCCGAGCAGTCCAAAAACTTGGCCCCTTACTCAAAATGAGATCTACTCGGTGCAATTGGGAATTTATTGTTGCATTCACTCTTCCTAACCCCAATGCAAATGTCCTTGGTGCCCGGGCAAGGATTTGGAAGAGTTGAATTTTGGGTGGACTTGCCCGCGGGCAAGCCCGGGCAAGGTCCCGAGCAGTCCAAAAACTTGGCCCCTTACTCAAAATGAGATCTACTCGGTGCAAGTGGGAATTTATTGTTGCATTCACTCTTCCTAACCCCAATGCAAATGTCCTTGGTGCCCGGGCAAGGATTTGGAAGAGTTGAATTTTGGGTGGACTTGCCCGCGGGCAAGCCCGGGCAAGGTCCCGAGCAACTTTGGGCAAGGTGGTGGCAAGGTTTGGCAACCTTGGAAAGGGTCCTGGCAAGGTTTGGCACGCTCGGGAAGGGTCCGGGCAAGTCCTGGCACGTCCAGGACTTGTCCAAGCACGTCCTGGACTAGTCCTGGCTTGCTCAGGACTTGCTCAGGACTTACTCAGGACTTGCCCGGGCAAGTCCTGAGCAGTCCAAAAACTTCACCCCTTACTCAAAATGAAATCTACACGTTACATTTGAGTTTTTCTTTGTCCATTCACTCATACTCATCCCCCCCTACATGTGGGGCTGTCCGGCCGCCGGAGCCGCCGCCCGTGGTGGCCGTTTGAGGGTGCACAAGTCTGAACACTAAAAAATTCGTAAAATATTCTACGAGTGTCCGAAAATTATGAAACTTGGGGATTGATCTTCTGTTATGGTGCCTAGCATTGCTGCAAAAAATCATGGAAAAATTCGATCTCTAGGTCCCTCAAAAAAAAGTTGTCGTTTGAGAAAAAAGTTTGTCTGTTGGTGCCACAATGGAAAAAGTCCAAATTGCATATATAGGGGGGCACCCCTCCCCCCCTCCCCATGGCAGGATCCACGCACACACGCTATGTCCCTTTGTGGCGAGCAAGTGTGTGAGCCATGGGGTCGAGTTCCTTGGTCACTTCGTACGTCGGCGCCACCCGTGGCGGCCGGCGGCGGTGGCCGGCCGTAGAGGGGCGGCCACCGGCGACTTTTCCGGCGACTTTTCCGGCGGACCCTAAAATGTGTTGGATTTCATATGGGATGGATTGTGGCACGTGCTTGGGGGTTCTTTGCCCTCCCTTGAGTGAGATACCCATCAAACCCGCATCCGTTAAGGGGACTTGCGCGACCTACCCACTTTGGATGGAAACCGCATGATTCCTAGGCTAGGGCGCGGTGGGGCTCTCGCCCTTGTGAGGCACATGTAACCCGCTTTGTTGTTGCTTCATGGAACTCTCGTGCGTGGGACTCCTCCTAACAATCTTGCGGAACGGCATCCGTTCTCGGGCTCTTGCCCCCCGGGTGCTCAGTAAGCTTGGGCGTGGTTGGATTCTTGCAATCGGGACGACCACGCGACACGCCTTGCACTCGAGTTCCTCGGTCACTTCGTACGTCGGCGCCACCCGTGGCGGCCGGCGGCGGTGGCCGCCCGTGGAGGTGCTTTTCCGGCGGACCCTAAAATGTGTTGGATTTCATATGGGATGGATTGTGGCACGTGCTTGGGGGTTCTTTGCCCTCCCTTGAGTGAGATACCCATCAAACCCGCATCCGTTAAGGGGACTTGCGCTACCTACCCACTTTGGATGGAAACCGCATGATTCCTAGGCTAGGGCGCGGTGGGGCTCTCGCCCTTGTGAGGCACATGTAACCCGCTTTGTTGTTGCTTCATGGAACTCTCGTGCGTGGGACTCCTCCTAACAATCTTGCGGAACGGCATCCGTTCTCGGGCTCTTGCCCCCCGGGTTCTCAGTAAGCTTGGGCGTGGTTGGATTCTTGCAATCGGGACGACCACGCGACACGCCTTGCACTCGAGTTCCTCGGTCACTTCGTACGTCGGCGCCCCCCGTGGCGGCCGGCGGCGGTGGCCGCCCGTGGAGGTGCTTTTCCGGCGGACCCTAAAATGTGTTGGATTTCATATGGGATGGATTGTGGCACGTGCTAGGGGGTTCTTTGCCCTCCCTTGAGTGAGATACCCATCAAACCCGCATCCGTTAAGGGGACTTGCGCTACCTACCCACTTTGGATGGAAACCGCATGATTCC
>CM073489.1:57500-62500 GCA_037074505.1 Albizia julibrissin | reverse complement strand
CGCGGCGTCATTTCGTAAAAAATGACCCCCGTTGGTGGAACTCGTGAGATTTCCCAAATTGCTCTATAGGGGGGCAACGATCGTGGACCCTTGACCAAGGTCCGAGCATGTGCGGGCAAAACGAGGGCAAGGTCCAGGCAAGGTGTTGCACGTGTGGGCAACACGTGGGCAAAGATCATGGACCATTGAGCAAGGTCCGAGCATGTGCGGGAAACACGTCGGCAAGCATCAAGGACCCTTGGGCAAGGTCCTAGCGAGTGTGGGAAAAGCATGGACAAGGTCCGAGCAAGGAGTTGCAATTGTTCGCAGCGCGTGGGTGGACAAGGATTTGGAAGAGTTGAATTTTGGGTGGTCTTGCCCGCGGGCAAGACCGGCAAGGTCCCGAGCAGTCCAAAAACTTGGCCCCTTACTCAAAATGAGATCTACTCGGTGCAATTGGGAATTTATTGTTGCATTCACTCTTCCTAACCCCAATGCAAATGTCCTTGGTGCCCGGGCAAGGATTTGGAAGAGTTGAATTTTGGGTGGACTTGCCCGCGGGCAAGCCCGGGCAAGGTCCCGAGCAGTCCAAAAACTTGGCCCCTTACTCAAAATGAGATATACTCGGTGCAATTGGGAATTTATTGTTGCATTCACTCTTCCTAACCCCAATGCAAATGTCCTTGGTGCCCGGGCAAGGATTTGGAAGAGTTGAATTTTGGGTGGACTTGCCCGCGGGCAAGCCCGGGCAAGGTCCCGAGCAGTCCAAAAACTTGGGCCCTTACTCAAAATGAGATATACTCGGTGCAAGTGGGAATTTATTGTTGCATTCGCTCTTCCTAACCCCAATGCAAATGTCCTTGGTGCCCGGGCAAGGATTTGGAAGAGTTGAATTTTGGGTGGACTTGCCCGCGGGCAAGCCCGGGCAAGGTCCCGAGCAGTCCAAAAACTTGGCCCCTTACTCAAAATGAGATATACTCGGTGCAATTGGGAATTTATTGTTGCATTCACTCTTCCTAACCCCAATGCAAATGTCCTTGGCGCCCGGGCAAGGATTTGGAAGAGTTGAATTTTGGGTGGACTTGCCCGCGGGCAAGCCCGGGCAAGGTCCCGAGCAGTCCAAAAACTTGGCCCCTTACTCAAAATGAGATCTACTCGGTGCAATTGGGAATTTATTGTTGCATTCACTCTTCCTAACCCGAATGCAAATGTCCTTGGTGCCCGGGCAAGGATTTGGAAGAGTTGAATTTTGGGTGGACTTGCCCGCGGGCAAGCCCGGGCAAGGTCCCGAGCAGTCCAAAAACTTGGCCCCTTACTCAAAATGAGATCTACTCGGTGCAAGTGGGAATTTATTGTTGCATTCACTCTTCCTAACCCCAATGCAAATGTCCTTGGTGCCCGGGCAAGGATTTGGAAGAGTTGAATTTTGGGTGGACTTGCCCGCGGGCAAGCCCGGGCAAGGTCCCGAGCAGTCCAAAAACTTGGCCCCTTACTCAAAATGAGATCTACTCGGTGCAATTGGGAATTTATTGTTGCATTCACTCTTCCTAACCCCAATGCAAATGTCCTTGGTGCCCGGGCAAGGATTTGGAAGAGTTGAATTTTGGGTGGACTTGCCCGCGGGCAAGCCCGAGCAAGGTCCCGAGCAGTCCAAAAACTTGGCCCCTTACTCAAAATGAGATCTACTCGGTGCAATTGGGAATTTATTGTTGCATTCACTCTTCCTAACCCCAATGCAAATGTCCTTGGTGCCCGGGCAAGGATTTGGAAGAGTTGAATTTTGGGTGGACTTGCCCGCGGGCAAGCCCGGGCAAGGTCCCGAGCAGTCCAAAAACTTGGCCCCTTACTCAAAATGAGATCTACTCGGTGCAATTGGGAATTTATTGTTGCATTCACTCTTCCTAACCCCAATGCAAATGTCCTTGGTGCCCGGGCAAGGATTTGGAAGAGTTGAATTTTGGGTGGACTTGCCCGCGGGCAAGCCCGGGCAAGGTCCCGAGCAGTCCAAAAACTTGGCCCCTTACTCAAAATGAGATCTACTCGGTGCAATTGGGAATTTATTGTTGCATTCACTCTTCCTAACCCCAATGCAAATGTCCTTGGTGCCCGGGCAAGGATTTGGAAGAGTTGAATTTTGGGTGGACTTGCCCGCGGGCAAGCCCGGGCAAGGTCCCGAGCAGTCCAAAAACTTGGCCCCTTACTCAAAATGAGATCTACTCGGTGCAAGTGGGAATTTATTGTTGCATTCACTCTTCCTAACCCCAATGCAAATGTCCTTGGTGCCCGGGCAAGGATTTGGAAGAGTTGAATTTTGGGTGGACTTGCCCGCGGGCAAGCCCGGGCAAGGTCCCGAGCAACTTTGGGCAAGGTGGTGGCAAGGTTTGGCAACCTTGGAAAGGGTCCTGGCAAGGTTTGGCACGCTCGGGAAGGGTCCGGGCAAGTCCTGGCACGTCCAGGACTTGTCCAAGCACGTCCTGGACTAGTCCTGGCTTGCTCAGGACTTGCTCAGGACTTACTCAGGACTTGCCCGGGCAAGTCCTGAGCAGTCCAAAAACTTCACCCCTTACTCAAAATGAAATCTACACGTTACATTTGAGTTTTTCTTTGTCCATTCACTCATACTCATCCCCCCCTACATGTGGGGCTGTCCGGCCGCCGGAGCCGCCGCCCGTGGTGGCCGTTTGAGGGTGCACAAGTCTGAACACTAAAAAATTCGTAAAATATTCTACGAGTGTCCGAAAATTATGAAACTTGGGGATTGATCTTCTGTTATGGTGCCTAGCATTGCTGCAAAAAATCATGGAAAAATTCGATCTCTAGGTCCCTCAAAAAAAAGTTGTCGTTTGAGAAAAAAGTATGTCTGTTGGTGCCACAATGGAAAAAGTCCAAATTGCATATATAGGGGGGCACCCCTCCCCCCCTCCCCATGGCAGGATCCACGCACACACGCTATGTCCCTTTGTGGCGAGAAAGTGTGTGAGCCATGGGGTCGAGTTCCTTGGTCACTTCGTACGTCGGCGCCACCCGTGGCGGCCGGCGGCGGTGGCCGGCCGTAGAGGGGCGGCCACCGGCGACTTTTCCGGCGACTTTTCCGGCGGACCCTAAAATGTGTTGGATTTCATATGGGATGGATTGTGGCACGTGCTTGGGGGTTCTTTGCCCTCCCTTGAGTGAGATACCCATCAAACCCGCATCCGTTAAGGGGACTTGTGCGACCTACCCACTTTGGATGGAAACCGCATGATTCCTAGGCTAGGGCGCGGTGGGGCTCTCGCCCTTGTGAGGCACATGTAACCCGCTTTGTTGTTGCTTCATGGAACTCTCGTGCGTGGGACTCCTCCTAACAATCTTGCGGAACGGCATCCGTTCTCGGGCTCTTGCCCCCCGGGTGCTCAGTAAGCTTGGGCGTGGTTGGATTCTTGCAATCGGGACGACCACGCGACACGCCTTGCACTCGAGTTCCTCGGTCACTTCGTACGTCGGCGCCACCCGTGGCGGCCGGCGGCGGTGGCCGCCCGTGGAGGTGCTTTTCCGGCGGACCCTAAAATGTGTTGGATTTCATATGGGATGGATTGTGGCACGTGCTTGGGGGTTCTTTGCCCTCCCTTGAGTGAGATACCCATCAAACCCGCATCCGTTAAGGGGACTTGCGCTACCTACCCACTTTGGATGGAAACCGCATGATTCCTAGGCTAGGGCGCGGTGGGGCTCTCGCCCTTGTGAGGCACATGTAACCCGCTTTGTTGTTGCTTCATGGAACTCTCGTGCGTGGGACTCCTCCTAACAATCTTGCGGAACGGCATCCGTTCTCGGGCTCTTGCCCCCCGGGTTCTCAGTAAGCTTGGGCGTGGTTGGATTCTTGCAATCGGGACGACCACGCGACACGCCTTGCACTCGAGTTCCTCGGTCACTTCGTACGTCGGCGCCCCCCGTGGCGGCCGGCGGCGGTGGCCGCCCGTGGAGGTGCTTTTCCGGCGGACCCTAAAATGTGTTGGATTTCATATGGGATGGATTGTGGCACGTGCTAGGGGGTTCTTTGCCCTCCCTTGAGTGAGATACCCATCAAACCCGCATCCGTTAAGGGGACTTGCGCTACCTACCCACTTTGGATGGAAACCGCATGATTCCTAGGCTAGGGCGCGGTGGGGCTCTCGCCCTTGTGAGGCACATGTAACCCGCTTTGTTGTTGCTTCATGGAACTCTCGTGCGTGGGACTCCTCCTAACAATCTTACGGAACGGCATCCGTTCTCGGGCTCTTGCCCCCCGGGTTCTCAGTAAGCTTGGGCGTGGTTGGATTCTTGCAATCGGGACGACCACGCGACACGCCTTGCACTCGAGTTCCTCGGTCACTTCGTACGTCGGCGCCACCCGTGGCGGCCGGCGGCGGTGGCCGCCCGTGGAGGTGCTTTTCCGGCGGACCCTAAAATGTGTTGGATTGCATATGGGATGGTTTGTGGCACGTGCTTGGGGGTTCTTTGCCCTCCCTTGAGTGAGATACCCATCAAACCCGCATCCGTTAAGGGGACTTGCGCTACCTACCCACTTTGGATGGAAACCGCATGATTCCTAGGCTAGGGCGCGGTGGGGCTCTCGCCCTTGTGAGGCCCATGTAACCCGCTTTGTTGTTGCTTCATGGAACTCTCGTGCGTGGGACTCCTCCTAACAATCTTGCGGAACGGCATCCGTTCTCGGGTTCTTGCCCCCCGGGTGCTCAGTAAGCTTGGGCGTGGTTGGATTCTTGCAATCGGGACGACCACGTGACACTCCTCGCACTCGGCCCCTTCCTTCTCATTTCGGTGTACCCTATAGTGTGCGGGATTTCAATCTGATTGATGTCGGTGCGTGCCTATAGGGGTTCTTGGGCCTCCCGCTTGCGAGATACCCATCAAACCCGCATCCGTTAAGGGGACTTGCGCTACCTACCCACTTTGGATGGAAACCGCATGATTCCTAGGCTAGGGCGCGGTGGGGCTCTCTCTCCTGTGAGGCACTAGTAACCCCCAGTGTTGCTTCATGGAAA
>CM073489.1:45000-47500 GCA_037074505.1 Albizia julibrissin | reverse complement strand
TCTTCCTAACCCCAATGCAAATGTCCTTGGTGCCCGGGCAAGGATTTGGAAGAGTTGAATTTTGGGTGGACTTGCCCGCGGGCAAGCCCGGGCAAGGTCCCGAGCAGTCCAAAAACTTGGCCCCTTACTCAAAATGAGATCTACTCGGTGCAATTGGGAATTTATTGTTGCATTCACTCTTCCTAACCCCAATGCAAATGTCCTTGGTGCCCGGGCAAGGATTTGGAAGAGTTGAATTTTGGGTGGACTTGCCCGCGGGCAAGCCCGGGCAAGGTCCCGAGCAGTCCAAAAACTTGGCCCCTTACTCAAAATGAGATCTACTCGGTGCAATTGGGAATTTATTGTTGCATTCACTCTTCCTAACCCCAATGCAAATGTCCTTGGTGCCCGGGCAAGGATTTGGAAGAGTTGAATTTTGGGTGGACTTGCCCGCGGGCAAGCCCGGGCAAGGTCCCGAGCAGTCCAAAAACTTGGCCCCTTACTCAAAATGAGATCTACTCGGTGCAATTGGGAATTTATTGTTGCATTCACTCTTCCTAACCCCAATGCAAATGTCCTTGGTGCCCGGGCAAGGATTTGGAAGAGTTGAATTTTGGGTGGACTTGCCCGCGGGCAAGCCCGGGCAAGGTCCCGAGCAGTCCAAAAACTTGGCCCCTTACTCAAAATGAGATCTACTCGGTGCAAGTGGGAATTTATTGTTGCATTCACTCTTCCTAACCCCAATGCAAATGTCCTTGGTGCCCGGGCAAGGATTTGGAAGAGTTGAATTTTGGGTGGACTTGCCCGCGGGCAAGCCCGGGCAAGGTCCCGAGCAACTTTGGGCAAGGTGGTGGCAAGGTTTGGCAACCTTGGAAAGGGTCCTGGCAAGGTTTGGCACGCTCGGGAAGGGTCCGGGCAAGTCCTGGCACGTCCAGGACTTGTCCAAGCACGTCCTGGACTAGTCCTGGCTTGCTCAGGACTTGCTCAGGACTTACTCAGGACTTGCCCGGGCAAGTCCTGAGCAGTCCAAAAACTTCACCCCTTACTCAAAATGAAATCTACACGTTACATTTGAGTTTTTCTTTGTCCATTCACTCATACTCATCCCCCCCTACATGTGGGGCTGTCCGGCCGCCGGAGCCGCCGCCCGTGGTGGCCGTTTGAGGGTGCACAAGTCTGAACACTAAAAAATTCGTAAAATATTCTACGAGTGTCCGAAAATTATGAAACTTGGGGATTGATCTTCTGTTATGGTGCCTAGCATTGCTGCAAAAAATCATGGAAAAATTCGATCTCTAGGTCCCTCAAAAAAAAGTTGTCGTTTGAGAAAAAAGTATGTCTGTTGGTGCCACAATGGAAAAAGTCCAAATTGCATATATAGGGGGGCACCCCTCCCCCCCTCCCCATGGCAGGATCCACGCACACACGCTATGTCCCTTTGTGGCGAGCAAGTGTGTGAGCCATGGGGTCGAGTTCCTTGGTCACTTCGTACGTCGGCGCCACCCGTGGCGGCCGGCGGCGGTGGCCGGCCGTAGAGGGGCGGCCACCGGCGACTTTTCCGGCGACTTTTCCGGCGGACCCTAAAATGTGTTGGATTTCATATGGGATGGATTGTGGCACGTGCTTGGGGGTTCTTTGCCCTCCCTTGAGTGAGATACCCATCAAACCCGCATCCGTTAAGGGGACTTGCGCGACCTACCCACTTTGGATGGAAACCGCATGATTCCTAGGCTAGGGCGCGGTGGGGCTCTCGCCCTTGTGAGGCACATGTAACCCGCTTTGTTGTTGCTTCATGGAACTCTCGTGCGTGGGACTCCTCCTAACAATCTTGCGGAACGGCATCCGTTCTCGGGCTCTTGCCCCCCGGGTGCTCAGTAAGCTTGGGCGTGGTTGGATTCTTGCAATCGGGACGACCACGCGACACGCCTTGCACTCGAGTTCCTCGGTCACTTCGTACGTCGGCGCCACCCGTGGCGGCCGGCGGCGGTGGCCGCCCGTGGAGGTGCTTTTCCGGCGGACCCTAAAATGTGTTGGATTTCATATGGGATGGATTGTGGCACGTGCTTGGGGGTTCTTTGCCCTCCCTTGAGTGAGATACCCATCAAACCCGCATCCGTTAAGGGGACTTGCGCTACCTACCCACTTTGGATGGAAACCGCATGATTCCTAGGCTAGGGCGCGGTGGGGCTCTCGCCCTTGTGAGGCACATGTAACCCGCTTTGTTGTTGCTTCATGGAACTCTCGTGCGTGGGACTCCTCCTAACAATCTTGCGGAACGGCATCCGTTCTCGGGCTCTTGCCCCCCGGGTTCTCAGTAAGCTTGGGCGTGGTTGGATTCTTGCAATCGGGACGACCACGCGACACGCCTTGCACTCGAGTTCCTCGGTCACTTCGTACGTCGGCGCCCCCCGTGGCGGCCGGCGGCGGTGGCCGCCCGTGGAGGTGCTTTTCCGGCGGACCCTAAAATGTGTTGGATTTCATATGGGATGGATTGTGGCACGTGCTAGGGGGTTCTTTGCCC
>CM073489.1:32500-35000 GCA_037074505.1 Albizia julibrissin | reverse complement strand
AGAGTTGAATTTTGGGTGGACTTGCCCGCGGGCAAGCCCGGGCAAGGTCCCGAGCAGTCCAAAAACTTGGGCCCTTACTCAAAATGAGATATACTCGGTGCAAGTGGGAATTTATTGTTGCATTCGCTCTTCCTAACCCCAATGCAAATGTCCTTGGTGCCCGGGCAAGGATTTGGAAGAGTTGAATTTTGGGTGGACTTGCCCGCGGGCAAGCCCGGGCAAGGTCCCGAGCAGTCCAAAAACTTGGCCCCTTACTCAAAATGAGATATACTCGGTGCAATTGGGAATTTATTGTTGCATTCACTCTTCCTAACCCCAATGCAAATGTCCTTGGCGCCCGGGCAAGGATTTGGAAGAGTTGAATTTTGGGTGGACTTGCCCGCGGGCAAGCCCGGGCAAGGTCCCGAGCAGTCCAAAAACTTGGCCCCTTACTCAAAATGAGATCTACTCGGTGCAATTGGGAATTTATTGTTGCATTCACTCTTCCTAACCCCAATGCAAATGTCCTTGGTGCCCGGGCAAGGATTTGGAAGAGTTGAATTTTGGGTGGACTTGCCCGCGGGCAAGCCCGGGCAAGGTCCCGAGCAGTCCAAAAACTTGGCCCCTTACTCAAAATGAGATCTACTCGGTGCAAGTGGGAATTTATTGTTGCATTCACTCTTCCTAACCCCAATGCAAATGTCCTTGGTGCCCGGGCAAGGATTTGGAAGAGTTGAATTTTGGGTGGACTTGCCCGCGGGCAAGCCCGGGCAAGGTCCCGAGCAGTCCAAAAACTTGGCCCCTTACTCAAAATGAGATCTACTCGGTGCAATTGGGAATTTATTGTTGCATTCACTCTTCCTAACCCCAATGCAAATGTCCTTGGTGCCCGGGCAAGGATTTGGAAGAGTTGAATTTTGGGTGGACTTGCCCGCGGGCAAGCCCGGGCAAGGTCCCGAGCAGTCCAAAAACTTGGCCCCTTACTCAAAATGAGATCTACTCGGTGCAATTGGGAATTTATTGTTGCATTCACTCTTCCTAACCCCAATGCAAATGTCCTTGGTGCCCGGGCAAGGATTTGGAAGAGTTGAATTTTGGGTGGACTTGCCCGCGGGCAAGCCCGGGCAAGGTCCCGAGCAGTCCAAAAACTTGGCCCCTTACTCAAAATGAGATCTACTCGGTGCAATTGGGAATTTATTGTTGCATTCACTCTTCCTAACCCCAATGCAAATGTCCTTGGTGCCCGGGCAAGGATTTGGAAGAGTTGAATTTTGGGTGGACTTGCCCGCGGGCAAGCCCGGGCAAGGTCCCGAGCAGTCCAAAAACTTGGCCCCTTACTCAAAATGAGATCTACTCGGTGCAAGTGGGAATTTATTGTTGCATTCACTCTTCCTAACCCCAATGCAAATGTCCTTGGTGCCCGGGCAAGGATTTGGAAGAGTTGAATTTTGGGTGGACTTGCCCGCGGGCAAGCCCGGGCAAGGTCCCGAGCAACTTTGGGCAAGGTGGTGGCAAGGTTTGGCAACCTTGGAAAGGGTCCTGGCAAGGTTTGGCACGCTCGGGAAGGGTCCGGGCAAGTCCTGGCACGTCCAGGACTTGTCCAAGCACGTCCTGGACTAGTCCTGGCTTGCTCAGGACTTGCTCAGGACTTACTCAGGACTTGCCCGGGCAAGTCCTGAGCAGTCCAAAAACTTCACCCCTTACTCAAAATGAAATCTACACGTTACATTTGAGTTTTTCTTTGTCCATTCACTCATACTCATCCCCCCCTACATGTGGGGCTGTCCGGCCGCCGGAGCCGCCGCCCGTGGTGGCCGTTTGAGGGTGCACAAGTCTGAACACTAAAAAATTCGTAAAATATTCTACGAGTGTCCGAAAATTATGAAACTTGGGGATTGATCTTCTGTTATGGTGCCTAGCATTGCTGCAAAAAATCATGGAAAAATTCGATCTCTAGGTCCCTCAAAAAAAAGTTGTCGTTTGAGAAAAAAGTATGTCTGTTGGTGCCACAATGGAAAAAGTCCAAATTGCATATATAGGGGGGCACCCCTCCCCCCCTCCCCATGGCAGGATCCACGCACACACGCTATGTCCCTTTGTGGCGAGCAAGTGTGTGAGCCATGGGGTCGAGTTCCTTGGTCACTTCGTACGTCGGCGCCACCCGTGGCGGCCGGCGGCGGTGGCCGGCCGTAGAGGGGCGGCCACCGGCGACTTTTCCGGCGACTTTTCCGGCGGACCCTAAAATGTGTTGGATTTCATATGGGATGGATTGTGGCACGTGCTTGGGGGTTCTTTGCCCTCCCTTGAGTGAGATACCCATCAAACCCGCATCCGTTAAGGGGACTTGCGCGACCTACCCACTTTGGATGGAAACCGCATGATTCCTAGGCTAGGGCGCGGTGGGGCTCTCGCCCTTGTGAGGCACATGTAACCCGCTTTGTTGTTGCTTCATGGAACTCTCGTGCGTGGGACTCCTCCTAACAATCTTGCGGAACGGCATCCGTTCTCGGGCTCTTGCCCC
>CM073489.1:15000-22500 GCA_037074505.1 Albizia julibrissin | reverse complement strand
AGGGGGGCAACGATCGTGGACCCTTGACCAAGGTCCGAGCATGTGCGGGCAAAACGAGAGCAAGGTCCAGGCAAGGTGTTGCAGGTGTGGGCAACACGTGGGCAAAGATCATGGACCATTGAGCAAGGTCCGAGCATGTGCGGGAAACACGTCGGCAAGCATCATGGACCCTTGGGCAAGGTCCTAGCGAGTGTGGGAAAAGCATGGACAAGGTCCGAGCAAGGAGTTGCAATTGTTCGCAGCGCGTGGGTGGACAAGGATTTGGAAGAGTTGAATTTTGGGTGGTCTTGCCCGCGGGCAAGACCGGCAAGGTCCCGACCAGTCCAAAAACTTGGCCCCTTACTCAAAATGAGATCTACTCGGTGCAATTGGGAATTTATTGTTGCATTCACTCTTCCTAACCCCAATGCAAATGTCCTTGGTGCCCGGGCAAGGATTTGGAAGAGTTGAATTTTGGGTGGACTTGCCCGCGGGCAAGCCCGGGCAAGGTCCCGAGCAGTCCAAAAACTTGGCCCCTTACTCAAAATGAGATCTACTCGGTGCAAGTGGGAATTTATTGTTGCATTCACTCTTCCTAACCCCAATGCAAATGTCCTTGGTGCCCGGGCAAGGATTTGGAAGAGTTGAATTTTGGGTGGACTTGCCCGCGGGCAAGCACGGGCAAGGTCCCGAGCAGTCCAAAAACTTGGGCCCTTACTCAAAATGAGATCTACTCGGTGCAAGTGGGAATTTATTGTTGCATTCACTCTTCCTAACCCCAATGCAAATGTCCTTGGTGCCCGGGCAAGGATTTGGAAGAGTTGAATTTTGGGTGGACTTGCCCGCGGGCAAGCCCGGGCAAGGTCCCGAGCAGTCCAAAAACTTGGCCCCTTACTCAAAATGAGATCTACTCGGTGCAATTGGGAATTTATTGTTGCATTCACTCTTCCTAACCCCAATGCAAATGTCCTTGGTGCCCGGGCAAGGATTTGGAAGAGTTGAATTTTGGGTGGACTTGCCCGCGGGCAAGCCCGGGCAAGGTCCCGAGCAGTCCAAAAACTTGGCCCCTTACTCAAAATGAGATCTACTCGGTGCAAGTGGGAATTTATTGTTGCATTCACTCTTCCTAACCCCAATGCAAATGTCCTTGGTGCCCGGGCAAGGATTTGGAAGAGTTGAATTTTGGGTGGACTTGCCCGCGGGCAAGCCCGGGCAAGGTCCCGAGCAGTCCAAAAACTTGGCCCCTTACTCAAAATGAGATCTACTCGGTGCAATTGGGAATTTATTGTTGCATTCACTCTTCCTAACCCCAATGCAAATGTCCTTGGTGCCCGGGCAAGGATTTGGAAGAGTTGAATTTTGGGTGGACTTGCCCGCGGGCAAGCCCGGGCAAGGTCCCGAGCAGTCCAAAAACTTGGCCCCTTACTCAAAATGAGATCTACTCGGTGCAATTGGGAATTTATTGTTGCATTCACTCTTCCTAACCCCAATGCAAATGTCCTTGGTGCCCGGGCAAGGATTTGGAAGAGTTGAATTTTGGGTGGACTTGCCCGCGGGCAAGCCCGGGCAAGGTCCCGAGCAGTCCAAAAACTTGGCCCCTTACTCAAAATGAGATCTACTCGGTGCAATTGGGAATTTATTGTTGCATTCACTCTTCCTAACCCCAATGCAAATGTCCTTGGTGCCCGGGCAAGGATTTGGAAGAGTTGAATTTTGGGTGGAGTTGCCCGCGGGCAAGCCCGGGCAAGGTCCCGAGCAGTCCAAAAGCTTGGCCCCTTACTCAAAATGAGATCTACTCGGTGCAAGTGGGAATTTATTGTTGCATTCACTCTTCCTAACCCCAATGCAAATGTCCTTGGTGCCCGGGCAAGGATTTGGAAGAGTTGAATTTTGGGTGGACTTGCCCGCGGGCAAGCACGGGCAAGGTCCCGAGCAGTCCAAAAACTTGGGCCCTTACTCAAAATGAGATCTACTCGGTGCAAGTGGGAATTTATTGTTGCATTCACTCTTCCTAACCCCAATGCAAATGTCCTTGGTGCCCGGGCAAGGATTTGGAAGAGTTGAATTTTGGGTGGACTTGCCCGCGGGCAAGCCCGGGCAAGGTCCCGAGCAGTCCAAAAACTTGGCCCCTTACTCAAAATGAGATCTACTCGGTGCAATTGGGAATTTATTGTTGCATTCACTCTTCCTAACCCCAATGCAAATGTCCTTGGTGCCCGGGCAAGGATTTGGAAGAGTTGAATTTTGGGTGGACTTGCCCGCGGGCAAGCCCGGGCAAGGTCCCGAGCAGTCCAAAAACTTGGCCCCTTACTCAAAATGAGATCTACTCGGTGCAATTGGGAATTTATTGTTGCATTCACTCTTCCTAACCCCAATGCAAATGTCCTTGGTGCCCGGGCAAGGATTTGGAAGAGTTGAATTTTGGGTGGACTTGCCCGCGGGCAAGCCCGGGCAAGGTCCCGAGCAGTCCAAAAACTTGGCCCCTTACTCAAAATGAGATCTACTCGGTGCAATTGGGAATTTATTGTTGCATTCACTCTTCCTAACCCCAATGCAAATGTCCTTGGTGCCCGGGCAAGGATTTGGAAGAGTTGAATTTTGGGTGGACTTGCCCGCGGGCAAGCCCGGGCAAGGTCCCGAGCAGTCCAAAAACTTGGCCCCTTACTCAAAATGAGATCTACTCGGTGCAATTGGGAATTTATTGTTGCATTCACTCTTCCTAACCCCAATGCAAATGTCCTTGGTGCCCGGGCAAGGATTTGGAAGAGTTGAATTTTGGGTGGACTTGCCCGCGGGCAAGCCCGGGCAAGGTCCCGAGCAGTCCAAAAACTTGGCCCCTTACTCAAAATGAGATCTACTCGGTGCAATTGGGAATTTATTGTTGCATTCACTCTTCCTAACCCCAATGCAAATGTCCTTGGTGCCCGGGCAAGGATTTGGAAGAGTTGAATTTTGGGTGGAGTTGCCCGCGGGCAAGCCCGGGCAAGGTCCCGAGCAGTCCAAAAGCTTGGCCCCTTACTCAAAATGAGATCTACTCGGTGCAAGTGGGAATTTATTGTTGCATTCACTCTTCCTAACCCCAATGCAAATGTCCTTGGTGCCCGGGCAAGGATTTGGAAGAGTTGAATTTTGGGTGGACTTGCCCGCGGGCAAGCACGGGCAAGGTCCCGAGCAGTCCAAAAACTTGGGCCCTTACTCAAAATGAGATCTACTCGGTGCAAGTGGGAATTTATTGTTGCATTCACTCTTCCTAACCCCAATGCAAATGTCCTTGGTGCCCGGGCAAGGATTTGGAAGAGTTGAATTTTGGGTGGACTTGCCCGCGGGCAAGGTCCCGAGCAGTCCAAAAACTTGGCCCCTTACTCAAAATGAGATCTACTCGGTGCAATTGGGAATTTATTGTTGCATTCACTCTTCCTAACCCCAATGCAAATGTCCTTGGTGCCCGGGCAAGGATTTGGAAGAGTTGAATTTTGGGTGGACTTGCCCGCGGGCAAGCCCGGGCAAGGTCCCGAGCAGTCCAAAAACTTGGCCCCTTACTCAAAATGAGATCTACTCGGTGCAATTGGGAATTTATTGTTGCATTCACTCTTCCTAACCCCAATGCAAATGTCCTTGGTGCCCGGGCAAGGATTTGGAAGAGTTGAATTTTGGGTGGACTTGCCCGCGGGCAAGCCCGGGCAAGGTCCCGAGCAGTCCAAAAACTTGGCCCCTTACTCAAAATGAGATCTACTCGGTGCAAGTGGGAATTTATTGTTGCATTCACTCTTCCTAACCCCAATGCAAATGTCCTTGGTGCCCGGGCAAGGATTTGGAAGAGTTGAATTTTGGGTGGACTTGCCCGCGGGCAAGCCCGGGCAAGGTCCCGAGCAGTCCAAAAACTTGGCCCCTTACTCAAAATGAGATCTACTCGGTGCAATTGGGAATTTATTGTTGCATTCACTCTTCCTAACCCCAATGCAAATGTCCTTGGTGCCCGGGCAAGGATTTGGAAGAGTTGAATTTTGGGTGGACTTGCCCGCGGGCAAGCCCGGGCAAGGTCCCGAGCAGTCCAAAAACTTGGCCCCTTACTCAAAATGAGATCTACTCGGTGCAAGTGGGAATTTATTGTTGCATTCACTCTTCCTAACCCCAATGCAAATGTCCTTGGTGCCCGGGCAAGGATTTGGAAGAGTTGAATTTTGGGTGGACTTGCCCGCGGGCAAGCCCGGGCAAGGTCCCGAGCAGTCCAAAAACTTGGCCCCTTACTCAAAATGAGATCTACTCGGTGCAATTGGGAATTTATTGTTGCATTCACTCTTCCTAACCCCAATGCAAATGTCCTTGGTGCCCGGGCAAGGATTTGGAAGAGTTGAATTTTGGGTGGACTTGCCCGCGGGCAAGCCCGGGCAAGGTCCCGAGCAGTCCAAAAACTTGGCCCCTTACTCAAAATGAGATCTACTCGGTGCAATTGGGAATTTATTGTTGCATTCACTCTTCCTAACCCCAATGCAAATGTCCTTGGTGCCCGGGCAAGGATTTGGAAGAGTTGAATTTTGGGTGGACTTGCCCGCGGGCAAGCCCGGGCAAGGTCCCGAGCAGTCCAAAAACTTGGCCCCTTACTCAAAATGAGATCTACTCGGTGCAATTGGGAATTTATTGTTGCATTCACTCTTCCTAACCCCAATGCAAATGTCCTTGGTGCCCGGGCAAGGATTTGGAAGAGTTGAATTTTGGGTGGAGTTGCCCGCGGGCAAGCCCGGGCAAGGTCCCGAGCAGTCCAAAAGCTTGGCCCCTTACTCAAAATGAGATCTACTCGGTGCAAGTGGGAATTTATTGTTGCATTCACTCTTCCTAACCCCAATGCAAATGTCCTTGGTGCCCGGGCAAGGATTTGGAAGAGTTGAATTTTGGGTGGACTTGCCCGCGGGCAAGCCCGGGCAAGGTCCCGAGCAACTTTGGGCAAGGTGGTGGCAAGGTTTGGCAACCTTGGAAAGGGTCCTGGCAAGGTTTGGCACGCTCGGGAAGGGTCCGGGCAAGTCCTGGCACGTCCAGGACTTGTCCAAGCACGTCCTGGACTAGTCCTGGCTTGCTCAGGACTTGCTCAGGACTTACTCAGGACTTGCCCGGGCAAGTCCTGAGCAGTCCAAAAACTTCACCCCTTACTCAAAATGAAATCTACACGTTACATTTGAGTTTTTCTTTGTCCATTCACTCATACTCATCCCCCCCTACATGTGGGGCTGTCCGGCCGCCGGAGCCGCCGCCCGTGGTGGCCGTTTGAGGGTGCACAAGTCTGAACACTAAAAAATTCGTAAAATATTCTACGAGTGTCCGAAAATTATGAAACTTGGGGATTGATCTTCAGTTATGGTGCCTAGCATTGCTGCAAAAAATCATGGAAAAATTCGATCTCTAGGTCCCTCAAAAAAAAGTTGTCGTTTGAGAAAAAAGTATGTCTGTTGGTGCCACAATGGAAAAAGTCCAAATTGCATATATAGGGGGGCACCCCTCCCCCCCTCCCCATGGCAGGATCCACGCACACACGCTATGTCCCTTTGTGGCGAGCAAGTGTGTGAGCCATGGGGTCGAGTTCCTTGGTCACTTCGTACGTCGGCGCCACCCGTGGCGGCCGGCGGCGGTGGCCGGCCGTAGAGGGGCGGCCACCGGCGACTTTTCCGGCGACTTTTCCGGCGGACCCTAAAATGTGTTGGATTTCATATGGGATGGATTGTGGCACGTGCTTGGGGGTTCTTTGCCCTCCCTTGAGTGAGATACCCATCAAACCCGCATCCGTTAAGGGGACTTGCGCTACCTACCCACTTTGGATGGAAACCGCATGATTCCTAGGCTAGGGCGCGGTGGGGCTCTCGCCCTTGTGAGGCACATGTAACCCGCTTTGTTGTTGCTTCATGGAACTCTCGTGCGTGGGACTCCTCCTAACAATCTTGCGGAACGGCATCCGTTCTCGGGCTCTTGCCCCCCGGGTGCTCAGTAAGCTTGGGCGTGGTTGGATTCTTGCAATCGGGACGACCACGCGACACGCCTTGCACTCGAGTTCCTCGGTCACTTCGTACGTCGGCGCCACCCGTGGCGGCCGGCGGCGGTGGCCGCCCGTGGAGGTGCTTTTCCGGCGGACCCTAAAATGTGTTGGATTTCATATGGGATGGATTGTGGCACGTGCTTGGGGGTTCTTTGCCCTCCCTTGAGTGAGATACCCATCAAACCCGCATCCGTTAAGGGGACTTGCGCTACCTACCCACTTTGGATGGAAACCGCATGATTCCTAGGCTAGGGCGCGGTGGGGCTCTCGCCCTTGTGAGGCACATGTAACCCGCTTTGTTGTTGCTTCATGGAACTCTCGTGCGTGGGACTCCTCCTAACAATCTTGCGGAACGGCATCCGTTCTCGGGCTCTTGCCCCCCGGGTTCTCAGTAAGCTTGGGCGTGGTTGGATTCTTGCAATCGGGACGACCACGCGACACGCCTTGCACTCGAGTTCCTCGGTCACTTCGTACGTCGGCGCCCCCCGTGGCGGCCGGCGGCGGTGGCCGCCCGTGGAGGTGCTTTTCCGGCGGACCCTAAAATGTGTTGGATTTCATATGGGATGGATTGTGGCACGTGCTAGGGGGTTCTTTGCCCTCCCTTGAGTGAGATACCCATCAAACCCGCATCCGTTAAGGGGACTTGCGCTACCTACCCACTTTGGATGGAAACCGCATGATTCCTAGGCTAGGGCGCGGTGGGGCTCTCGCCCTTGTGAGGCCCATGTAACCCGCTTTGTTGTTGCTTCATGGAACTCTCGTGCGTGGGACTCCTCCTAACAATCTTGCGGAACGGCATCCGTTCTCGGGCTCTTGCCCCCCGGGTGCTCAGTAAGCTTGGGCGTGGTTGGATTCTTGCAATCGGGACGACCACGCGACACGCCTTGCACTCGAGTTCCTCGGTCACTTCGTACGTCGGCGCCACCCGTGGCGGCCGGCGGCGGTGGCCGCCCGTGGAGGTGCTTTTCCGGCGGACCCTAAAATGTGTTGGATTGCATATGGGATGGTTTGTGGCACGTGCTTGGGGGTTCTTTACCCTCCCTTGAGTGAGATACCCATCAAACCCGCATCCGTTAAGGGGACTTGCGCTACCTACCCACTTTGGATGGAAACCGCATGATTCCTAGGCTAGGGCGCGGTGGGGCTCTCGCCCTTGTGAGGCCCATGTAACCCGCTTTGTTGTTGCTTCATGGAACTCTCGTGCGTGGGACTCCTCCTAACAATCTTGCGGAACGGCATCCGTTCTCGGGTTCTTGCCCCCCGGGTGCTCAGTAAGCTTGGGCGTGGTTGGATTCTTGCAATCGGGACTACCACGTGACACTCCTCGCACTCGGCCCCTTCCTTCTCATTTCGGTGTACCCTATAGTGTGCGGGATTTCAATCTGATTGATGTCGGTGCGTGCCTATAGGGGTTCTTGGGCCTCCCGCTTGCGAGATACCCATCAAACCCGCATCCGTTAAGGGGACTTGCGCTACCTACCCACTTTGGATGGAAACCG
>CM073489.1:0-5000 GCA_037074505.1 Albizia julibrissin | reverse complement strand
TGCCCGCGGGCAAGCCCGGGCAAGGTCCCGAGCAGTCCAAAAACTTGGCCCCTTACTCAAAATGAGATCTACTCGGTGCAATTGGGAATTTATTGTTGCATTCACTCTTCCTAACCCCAATGCAAATGTCCTTGGTGCCCGGGCAAGGATTTGGAAGAGTTGAATTTTGGGTGGACTTGCCCGCGGGCAAGCCCGGGCAAGGTCCCGAGCAGTCCAAAAACTTGGCCCCTTACTCAAAATGAGATCTACTCGGTGCAAGTGGGAATTTATTGTTGCATTCACTCTTCCTAACCCCAATGCAAATGTCCTTGGTGCCCGGGCAAGGATTTGGAAGAGTTGAATTTTGGGTGGACTTGCCCGCGGGCAAGCCCGGGCAAGGTCCCGAGCAGTCCAAAAACTTGGCCCCTTACTCAAAATGAGATCTACTCGGTGCAATTGGGAATTTATTGTTGCATTCACTCTTCCTAACCCCAATGCAAATGTCCTTGGTGCCCGGGCAAGGATTTGGAAGAGTTGAATTTTGGGTGGACTTGCCCGCGGGCAAGCCCGGGCAAGGTCCCGAGCAGTCCAAAAACTTGGCCCCTTACTCAAAATGAGATCTACTCGGTGCAATTGGGAATTTATTGTTGCATTCACTCTTCCTAACCCCAATGCAAATGTCCTTGGTGCCCGGGCAAGGATTTGGAAGAGTTGAATTTTGGGTGGACTTGCCCGCGGGCAAGCCCGGGCAAGGTCCCGAGCAGTCCAAAAACTTGGCCCCTTACTCAAAATGAGATCTACTCGGTGCAATTGGGAATTTATTGTTGCATTCACTCTTCCTAACCCCAATGCAAATGTCCTTGGTGCCCGGGCAAGGATTTGGAAGAGTTGAATTTTGGGTGGAGTTGCCCGCGGGCAAGCCCGGGCAAGGTCCCGAGCAGTCCAAAAGCTTGGCCCCTTACTCAAAATGAGATCTACTCGGTGCAAGTGGGAATTTATTGTTGCATTCACTCTTCCTAACCCCAATGCAAATGTCCTTGGTGCCCGGGCAAGGATTTGGAAGAGTTGAATTTTGGGTGGACTTGCCCGCGGGCAAGCACGGGCAAGGTCCCGAGCAGTCCAAAAACTTGGGCCCTTACTCAAAATGAGATCTACTCGGTGCAAGTGGGAATTTATTGTTGCATTCACTCTTCCTAACCCCAATGCAAATGTCCTTGGTGCCCGGGCAAGGATTTGGAAGAGTTGAATTTTGGGTGGACTTGCCCGCGGGCAAGCCCGGGCAAGGTCCCGAGCAGTCCAAAAACTTGGCCCCTTACTCAAAATGAGATCTACTCGGTGCAATTGGGAATTTATTGTTGCATTCACTCTTCCTAACCCCAATGCAAATGTCCTTGGTGCCCGGGCAAGGATTTGGAAGAGTTGAATTTTGGGTGGACTTGCCCGCGGGCAAGCCCGGGCAAGGTCCCGAGCAGTCCAAAAACTTGGCCCCTTACTCAAAATGAGATCTACTCGGTGCAATTGGGAATTTATTGTTGCATTCACTCTTCCTAACCCCAATGCAAATGTCCTTGGTGCCCGGGCAAGGATTTGGAAGAGTTGAATTTTGGGTGGACTTGCCCGCGGGCAAGCCCGGGCAAGGTCCCGAGCAGTCCAAAAACTTGGCCCCTTACTCAAAATGAGATCTACTCGGTGCAATTGGGAATTTATTGTTGCATTCACTCTTCCTAACCCCAATGCAAATGTCCTTGGTGCCCGGGCAAGGATTTGGAAGAGTTGAATTTTGGGTGGACTTGCCCGCGGGCAAGCCCGGGCAAGGTCCCGAGCAGTCCAAAAACTTGGCCCCTTACTCAAAATGAGATCTACTCGGTGCAATTGGGAATTTATTGTTGCATTCACTCTTCCTAACCCCAATGCAAATGTCCTTGGTGCCCGGGCAAGGATTTGGAAGAGTTGAATTTTGGGTGGACTTGCCCGCGGGCAAGCCCGGGCAAGGTCCCGAGCAGTCCAAAAACTTGGCCCCTTACTCAAAATGAGATCTACTCGGTGCAATTGGGAATTTATTGTTGCATTCACTCTTCCTAACCCCAATGCAAATGTCCTTGGTGCCCGGGCAAGGATTTGGAAGAGTTGAATTTTGGGTGGAGTTGCCCGCGGGCAAGCCCGGGCAAGGTCCCGAGCAGTCCAAAAGCTTGGCCCCTTACTCAAAATGAGATCTACTCGGTGCAAGTGGGAATTTATTGTTGCATTCACTCTTCCTAACCCCAATGCAAATGTCCTTGGTGCCCGGGCAAGGATTTGGAAGAGTTGAATTTTGGGTGGACTTGCCCGCGGGCAAGCACGGGCAAGGTCCCGAGCAGTCCAAAAACTTGGGCCCTTACTCAAAATGAGATCTACTCGGTGCAAGTGGGAATTTATTGTTGCATTCACTCTTCCTAACCCCAATGCAAATGTCCTTGGTGCCCGGGCAAGGATTTGGAAGAGTTGAATTTTGGGTGGACTTGCCCGCGGGCAAGGTCCCGAGCAGTCCAAAAACTTGGCCCCTTACTCAAAATGAGATCTACTCGGTGCAATTGGGAATTTATTGTTGCATTCACTCTTCCTAACCCCAATGCAAATGTCCTTGGTGCCCGGGCAAGGATTTGGAAGAGTTGAATTTTGGGTGGACTTGCCCGCGGGCAAGCCCGGGCAAGGTCCCGAGCAGTCCAAAAACTTGGCCCCTTACTCAAAATGAGATCTACTCGGTGCAATTGGGAATTTATTGTTGCATTCACTCTTCCTAACCCCAATGCAAATGTCCTTGGTGCCCGGGCAAGGATTTGGAAGAGTTGAATTTTGGGTGGACTTGCCCGCGGGCAAGCCCGGGCAAGGTCCCGAGCAGTCCAAAAACTTGGCCCCTTACTCAAAATGAGATCTACTCGGTGCAAGTGGGAATTTATTGTTGCATTCACTCTTCCTAACCCCAATGCAAATGTCCTTGGTGCCCGGGCAAGGATTTGGAAGAGTTGAATTTTGGGTGGACTTGCCCGCGGGCAAGCCCGGGCAAGGTCCCGAGCAGTCCAAAAACTTGGCCCCTTACTCAAAATGAGATCTACTCGGTGCAATTGGGAATTTATTGTTGCATTCACTCTTCCTAACCCCAATGCAAATGTCCTTGGTGCCCGGGCAAGGATTTGGAAGAGTTGAATTTTGGGTGGACTTGCCCGCGGGCAAGCCCGGGCAAGGTCCCGAGCAGTCCAAAAACTTGGCCCCTTACTCAAAATGAGATCTACTCGGTGCAAGTGGGAATTTATTGTTGCATTCACTCTTCCTAACCCCAATGCAAATGTCCTTGGTGCCCGGGCAAGGATTTGGAAGAGTTGAATTTTGGGTGGACTTGCCCGCGGGCAAGCCCGGGCAAGGTCCCGAGCAGTCCAAAAACTTGGCCCCTTACTCAAAATGAGATCTACTCGGTGCAATTGGGAATTTATTGTTGCATTCACTCTTCCTAACCCCAATGCAAATGTCCTTGGTGCCCGGGCAAGGATTTGGAAGAGTTGAATTTTGGGTGGACTTGCCCGCGGGCAAGCCCGGGCAAGGTCCCGAGCAGTCCAAAAACTTGGCCCCTTACTCAAAATGAGATCTACTCGGTGCAATTGGGAATTTATTGTTGCATTCACTCTTCCTAACCCCAATGCAAATGTCCTTGGTGCCCGGGCAAGGATTTGGAAGAGTTGAATTTTGGGTGGACTTGCCCGCGGGCAAGCCCGGGCAAGGTCCCGAGCAGTCCAAAAACTTGGCCCCTTACTCAAAATGAGATCTACTCGGTGCAATTGGGAATTTATTGTTGCATTCACTCTTCCTAACCCCAATGCAAATGTCCTTGGTGCCCGGGCAAGGATTTGGAAGAGTTGAATTTTGGGTGGAGTTGCCCGCGGGCAAGCCCGGGCAAGGTCCCGAGCAGTCCAAAAGCTTGGCCCCTTACTCAAAATGAGATCTACTCGGTGCAAGTGGGAATTTATTGTTGCATTCACTCTTCCTAACCCCAATGCAAATGTCCTTGGTGCCCGGGCAAGGATTTGGAAGAGTTGAATTTTGGGTGGACTTGCCCGCGGGCAAGCCCGGGCAAGGTCCCGAGCAACTTTGGGCAAGGTGGTGGCAAGGTTTGGCAACCTTGGAAAGGGTCCTGGCAAGGTTTGGCACGCTCGGGAAGGGTCCGGGCAAGTCCTGGCACGTCCAGGACTTGTCCAAGCACGTCCTGGACTAGTCCTGGCTTGCTCAGGACTTGCTCAGGACTTACTCAGGACTTGCCCGGGCAAGTCCTGAGCAGTCCAAAAACTTCACCCCTTACTCAAAATGAAATCTACACGTTACATTTGAGTTTTTCTTTGTCCATTCACTCATACTCATCCCCCCCTACATGTGGGGCTGTCCGGCCGCCGGAGCCGCCGCCCGTGGTGGCCGTTTGAGGGTGCACAAGTCTGAACACTAAAAAATTCGTAAAATATTCTACGAGTGTCCGAAAATTATGAAACTTGGGGATTGATCTTCAGTTATGGTGCCTAGCATTGCTGCAAAAAATCATGGAAAAATTCGATCTCTAGGTCCCTCAAAAAAAAGTTGTCGTTTGAGAAAAAAGTATGTCTGTTGGTGCCACAATGGAAAAAGTCCAAATTGCATATATAGGGGGGCACCCCTCCCCCCCTCCCCATGGCAGGATCCACGCACACACGCTATGTCCCTTTGTGGCGAGCAAGTGTGTGAGCCATGGGGTCGAGTTCCTTGGTCACTTCGTACGTCGGCGCCACCCGTGGCGGCCGGCGGCGGTGGCCGGCCGTAGAGGGGCGGCCACCGGCGACTTTTCCGGCGACTTTTCCGGCGGACCCTAAAATGTGTTGGATTTCATATGGGATGGATTGTGGCACGTGCTTGGGGGTTCTTTGCCCTCCCTTGAGTGAGATACCCATCAAACCCGCATCCGTTAAGGGGACTTGCGCTACCTACCCACTTTGGATGGAAACCGCATGATTCCTAGGCTAGGGCGC
>CM073488.1:41500315-41862815 GCA_037074505.1 Albizia julibrissin | reverse complement strand
GCTTCCGTTGTGTCTTGGGCTAAAACACTGACTCACCAAACACGTGAAAGATTTTGGCTGAAATAGGAGCATTTACAACTGTTGTCTATGGTTTGATTCTACCAGTTGGAGAAAATAAATTGGTTACAAGTATTCATGAAAAGTTCTATTATTTTTTTTTGGGGGGGGGCTAAAATGAAGCCAAAGGCCCAAAAAGCAGAAAATACAAAAATGAAGAACTATTCAGGGCATGGGGGCTCCTGAAAATGGGAAATTAAGTTCAAACAGATGGTTGGAGAAGTCGTTTTCCAGGTGATGAGATTGTGCGCTTTATCCATAATTACCACATTTCAATTTTGTAAGACAAGCAGAATTTCCTTGAGATTGAATTTCCTACGCTGCATAACAATCAGCAACATTCATCCTGTGTGCATGCACAATTATCACATTCCAATTTTGTGAGAGAAGTAGAATTTACTTGAGATTGAATCACCTTTAACAATAACAGCACAATGACCCTGATCCCAAGCCAGATTTAAGTCATCAAATAAACCCCATAGTTCTGTCAGAAAGGAAGTATCAGGGATGCCTGCTAAAATGTAAACACCAGTTCCTGAATGGTCTCTAGTGACACCACCACACCCAGCATACCCAAGGTTACCCCTTGAAGCCACAACACAACTTTCATCCATCCTTAGCCAGGATAATTTAGAAGTGGAAGTTAGAGCTAGATCTTCAGATCAAGCAAACAGTCAATTTTTACAGCTGAAGTGAATTTAATGTCTAAAAGATTGCTATTTATAAAAAGCTGCTACATTCTACACCTTCATCACAATCTAATTTTACATTTCCTCATCAAACTAAATAGAAAATGCAATTGCAGCATGCTGCTAATCTCAGTTTAAATGTTTCATTTAACGAGATCATTCTTTTTTTTTTGTTACTCCTAATAATATGTTCCCCCTTGAAAGCTTAGTTGATAACTCATTGATAGGACAGAATCAAAACATAGGCAGCTTATTCCCTCACTCACATAGCAGACAAATTCACGGTTAAGTAGCATGTTAAGAAAATCAATACAAAATAAACTTCACTGCCTCAGACTTTCAAATCTGTGCGTCATAAAATGAAAGATAACTGTAAGACATACAAAATTTGCTCATTGAGAATTGAAGAGGGAGGTAATATGAAGAACTTACAGTGAACACAAAACTGTATCCTTTCTCAAGAACAGAACGTAGGAAATCAATCCTTCTCCACATCATGTCCAAGTAGCGAGGAGTCATAAAGTATGCCTCGTCATGAAAATCAGCTCCTTCACTAACAAGAGAGTAGCAATAGGTATGTATAGCCTGACAGCGTACAAATGCCTTGTGATCCAATGCAATAATCACTAAATGGTTCAAAAGCCAACGGGTGTGATCACCAATTCTAAAGCTCTCAAGGAAAAGGTCAATTACTGAATTTTGTGCTGCCCATGCTTCATTTAAAGTGGTCAAGATGACAGTTTTGTCTTCCATAGCAGCCTCATTCAAAATCTCTTCAAGTGGATATTCATTGCTAACCTGAAGAATATGCCAATTAAGAAGACAATAAATAGGTTCCCTCTTTTAGAGACATTGAACCAATGAAGCAAGAGATAAAATCAATAACTTCAGAGTGGATAGATGAAAAAATCATGTCAATGGTAGCAGTTGCGCTGTTGCAGTGAACAAACTACGAAGTATTTGCCCTACAGGACAACCATTCCATATTTACAGATACCAGAAATAACCTTCAAAAGCCGAGTAGTTAGCATACATGTATCTTACAACAATTAGGAGGGGGGAACAAGAAGCCTAGACTTCCTCAGTTTTCTAATAAAGAAAGAATTGCTTTCCAAAACTACAGTCTGCATTTGTTTTTCAATACAAAGGCAGTATATATGCAAAAGTACGATCAACAAATTACAATCAGTACTGGTATGTGTTAGATAACAAAATGTAGCTGATCTCAGAACGCAGTAAAAAACTAGAGCATATACAAATTTATTTGTCAAAGCACATCCATATCTATTTTAAATATTGTTATAGAGCTTCCTTCCTGGTTCGACTACTCAACAAGCAAGCAACACAAAGAAATACCAAATTAACAACAATAAGGCTCCCTCTAATTCTCATCAACCTTTTTTATTTGAAAATACTGAGCGAGGATGAGAGGCAAACGAAAATATCAGGCACGCAAAGCTGATAATGCAAAGTTTGTCAAAAAAGAAGTATGTGATTTTCACGGCTTTTAAGTTAGTTGGAAAGAGTTTAACCTGTACAAGTTTAGCTAAAGTTTGAAGCCTCTCAATCTAAAAGCGAAACAGAACAGTTCAATACAGCCGCTAAAATCTTCAGAATAAACCGAAATGCCAAAAGAAATTAGAGTAAAAATTGCAATCAAACGGGGATTAAAATACCAGCTGGCACAGCTACATTCACAATAATAAAAACAAAAGATAAAATACACAGTATTTCAAAAGAAGAAGAGCATGAAGCAATCGAACTCACAGCATAGGAATCATAAGCCGACGGTAAAATGTTCGGAAAGGCAGAAAGAGAATAAGAGGAGGGGAAGCGAGAGAGGAATTGGGATGAATCAACGTCCCTGAGAAGGACCAAGCAAGAGAGAGAAACAGCGGCAAAGAATAACGCGACGGTGAGAGTCCGCCGGAGGAGGACTGTGGACTCCGGCAGCATGTCGGCAGCAGAATTAATGGCGGAGCTGCGACAAGGTGTCGTTGGAGATCGTCTCTGGTGAGACGCGGCACGGGGTGCGGGGGACATGGGACTTGTGGGATGAAAAGGTCATTTTCCGTGGTTTCACACTTGTTCTTAGTCGATCGGTGGTTTAACAGTATAAACTAACATGAATCACATGATCAACATAAGAGAGTGAGCTCGAAATTTAAGGTAAATCAGTGATGTGGGTGTAATCTCAACCCATTAACCCGATGGCCCCAACATACTGATCAGGCCCGATGGGTATTATATTCAAAATAATCTATGTCACAATAGAGCGATCTTTTCCATGGGGCCGTAAACGGCTCCTGGGGTTGATGGGTTTCCCCATTATTCTTTCAAGCCTATTGGAAGGCTATTTGGATGGAGGTCTGCAAATTTTTTTGAAGTTTTTTTTTAAGGACCCATTTCTATCACTGAAGGGAATCGTGCACTTATTACTTTGATTCCCAGACGAGCAAAGCCTGCATTGATTACTCATTTCAGACCAACATCTCTGAGCAAAATGTATTATAAATGTGACAAAAATAATAGAATCGGATGGATTGGGATTCTCCTTTTTACTGTTCCCCTCCTTTTCCTCTCTTTTACTCTCCTCTTTAATGACATCCTTTACTCTCCTCTACCCTCTACCATCATTGGAGCAAAGTTTTAAAGGTCAAGATTTAACATTTCATAGAAACAAAAATTATAACAATTTTACTTTAAAATATATAAATAAATTTAAATTGTTAAAAAGAGAAATGACATCATAAGAAACAATAGTCATTGTGATATTATGAATTAAGCTTTCAAGAGAGTAAAGGGAACGTTATCAATTTATAGTCCCTATTAAGATTGTTCATAATCAACTAAGTTTGTGCAAGTGTTAATATAATTTAGAAAAAATTAATCTTTTAGTTTTTAAAGTATTAACTCACTTATGACTCAGTCACTAATGTTTGACTTGATATAACTCAGTCTTAAACTTTTAACTCACATAAAACTCAGTCCCTGAACTTTTCTATTATTTATAAGTTGGTCCATATCATTTATAACTCATCATGAATCATTGAGTCATCATATTTGGGCAAAAAAAATTGCTTAAGTGGCCTCCAACTCAACTCTATGTGGATTTTACATGATAGGGGGGGGGGAAGGTAAAACAATCCGAACAAGAGAACAAGTTGAGAATCCCAGTGTACATCACACTCTGAGATCACATATCTACGTCTATGTCCACCACTTGGTGGAACTCACAATGGGACCTACACTTTGCTCATCGTCCACAAGAGAACATTTTTAGGAGAGAAGGAAGGTGTTTAGATGAGAAAGAAGGATTTGTCAGATTCTTCTCTCGGAAGAAATTCTGGAGAAGCTGAAGTGTTTTACTGGGCAAAATAGACTGAAATTTTATTGCCTATTTTCAGATCTTTCGGAGTGAAACAAATTCAGTTCTGGGTCCACACGATTGTGTGATCCATTTTAGGAAGAGCATACCCATCTGTTTTAATATTCTGCGCATGAGTTGGAGCTTCTTTCAGTTCAATATCTCTCCCAAATGTTGTTGTTATCTTTCTAGCCTCACCGCCGTATGCAACCTGCAGAGATTAATAAGCAAAAAGAATGAAACTGAAACTTCGGACACCCCGTATGCTTCTTTCAAAGCTGATCTCGATTACGATTATGGTCAGAACGTTTCTCCGAGTGCGGATAGTTCTCAACTCGTTCGTGAGTTATAAATGATGTGAACCAATTTATAAATAATAGAAAAGTTCAAAGACTAGGTTTTAGACGAGTCAAAAAAAATCAAGTACAGAGTACTACTAAATCAAACTTCAGGGAGTGATTCAAAAGTGAATTAATACTTCATGGACCAAAAGATTAATTTTATCTATAATTTACTGAAACAAAAAAGTAAACACACTAATCAATAAGGACAAAAAGTTGAGTATAGGATTTAAATTGCTTTCTCAATAAAACCGACCATTAGAAGCGAAGTTAGCTTGTTAGATTGCTTCGAGCAACATGACAACTAGTTTGACTCGAGTCAATAGCTCTTTCATTTGACATCTGTGCTATATTGTTAACCAAGAATTATTATTATCCTTTTCTGTAGAAAGGTTAAACAACAAAGAAAAAGACAAGAAACATCATAAACAATATGCATTTATGTTGGAACATATTTCAGGGCGAAAAGGAAATTGTTGAAACATAGTTCATCACAACTAGTAAGCAGGCTACAACTGTCTCTGCACAAACATTCCCAATAACTTGCACCATCGGAGGAGAAAAACATGAAAGCAACATCTGACCCAAGCAAAGATTCCTGTCAAAAGCGTCAAATGTGTTATAAATGAAAAGGCATTAGGAACTGTAAGAACCTGAAACTGGTAGAAAAAGAAAATTTGGCGCCAAGATTGAATTGAACTTATACAAGGCCACCAAGGGGAAACTGAAACCTGCAAAGGCTGCACCTTCTACTGAAAGAGTTGCAGAAGAAGGGAACTGACTCCTTTCTATTAACGCATATAAAAAGGAGGTAATTTAATGTAACTCATCCTCAAATCCAAAACGATATTTATATTAATAATGACCTGAAAGAGTATAGGTCTAATAAGATTCTACAGAGAAAACGACCAAGAAACATACATGCAAACCAACTCAAAGCAATCCAAGAGTGCTAGGCCCTCCCACACATCCCTATATATAGCCCCACCCTCTTCTAACCAATTCCTCCCCACCCTAAAAAAAGCCTATAATACAACGGCACCATAGCCGCTTTTGGATACATTGCCAACTAGCATAAAAGCCTTCAGTCCATCATTACCCTGCCCTGCACGACTCATAACATGAACCAAGCCCTATCCCACTTCACTTTCCCAATTCAGAAATCTCTCCTCACGCAAGACCTGGATTGCTGAAAACAATATGGTATACACCATGGCTTTGCAACTCCACGACAATATTGGTGAGATATCTCCTTGAAAGTACTCAAAGTGATATTGCAAGTGTTCATGCAAGGCAAGAAGCGTGTCACGCAATACTATAGCTCTTAGGTGAAAACAATCATGCTATTGCACAATGTACCTCGTCAATTCAAAGGAGATGTTGTTCTTAACTCAGCATTTTTTTTTTTATCAAAATTCTCTAAGTTTTAAAACATCCTTAAACAAACTTCCTATGTCCTTACCCAGCACCCCCCCTGGCCACTACCATGCCTCAAAAAGTCTTTTGGAAGCATGGCCTTTGTTTGTCATGAAAATGGGGACATACATAAGACGCTGAGCCACAAATGCATTTTCCTAGGATACTCACCAACCCAAAAGGGATACTCAACCTCCTCGAAAATATTTTGTCAACATGAATATTACATCTACGAAGACCAATCTTTCGACCCTAAAATACCATTTAGGGGAGACCATGAGAGAATGGCCATTTTATAGAACCCAAATACCTCAAACAAATCCAAACAGTCCAGTATTGCAGTACATGTCATTCAAGCACCTAAAACCACTACAATTCTACAATACTTCTGTGCAAGCCGAAAATGATGAAACCAGACATGAAGTAAGCCCAAACAACACTGAACACCCATATCCGACCCCGCAGCAGTTGAAAACAGCCAAATCAGACCTGCAACTGACCCTAACCAACCTGAAAACTGGAGCTCACTGAGACTTAATTATTCTCAGCCTCTTTTTTTTTATTGATCAGTGGGTAATTGATAAAATTAGAGGTATCATGCCTACCTCTGTAACAGAACAAATTAGGGTTCCAAGAAATAGTTGAAATAATAATGCACAAAAACAGAATAATAAATAGATCTGATGAGGGAACAGTGCATCAGACACTCAATAAAAAAAACTTGACCAGTCCTCAAATGGCCTGGAAAGAAGGGAGTATCAAGAAACAAGGGTGGATCAGCTTGGTGCCGAGGAGTTTCAGACCTATTCCAAAGGAACAAAGGAAGTGCAAGAAAACATAAAAACAGGAAGTCCTTCACAGTCCTAAGCAAAACATCTATTCTACTCCGACTCTGAATCCTCAAGTGCTAGAATGGCCTATTGCACTAAGGGGGTAGGATCTTGCACAAAGCATCCTATTGATAGACACGTCTCTTATGAGAAGTTATCTCCAAAACTTCAAGCATCTGTTGCTAGTGTCACTGATGAACAAATACCAAGTAACTTTCAGGAAGCTTGCTCAGATCTTAGATTGAGACAGCTCATTCTAGATGAGCTACAGGCCAAAGAGAAAAACCAGACTCAGAAGATAACAAAATTAGAACGACCTCCATATGATGCAAATGGGTGTTCCTCATTAAGTACAATCAAGATTGGAAATAAACAAGTACAGAGCAAAATTGGTGGCTAAAGGTTTCATACAAACTCATGAAATAAACCACTAATGAACATTTTCCCCTGCAGCAAAATTGAATGCATTCTAGAATGGTGACCTAAAAGAAGTCTAAATGGAGATACAGCGAAGACTCCTAAAACAAAATATACCTACAAGGATGTGTAGTCTATTCAAGTCCTTATATGGGTTAAATCAACTGCTGAGAGCGTGGCTTCAGAGGCTTACTGGAGTACCAAAGTAGCTCGGCCCTACTCAATGCTAAGCAAATCATACATTATTTGAGCATCACACAAGTAAAAAGACATCTTTGTTATAAAAAGACGTCTTTGTTGATAATGCATGTAGATGACATTGTAATTGTAATTATCATAGAGGAAACTAAGTGCATAAGCATTTGAAGTAAAATATTTGGGAAATTCGAGGTACTTTTTTAGAAAAGAGGTGGCAAGATCACATAGAGGAATCACAAAATCACCAAGAAAGTAGAGAATGATAAGATAAAGTTGAATTACAGTATTCCATGAGTACTGTACAAAATGCCTTCTAGAGTCCACAAAAGGAACTTATTGTAGCACTGACCAACTACTAGCGTTCCGTATCTCCCAAAATAATAGGGATACATAATGGAGAAATTAAGGAAGAAACTACGACGAGCACTAGAGAACTAATTCTTTTTCACCAAGCACAAAAACCTCAGACGCATATAATGAAACGAGCGTCAATTTACAGACACACAAAACCACTCGTTGCAAAAAATCTATATCAATCCCAATGCCTTATATTTCATAGCGAGATGAAGCATAAAAACCAGTTATCTTATAATGAGGTGCACCGTCAAAAACAACAGTTCATTTTCTTTTCTACGAAAAATCCAACACCCTTAACAGTGACCATTCATGGACGAAAACATAACAGTTCATCGTTAGATCATTGAATAATAGCAAAGCAACAAAAACGCTACAACTAGGTGATGCCAAATCTACCACAAAGCTGGAGATCATATGATCCCCGTTATAGAAGAAATCAATAAAGACAATTAAATATGGGAAAAAATCAAAAGGGGAAAAAGCTAAACCTCCGTAGAATTAGACATTGGCAGTTTTTGGGATTAGGGTAATGCCCTGCTTCTGTGCCTGTTTCAACTTGGCCTCCTCCTCGCGGATCTTCTGCATCTGGAGCATTCTTTCCATGACAAGCTCATACTCACACTTCTCATATGCGTGCCGCTCGGTCTCGCACTTCCATGGGAGGTAGAATTCCGCCTGTCTGCACTTGTTGAGAGGGATAAGTAAGTGGGCACATTGATCTCTATAGGGCAGCGGAACCCTAGCTTCCACCATCTCCTCCTGCGTCGCAATCATCTTCTTAGACGACCCAGGCACTTCCATAGTCTACCTTCCTCGATTTCTCTCGTCAGAATGGTTCTAGGTATCTCTGTCTGCTTCCGTTCTCCGGCCAAACTAAATGGCTCTACGCAGTCCCCGAACAAACACGGGCTACGCACGCTTTCTCAAGTGGAGACGTGGATATGTTTTCTGCGGTTATAAAACTCCGTTTGGAAAAACGGGCTTATTGTAAATTTTGATTAAAAAAGTTACAATCATTATTTTAAACACCAACTATATTGGGTTTGTTTGGATAAGCGGTGGAAAAGTGGCTTATTTAAAAAGTGGTTTGGGTAAAAGTCAGATTATGTAAGTGATTTATGTTTGAATTGGCGATTGATTAAGTGTTTTTTATAAAAATGAAGGGTGTTTGGTTTGGCTTTTGCATAAGTGATTTTTGTGATATTTAAGAAAAAAATTGTAAAATTTATGATAATTGAAGAAATTATATTTGAAAATTTGACAATGGTAAAATACATAATTAAATTATAATGAAAATGCAAATAAATTAAAAATAATGTAAATAAATTAGAAATGATACAAAGTTAAAGTATTTGATACAGTAAAAGATAATAGAACTAATTCATCATAAGGTCATGTACAATTAGGTCCCTGATGGTGTTATAAACGTTTTAATTTTGTTTCAACTTAATCAAAGTTCTGATTAAAGTGCATGAGGCAACTAGTTTTTTACATATCAATTATTATATAAATTTTTATTTTTTTAAAAATTCCAATTAAATACTTTCATGAACCTGTATGACAATAGTGCAGACAGATCAAGGGAGAAAAATGATGAAAAACACTTTGATCTATCTACTACTTGTATCAATGTTCATTTTGGAATAATCAATACAGAATAAAAACCCCGAATTTGCACAGTAATAAATTCCTTAAGCTGCAACAATAAGCTCCTGGTAATGGCTTTTAGTAAAACTCTTGTCATTTAATTTTTTTTTACTACCTAAATCTTCTCATTATACTTACCAAAAAGAAATAAAACTTTCTTGTCATTATTCTAGGCTATGTATATAAGAAGCTCTTTTATCAAAAGCTAAAAGCTCCATTTGAGAGCTTATTTCAAAAGCTATTTATTTAGTTAAAAGCTTTTTTTGTCAAAAGCTCAAACAAACATATAAAAATTGCTAACCCCAATTCAATTGGGCTTTTGACCATTTGATTTGACTTAATGAGATAGAAAAGCTTAAACAAACACACCCATTAGCTGGCGATGGTTTTTTCCTTTTCCACCCAACAAAAGGGACCTTTTTATTATTAAGAAAACGGGAGCTTTTTTAGTGTTTTAAATCACATATATTGATTGAGGTGATAAGCAGTCAGACCCATAAATAAAAAAAACATAAATTTAAAATAGAAGAGCCAAATTTAAAAATTCTTAGGACGATGTGTATAGAGAAAATTTATTTAGAAGGGTCAACCATATCTTACATCTGATAATATTTGAGAGATTAATCATTCACTCGTTGCGGTGGTTACATAACAAAAACTTAAAAAAGCCTTTGAACTAGGCATTTTTTTTCCTTTAAAAATACAATCAACTTACCAATTAATACGTGTGTATTAATTTTGACTTTGATGGTAGATATTGTCTTTATTAAAAATTAGATTCGTTCACTACTATTTTTCCCAACCGACTTATTCTTTTTAAAAGATAATTTTCCAGGACACTGCAATGTATCAGAATAAATGGTTATATTAGAATGTTTCTCCAAACATAATATATTACTCCCTCCAATGGTTAATATAGAAGTTTTTTTTTTTTGCCAAAGTTAATAAAGAAGTTAGATATCTAATTTATGGATATTTAAAAAATTATATAAGTTTTTTTTATGATAGATATATGTGTTGATTTTTCTAAAATACTATTTTTAATTAATCGTGTGTATTTAAACTAATTCTTTATAAAAATCCCTTAGTATGTGAAATAAAAAATGATACTCTAAAAAAACTTAAATTTAAGAAACAAAAATGATTAGAATATTGCATCTAAGAGATTATAATAAATTTAATATTTAACTCTTATGTTAAAGATTGAAGGTAATAACATATATAAAAAGGGATTTAAGTTCAGTTCGGCTTATTAGATCTAGCATGACCCAATGAAGAAGAGGGATAAGATTAAGGAACATCATGAGTTGTGTTTTTTGTTTATTTTTAACTAATCTAGTTTTGCTCATCGTGTGTTGATTCTAAGCATTGTTCTTGTTACATGATTCTGATTGCAGAGCTACGTTCTTATTCTTGTTCATTCTTTTGCCTATGTCGCCTGATATAATGATGAGATTTTTTTTTTTTTGTTCCAAAATATAACAATGGAATTGAGGGGCAAAAATGTTGTGAAAATTCAAAGTTGGTAGGGATAATATTATCTTTTCATGTTTTTAAATTAATTTAGTTAATGTGTCCCAAAAACAATTTTCATCAATTTTTTAAACATACTTTCAAACTCAATTTATTTTTTATTTTCATTTTCATTCCATTTCCATTCAAATAATTTCACCAAACCAAACCGTCCTTATAAAATCCAATTAAATCATAAATTAATTCTATAAAAAAAAAAGACTAAAAAGTAAATTAGACGGAGGAAAAAAAAGGCAGGGGTGGAGTGACTGGAGTCCACAATGATTAGCATCAAATGCTTATTGGGATTCCCACTGTTGCTGAATTCCAAGATCCACAACCATCCATTATCATTTTAGAAAACAAGGTGCCTGTTACCTTTTTTGCCTTTCTCTGCTTTGCTATTGGCAGAGCTCTAAGCCATGTCTTGTCTCTCTAGAGAGAGAGTGTGCATGTGTGTGACAAACAAAACAGAGAACCACGCAACCCAGAAAGTAGCAAATGCCACATGGTGGTAGCGATATAGCACTCTATTGAAAGGAAAAGCAGTACACCCACCACAACATTAAGCAGGGCCACTCTAGAGGTTGCTAGTCGAAAGGTAACTCTTTCTCTATTCAGTATTCCCTTCGATTAGCGGTTGTTAGGGCTTTGATTGGAGCTCTCCTGCGTAATTGCTTTCAAGATGGAAGTATTTTCTTCTTAACTTGATACTGATTTGGGTTTTGTGGGTTCTAACTTCATACTTGTTTAGATTCCCCTCCACCTCCTTGCTTATAGAAGGATCCTGCGGTTTTATTTAGTAATTCTAGGCCTATTTTTGTTCCGAGCAACATTCCCTGAATCGCTCTGGCAGCTTTACGTCTCTAATTCTCGGTGCGTCCTCTTGGAACTATTCAAATGATCCTAATCTTGGACGGGTACCCCGAAGTTGTGAAATTGTGCAGACTTTGCTATTGGTCTTATTTGTCCCTTTAAAAAATGCTTGTTGCTCCACTGACGAAGTAACACCATAGTCTTTGGTTTCTTCGAATTGCTCTTTAGCGTTGTGATTTGAGTAACTTGGAAGATACGAGAAAGAAAGGGATGGCGGCAAAGTCAAACTCAGGGTTTCGAGGTGAAGATATAGGTTCTTCCTTGAACCAGCATGCAATATCGTTTCAGTCGGGTTCTATAAACAATTTGTCCGAGATGGTTCCTATGGGTACTTACTTTGGGTTGAACAGTATGTCTGGGTTGATATATTCTGGAAACTCAAGCATGATTAACAGTAACTCTGTCATAAGTCAAGCCAATAATTCATCTGGTTCTTCACTTCTTCTTGACTCGGTCCCGGGCCTGAAGCATGACACAGTGTTAGCTGTTGAATGGTCTGTTGAAGAACAGTACAGATTGGAGGAGGGTCTATCTAGGTAAGCATTTTTTCTGCGTAAAAGTTCCTGTTTTGGCTCTTTATTTGGTGCACGTATGTGTATCTCCTGTATGGCAACTCATTTGCAGCGTACTACTTGGTGAAATTAATTTGTGACTAGCTTGGTCATGCTTTTCTTATTTTTCCATTGTTACCTACCCACGGTACGAGTAATCATCAAATCTAGGTCTATTTATGAATGATCATATAATTATGAAAAAAACAGACAAAAATGCTTTAAAAATTTCACTTCATTGTTCCCCCTACTCATGCGCGTGCATGCACTTCTTCTAAATACTGATTTATACCACTGTTTATCTTGATTCACATCTTTCTCTTCTGTAATATTTAGGAAACTGAAGAGCAATAGAATAGAAGATCAAGTGTATGATTCATTTATATTTTTAAACTGTAGGATTTCTTGTCACAAGTATTGTTTCATTGTTCTTCTCCAATTGTTATAATTTTATAAGCCTGGGAATGCAGTGCAAAATCTATTATTCTTCTTTTCTTAATGCATCATTGATAACTGTTGATAGATTCTTGGGTTCATTGCTCATCCATCATGTGACATAAGGTGACATTTGATGGGCAATTTGACAATGAAATTTCAGATCTTAGGCAGTGGAAGTTTAAATTCTTTCTAGGGATTAAAACAATTGTTTTCCTGGGCATTCCGGTTGTGTTTGTATTTAAAGACTTAATGCTTTCTTTTACTTTTTTCAAGGCCTTCTCAAAATTCTGAGAGATTGAACAACTTTTCTATATTGATCTGTTTTATAGGAGCCTTGTGCACTGGCTGCCATTTATTATGTTTTTTATATTCTGCCTGTATTTCTAATATGAGGATTTCTTATTTTTGAACTTACGAGCTTTCATCTTCCGAAGTTCCAATTCCTCCTCAAAATTGTATGAAGTGTTATTTCCCTTGTTTACCTTTGATTTGTCATATGCTTTTCTTATTGTCAAAATAGAGGGGCCATGCAACATTTGATATTACAGTGTATTCATACATTCTTGCACTGATATTCTTTTTCTCTTTATGTAATCCTTGTTGTCATACTTTTTCTGTTTCATACATAGATATGCTGACGAGCCAAGTATCATGAGGTATATCAAGATTGCTGCCACATTACCTGATAAAACTGTTCGTGATGTTGCTTTGAGGTGTAGGTGGATGACAGTAAGCTCTTTTACTTTTAACAATGTTTTCATTGTTTGATATTTTCTATTAGTGGTATACATATATTACTCGAGTGGCTATTACTTTATTTGTATTTAAAATTCTAAATAACTTTTGCAAGTTTTATCTTACTTGCAGTTTGTATAACATTTCTCATGTTTTCAAATCTATTATGGAGTATATAATGTTGGTTGCCTTATTTCCTTAGTCAATAGTGAGCTTAGGTTTTGTTAATTCAGTCATTAGAGGCTCATTGGTTTTCCTTTTGAAAGGGGAGACAAAGACTTTGGATAACATTTGATTTACTTTAACATAGCAAAATAGATTCTTCTTGTTAAAGTCAGATGTAATTAATAGTATTAGGTAGTAGTTGGTAGTTAGGGATTAACATTTATTAGGATTGAAGATCTCTTCATGTTTAAATACCTATGTATTCCTTGTGACTACAATATATAGAAAATAAGAGATTATGAATTAACATGGTATCAGAGCTGCATTTTCTCAGTTCATTCTACGTTTAGCTTTCTGGAAGCATAACACAGTGAGAGGGAAGAGAGTTTTCTGGGTTCTATCACACTAAGAGCAAAGAGAGTTTTTTTTTGGGTTCTGTCTTGTCTCGAGTTTCCATACACACGCCCCACTACTACACTCACCACCCTCTGATCGGCGTTCGTCGTGAATTTGATGTCTGTCCGACCACTCCTTGACGGCGTGTGGCCTACACGCTCCTGGCGGACAGTAACTCTTGACGGCGCGTAGCGGCAGCTCTCTGGTGGTCTTCTTCCCTAACGTCGTTAGGTGAAATCCAGCCTACCCCCGGTGGTTGTGTTCTTTCGACCGTGTTTGGTAATTTGGGTTCCTCTCCGGTGGTTGTATTCTTTCGACTATCTATTTCATTGTAACTAACTGAGTCTTGACAGAAGGTTTGAAGCTCTTCTTTGGGTCCCTCGTTTTTCTGTTGAGCCAAAAGCATTTCTGGATGTGGATTCTTTGTCTTCATTTTCTTTTGGCGCCAGTTTTTTATTCCCAGGTATGGGTCCCTCTTTTTAGGTGTAGGTCCCTCGTTTATTGACTGAGACAATGGCATTTCTGAGTTTTTTGATTTGCTGCCTAGTTGATTATTTGTGCGAGTTCTCTCTCCTTTGTTTGTGAGTTCTTGCTGTGGTTTCCCAAGTCCTATTTGTTGCTCTTAGGTTGTTGTTTTGCTATCTGAATCTCTTTTGTGACTATTGTCGTGTGACACTTTCTAGTTGACTCCTATGGTTGACTCTAAGACTAGTGTTACTACTGAAATGATTCCTGTTTCAAACAAAATTACTAACCATAAACTAAATTGGACAAACTATTCGGACTGGTGCAAAACCGTCCGCATGTACTTACTCAGTATTGAAAAGGGAGGTTACTTAACTAAGACTCTTCCCAAGGACGATCCTAAGTTGGCTTGGGCTAGAGCCAACGCCCGATTATTCTTACAAATTCAGAATTCCATTGAGGCTAACATCCTCTCCGCTGTTAGTCATTGTAACACTATGAAAGAAATTATGGACTACCTGGAGTTCTTGTATTCTGGATAAGGAAATATTAGTCGCATTCATGATGTCTGTAATTGAGCAGCAGGGCCGTCCCCTAAAGAACTTCTTTCTGGATTTTAAGATGTATGAAGAAATGAAGATGTTAATGCCCCCGACGACTAACCTTCAAGCACAAGTGGATAATATGGAAAATACAAGCGATCATTAGCTTTCTTACTACTCTTGATCCGGCTTATGAGATAGTGAGATCTCAAATCTTGTCCAGCTCTGAGCTTCCATCACTACAATATGTGTACTTTCATGTGCTGCGTGCTGATAGCCTATCTCAATCGACTTCTCATCCTCATGCCAGTGCTTTAGCTGGCTGTAGCCCTACTGATAATAGAAACCAGGGCTTTCCAAGACAAGGCAATGGTACACCAAATCTAGTTTCTACTGATAACAGGAACCAAAACCTTCCTCGACAAGGTATCAATCCTCATAATCTTGGAGCTATTGTCTGCTTCTACTACAAGGGACTAGGTCATACCAAACGTTATTGTAGCAAGTTACAAAATAAGCAGCAGCGCAATAGTTCTACTTATATGGCCCAGTCCGCTGATAATTCTGATATTATTCAATCAACAGCAACTGCGCTTGTTACAGGTAATCGTGATTCATGTCTTGCTACTTCTTCCTCGAAGTGGATCATCGACTCCGGTGCCACTGATCATATGACAGGTAATCGTCATTTGTTCTCTACGTATGCACCTTATGCCAATCCCTATTCGATAACTATTGCCAATGGCTCTTACTCCCATGTTCTGGGCTCGGGCACTGTTACACCTATCTCGTCTATTTCCCTTTTGTCTATTCTTAATGTTTTTGACCTTGATTTTAACCTTTTATCTCCTAGCAAGCTTACTCGATAGTTAAACTGTTTTATCTCACTTTTCCTTAAACACTGTTTGATTCAGGATCTCAAGATGAAGCGTATTATTGGTAAGGGATTTGAATATGACAGCCATTACTTTCTTGACGATCGGTTTCTGCGCTCCGTTGCTTGCTCTGGTGGTTCTTCTTCGTTTGATGTTCATTGTCGACTGGGTCATGTGTCGTTGTCATCTTTAAAGAAGTCATATCCTCAATTTCAGCATTTGTCGTCCTTAGAGTGAGTCATGTCAGTTTGTCAAACACCACCATGTTCACTTGGCGCCTCGCATCAATAAACGGGTTGCATCCTCCTTTGATTTAATCCACTTTGATGTCTGGGGTCCTTGTCTGATCGAGTTCACAACTGGTTTTAGGTATTTTGTTACTTTCATTGATGATTTCTCTCGAAAGACCTAGCTTTATTTAATGAAAAATCGCTCTGAGTTGTTTTCTCACTTTTGCAATTTCTATGTTAAGATCAAAACTCAGTTTGGTGTCTCTATTAAAACCTTACGAAGTGACAATGCTAAAGAGTATTCCTCCGCCCAGTTTCACAAGTATATGCTTCAATATGGCATGATTCATCAGTCCTCGTGTACTGAGACACCTGCTCAAAATGGTGTTGCCGAAAGAAAGAGTCGGTACTTATTAGAAGTAGCTCAAGCTCTAATGTTTCAAATGCAAGTTCCAAAACCCTTGTGGGATGATGCTATGTCAACCGCATGCTTCCTTGTTAATCGCATGCCATCTCTTGTTCTCCATGGTAACATTCCATACACAACTTTGTTTCCTTCGAAACCCTTATTTCCAATTGATCCCAAAATCTTTGGTTGTGTTTGTTTTGTTCGCGATGTTCGTCCCACTGTTACCAAACTTGATCCTAAGTCCCTCAAGTGTGTCTTCCTTTTCTATTCTAGAGTTCAGAAGGGTTATCGGTGCTACTTGTAACGGCCCCGCCTCCCGCCACCGCAAGGCCGACGTGGTGCAGGTATTGTCCCCCCCTCCAGGGGATTTATTCCTCTTCCTCTACCCTCACTGGGCACTAGGAAGAGAACGCCTCCATAAGGTCCTTTCTCTTCCTAGTGCCCAGTGAGGGTAGAGGAAGAGGAATAAATCCCCTGGAGGGGGGACAATACCTACATCACGTCGGCCTATGGTGGCGGGAGGCGGGCTGTTACACTACTCTCCCACTCTTCGACAATATCTTGTGTCTATGGATGTCACTTTCCATGAGTCGACTCCATTCTTCTCTGTCTCTCATATATCTCCACCTCCCTAGGTCTTGATGATATCTTAGTATATGAAGTTTGTTTATCACCAGTGCAAGCATCTGTGCCGGCACCTGCTCTACCTCCTATCTATTATGTTTATCGGAGGCGTCCCAAGGACAGTAATGTCGTCAATCATGTTCCAGACTCACCAGTGCCTGCTTCAACGTCTGATCCGGATTTAGTCCCTCCTCCTCCTACCTGTGAACCTGCAACAATGCTTGATACTCTGAACACTAATGCTCCTTTTGTTGATCTGCACATTGCCCTCCTCAAAGGTAAATGTACTTATATGCATCCTATTTTCTCGTTTGTTTCCTATAACCGCTTATCATCTCCATCTTGTTCCTTCATAGCATCCTTAGATTCTATCACCATTCCCACCACTCTTCACCAAGCCTTAGCTTATCCCAGTTGGCGTGCTGCAATGGAAAAAGAAATGATGGCCCTTGATAAGGCTGATACCTGGACTCTCATTGATTTACCTCGTGGAAAGAAGGCTATTAGGTGTAAGTGGGTGTTCACAGTTAAAACAAAAGCTGATGGCACCTTGGAACGTTTGAAGGCTCGATTGATTGCTAAAGGTTATGCTCAGACATATGGTGTTGACTATTCCGAAACCTTTTCTCTTATGGCCAAGTTGTCCTCTATTCGTTCTTGATCTACTAAAAGAAACAAGTAAACTTGGAGCAACACCTAGTAGTTTTCCCATGATTCCTAATCCGTTTTTTGAACATTGATGATAGCGTAGCATTCGATGAGCTACCTGAGCATGTGAAGAACAAGGTTGATCCAAAAAAGATTAAACCACTTGCATTCCTGAGAGATACCGTAGAATGATTGGAAAATTGTACTATCTCCTGATGTGACCTTTCCTGTCAGTGTGCTTAGCCAATTCATGACAGCACTGACCGTTGCTCAGTAGGAAGCTTTGGAGCATGTCTTACATTACTTAAAGAGCTCACATGGTCATGGTATACTCCATACGAATCATGGCCACACCAAGATTGAATGCTTCTGTGATGCAGATCATGCAGAGTCAAAGGCGATTAGGAGATCTACTACAGGATATTGTGTGTTTATGGGTGGAAACTTGGTGTCCTGGAAAAGCAAGAAGTAGGATGTGATGTCTAGGTCTAGTGCCAAGGTTGAGTACAGAGCCAAGGCTCAATCAGTACAGGAAATTGTGTGGATTTACCAGTTAATGAAGGAAGTCAGTCTTGCCACGACATTTCCTGTAAAACTGTAGTGTGATGATAAAGCTACTCTACATATAGCCTCCAACTCAATGTTTCATGAACGTATAAAAGACAATGAGATTGACTGTCACTTTGTACACGATAGGATTAAGGAAAACTTTATTTCTACAGTACATGTTCGGTCTAGTGATCAATTGGGTGATCTTTTGACTAAGGCCTTAAATGGAACTCGGGTTTACTATCTCTGTAACAAGTTGGGCTTGATTAACATCTGCGCTCCAACTTGATGGAGAGTGTTAAAGTCAGATGTAATTAATAGTATTAGGTAGTAATTGGTAGTTAGGGGTTATCATTTATTAGGATTGAAGATCTCTTCATGTATAAATACCTATGTATTCCTTGTGGCTACGATATATATAGGAAATAAGAGATTATGCATTAACACTTCTCACCCTTCTTCTTTCATTCACCATTCTGCCGTAGTTCTACTGCATGTCACTGTGTTACATGGTACTCAATATTTAGGTTTCTTATTTTCTGATTTAACTTTTCCCATTGCTTTGTGTTTTTCCTCTGAAAATGTCTTTTTCCTGTTCTAGTTTCAACTTTTTTCCTTTGGTTCCCTAAATCTGTGTTAGCTTTTGGAGAGTCTTTTGTGAACAGTAACATCTTCTAGACAGTTGCATAGGTAATCACTTGGTCAATGAAAAATCTTTGTGCATGAAGTTATTATCTTGAATTATTTAGATCTATATAAAGAATGAATGGGCTGTATATTGAATCATCCCAACCCTTAGCAGAGTGATAGGTCATCAATATAAACCATGATTAAGCAACCTATGATGATCTTCCAAATATATAAAAATGGCATATAACCGCACTTCATAACCTACCTTTCATCTTCAAGCTCCAGCATTGTAACTAGTTTTTATATAGAAAGAAACTTTATTAGAGGATAAAGTACAATTTTTTAGGATAAAAATATTTAAAATGATTTTTTTCTGGAAAAACTAAAGAACACACATAAAGGGAAATGTAACATAATCCTAAGAAGTTGATTTCTGTTGAATAGCTGTTCAATCTCTTTGCATATCAGAAATAGAGATTCCCTTGAACCACTCATGTCCTGAGTACCAAAAAGTAGCCATATAAAATTATAAACAGTTATTTTCCATGTTTAAAAACAAAGGCAAACCCTCGAGTATATGGGGATTTCTCATGAACCAAAAAACAATAGCACCCCTTAAACAGCACACTGCTGCAAAATTAAAGTGAATTTGGACAAACTGATTTAAAGTAGTAGCACATACCCAACTTTCTCCTAGAATACCAAACAGTTATAGCAAAGGAAACTTACTGATGGACTGTGAAGATAAAAGTAGGAAAATTTCTGACTTGGATCTGCACATTACACACATGTCAGAGGAATGTACCATAATCTGTGCTTCTACAGGTAGTAAGGAGACTCTATGGAAGAGCCTTGAGTTTGCATCTCCTTTCTTTGCCCATTAAAGCCAAAACATTTTTCTACAACTATTATCTATCCTTAGCAGAGCTTCTCCGAGCTTGTTCCTTTACCCTTGTCTCTAATCCCTTTGAGCTGAGGAAAGAACCCTCTCCTTTGTCAACCTACCAAAAAAGTAATTTCTCTTAAAGATCTTTTTTTCCGACTAATATCCTAAAATATATTCTGATCCTAATCTTGAAATCTCTCTGGAACTTAAGCTTCATAAATGTCAAAACTCTCCAACTCATCCCCCCCCCCAAACACACACACAAAAAATAAAAGAAGAAATGAAAAGCTTCCTTGTTTATGTGACCCAGATTAATTTTCCTCGAATTTCCCCATTGTATGAGAATAATGCATTAAGTATTGGACTTGAAGAATTTTGTAAATTGTACCTTCACATGACTTATTGGAGCATTTTTTGGGGCCAATCCATGAAATTAGACAGACCACTAAACAACAAACATAATTAACAGAAGAATTGAATAAACTAGAAGCACAAGTAAAAAACCTAAACTGCATTAGCCAATTCCTCTGATCGCCAACTGGTTCTCAAGCAAAAAGAAGAACGTATGTTTATTGGAGCTTAAAATATCGTTCAACACCTTTTGCAGAGGAAGCGAAGGAAGCCAGAAGAACATAACGTGGGAAAAAAAGTCAACAATAGAAAGGTATGAGAAATTTAGGAAGCAAGCATGCTCGTATTCTTTTTCTTTGAATTTATTGATTCTGGAAGGTTTTCAAGTCAATGGTGAGTAATTTTTACTTAATTTTTCAACTTGGCCTTGTATGCAGGTCTTGAACTTAATAATATGTTTTCCTTGTGAGATCAAAGATCTATGATGTAGCATGTATGAATGAAGTTGCATTTTAAATGGTGCAGGACAGATTGAGAGGACTTTATTCTTTTAGGTTGTTTGGTAGTAGTTATGATCAGTTTGGGCTTTTAAGATTTGTGGTCATAGCAAGAAATCTTGTACTTGATAAGATAAGAATTTGTAACAAAGAAGAGAGTGCAAAGTTGGGTTTTGTTACAGAATTGTAATTCTGTAAGAGAGAAAAAGAGGGAATAGAGAAGAAGAAACAGAGGGATTCAAGAGAGAAGAAAGGCAGAGAGAATTGAGAGAGATCGAGAGAAATAAAAAGACACAGAAATCAAACAGGGCACCATGTTATTCCATTACAATCGTAATAGGTATAGACATCTATTTATGGGCTTGGCTTATAACCACCGCCTCTCACTAATTCATAAGACTAACTAATGGCTAATCCTTCTAATCCCTAACTATCCAACTTTGACAGCTGTGATTAGCCTAACGGCTATATCCCCTAACTAACTGTAACCGAATTTTAACTCTTTATTACATTTACATATCAGGTATATACCAAAGATTTCTCCAATCCCTTTGAATTATGATTTTTCCTAGTACCTAGGAGTTATTGGGCTGGAACTCGTGATTTTCAATTCTTAAATACTCTGTTTTAAAATACTTGAACTGATAGGATTTTAGGGTTATCCATGTAAAATAAACCTAGTGTGAGCGAGGCACTTGAGGTGAGTACCTTTCCTACACCTGAAGGATTCCAAAGGAACTGCCAAGCGAGTGCTTGGGTGGAGGCTCCTTGCCTTAAAATAGCAAGATGCTTTGAGGTCTCTTTATGCCTTGCCTCAGCCTTTAGTTACACTGTCTTGAGTTGATCTTTCTGCTCTCATTAATCAATGGTATGAGAACAGTCAACTTATAGGTTGTTGGTTTCCCTGCTTATGGTGGATGAAGGGGTTCAAACTTCAGGGGTTCTCCACAAACTATAAAATACCCGACTCTTCAAGGGGAACTTTTCTTTTAAGGAATATAAATTGGAGTAGATTGTTGCAGTAATCTTTATTTAGCTTGGTTTTATTTGGTTTGGTTGCGTTCAAGTTTTCAGATCATACTAGTTTGGGGACAAGTAAGCAGCTTCAAATGGAGGGGGAACTGGAGCTTCTTCTTCTTGTTTTTTTTCTGTTACATGCATATAAGCTTGGGAATGATCCTCATCTCTCTCTCTTAGTAATTTCAATTTTTCCTTCCTTATCTTGCTTTGTCGACATCAAAATTATTTCCTTGATTCCTTTATCAGTCTAGATGGCCAAGTTTGATAGCAATGCCTCAATTTATACCCAACTTGATCTTCATATTTATCTTTTAAGAATAAATCAAAGTATAGATTTGCTTTTAACTTGAATTCCTATACATCTAAATGCAATTAACATAGTAGTTTGGATTGATCTTAGATTTAAATATTGGAGAGAAATGCCCCAATGTATTAGGTATTAACATAGTCTTGTGATGCGTTTGGTGGTTTTCCTCTTCCTTTTCACTGATATTATTATATTTGATCAAATAGAAACTGTAATTTGAATTGAAATCATTTGCCTCCTCTCAACTTACTCAGTATATCTATATTTTTGTGAATATTGGTTGTAACTTGAGATGTATTCATGACAAAGATGTTAAAAATTGAAATCCTTAGATGGAGTTCCTGTTTTTGATCTCTTGAATGGAGTCAATTAATGTCTTTAGGATCTTATGTTGCTTGAAGAACCAGTATTCTAAAGTCATGATTCTTCAGGATAAGCCCGTGATGCCAAGCTGTGAGACAAATTTGCATTTGGCTCTGCCCCAAAGTATGGTCACATATTCTCATATGTCAAACCATGTGGATCAAAGCAAACGGATACCATATGATGGTTAGTTTGTTGACTATTCAATTCGTTATTAAAGTTGCAATATATGTTCCAATAGTTTTCTTCTGTTTCTACTGGAATTCCAAGCTTTTGACCAGCCGTATTTCTGAACTTACCTCTCTACTGGGGAAGACAATGCTCAATGCATTTTGCTAGTCTGTATGCTTGAAACTTGAAAAAGTTGGTATAGCCATTTAAGACTGAAGTTTACGGTGGCAAGAGTTTCATTGAGTGATAAGCATAGAAAGTAGTTGATTTATTGGCTGCTAAGTCATGTCTTTACTGATCTGATATTCTTTTTTACCTTATATCCCCTACTCTTCAGCTTACTGTAAACGGTTAATCATACCATATTGAAAATGGTGATATGGTTATGAGGAAGTAGTCTAGAACAGTAAGGAGAGAGTAAGAGGGACTTCACTGTTTTACAGACTTGGGATGCCATAAGTATGTTGTTTTCTGATTGAAGACAACAAAAGAACATTTGAGAAAATGGAAGAAATAATCAATTAGTTTTTGTATTTTGCTTATATTTTATGCCCTTATTCTTGCATTTTTTTTCTTTTCCCTTTTATAATATAAATTATTTTTTAATGGTAGTATTCATAGAATTTATAGCATTTGAATCGCATCACTAACTTGAGATATGGAGACGGACTCTGGAATTGAAGGGCTTTTGTCTGAGTAGGAGCAAAATTGAATATATGCATTGCAATTTTGATAAGAGATAAGGTAGAAGTGAAGTGGAAGTTAAATTTGAGAGGGCAAGTCATTCCACATATGACAAAATTTAGATATTTGAGATCAATTATACAACAAGATGATGAAATTGATGAAGATGTTAACCACAGAATTCAAGCTGGATGGTATAAATGGAGAAAAGCTACTGGAGTTATCTGTAATCGGAAAGTACCTAATAAGGTAAAAGGGAAGTTTTATCGCACTGCTATAAGACCAACAATGCTATGTGGTAGTGAGTGTTGGACTTTAAAGGGACAACATGAATATAAAATAAGGGTAGCCGAGATGAGGATGTTGAAATAGATGTGTGGTCATACAAGAAAAGACAAGATTCGTAATACTCATATACACGAATGAGTTGGAATGGCCTCTATTGAAGGAAAAATGGTAGAAAGTTGTTTGAGGTGGTTTGGACATGTTCAACAAAGGCTATTAAGTGCTTCGGTGAGAAGGGTTGATCAAATAGTATGGAATCCTGTAAAACAAGGTCGAGGAAGGCTAAAGCGAACGCTCAATGAGGTCATAGAGAGGGATCTTTTGGTTAATAATATATCTAAAGATATGGTTTTCGACAAAGCACAATGGAGTCATGCGGTCCATATGGCTAACACCACCTAGTGGGACAAAGGCTTTGTTGTCGCTGTTGCATCACATCACTAACTCCTTTTATCAGGCAAAGAAGAAACATAGAATTGGGCTAGGCTTCTGATAATAAAACAAGATCTTCAACAAATCTGTCATTTAGAATTTTGGACTTGGTACAAATTGAAGGGGCTATTTCAATAGGGGGAAAAAAAGATTAGGAATTTGGAAGGTGGAGTTGGTTTAGGTTCATGTCCTTCCAACTCACCTCCCAAATGGTGAGAAAGCTTTAAGTTGTTTTTGGGGGTTCTGATCAATATTCTTTTGCATATGTACAACTAATCCCCTGTTTGGTTCAACAGAAGTGAGGGGAGGGGAGATAGTTAAAATGCACCTTCCCTTCCAAAACTCCCCAATTTTGGATGTGAGGGGTGGGGGAGGGGGAGGGGTCCCCGCAAATTTTCTTATCCAAATATGGGTAGGGGAGCAACTCCCCTCCAAAACTCCCCAGCCAAACAGGTGGTTAAAGGAGAGTTCAGAAAATTTGACATTCAGCCCATTCCAAGTCAAATTGACCATAGCTCTGCCCAATTTTCCCCAGATATGAGTGTCTGCGCCCTGATTATTCATCCAGGTATATTGACGTCTTCTACTTCTCATTGAGATAGTCGAGTGAAGTGTTATGAGTGTAGCAATTACAATGTCAACTCTCCAAAGATGTTGGCCAATGGGTGAAGACCAGTGTAATATGAGATGTCTAGTTACAAATTAAGAAGTATGATATACTTAATAAGATACTTGATGGGTCAGTTCTCTCTCCTCAATAGCTTGCTTTTGGAGTAGAGTTTCTCATCTCATGTGGATACCCATAAGCACCACACATCATATTCATGTGCATGTGCATATTAAGAGTCAAATATTGTTCTTTGGTTTATAGTTGATACCATGCTCTTTGTTTGATTGTTTATAAAGCATTCATAGGCATTCATTTCATAGCTTAAGGTTTTTGGTTGAAGTGCCTCTTGATATGAAATGAGACCTATGATAGGAGTTTGGTCCTTGGTGCTCAATCCCTTCATTAAAATCAAGTTCAAGCATAAGATATAGTGGGCTTTTGTTGTTTTTCACTTCAAACCTTAAAGGATTTTAATGGGAAGGAGATTTAGAGATTATAACTGTGGGAATTCAGGGTGTAATTCTCACTGAACTTATTATTTTATTAGATTGAAGCAATGTTACATTTGTAGATAAAAGACTCAAGTAACCAAGTGATAAAACCTATCTATGCAAAATATTTTAAACAATCTAAACCTAATCAAAATAGGATGACTCTATCACTATTGAAAGAAAACGTGAAATAATCATAAACATAGAAATATTATACAAGGATAACTAAAAAGCAAATGATCCTTGTTTATAAGTTAAAAAAAGGTCTAGTAATTCAATTGTAATTTCTGACAATAACTTTTTGTGGACCTTGACTTAATGACTTAAGCTTGAGTTGTCATGGTCTTTGACAGTTGTCAACTTAGTTGCCTAATTTTTGTTGCATTTTTCATAATCGCTCAGAATTGTAGGCCCTTGTTATTTTTCATTCTTTCTGTGTTCCTGGTAGTTGCCTTATTTTTGCCGCATTTTTCATAATCTCTCTGAACTAAAGGTCCTTGGCATCTTTTATTGTCCCTTTTTGTGCCCCTTGCACTAGTTCTCAGGTTTGGCAATCACTTATGTTCTTGTGTGGTGTCAGGAATCTGTGGTCCTATGAAGCAACTCTTGGAGCAGAATGCTCAAGCTTTTTGTCAAATCACTGCCAATTTATCTACTTACAAGGTACTTTAACTTCAATTTTCATAGGGGCTTGTTTACAGGTTTATTAATACTGGTGCTAAGGATGGATTATAAACTACTTGTCATAAATGGAAAGTAGTATTTTGTTCACATGATGTTGGTTATTTATGATGTGTTCCTGGAGGAATGCAGTTTAGGTTTATTTCTGGAATTCTTCAAGTTCTCTTTTCTTTTTTAGTTTACCTGACATGTAGCAAGTACAATTTTATTGATTCTTTTTTTCCTTTTTGACGATTGTCTGAGAGTGTTACATTGAATTCCCATTATTAGTGGTAACCTAGGTTGAGTGGTCTAATAGCCAGAGCCTTAAACCATAAGTTTCCTTTTGTTGCCAAATAATCAGAATAAAAAAGTGATAATCTTCATTTGGATATGCTGCAACTTTCAACCATTCTCCCCCATTCTAGCCTTGTTCATGGTTTGTAGAATGCATGCCTTAGCTCCTTTGCTTGGCTGTCTTAACAAGTATAACCTTACTTTAGAATATGGTGTGCAAAAGTACTTTTTTAAAAAAGAGAAGTTCTTGAAGAGAAGAAAAAAGCATTATTGTTATAACATTAAATAGACTATTAGTGAGGTAGTTGTGGTCGATCCTAGAGGAGTCTGTTATGCCCGTTAACATTGGTCCCTGATGCTATATAAAGGGACTTGGACATCTGTATTTTGGAAAACTTTTTACCAAGTAAATTGGAGCAGTTTCATTCCAATGAGAGGGAAACGGAAGGGATGGAGCTTGAGAAGCTGAAAGTAACTATGCAAGAAATGTGCACAAGATTGAGGCAAGAATTATACGCAGGTGTGAGGGAAATTATACATGTTGCCATGAGGGAAATGCTTGGAGTTGTGAATGAAATGCTGGACACCATGGAGAAGGTAGTCACAAAGGTCCGTGAGTTGAAGATAGAGGGTGTGAAGGAGTTGTTGGAAAGTGAGACACATACCATTGTTCTTGAAGAGCCCATGATCATGAAAGTTTAGGAACAAGGAAAGAATTGGTTATCATCAATCCAAGAAGAGTACTACAGTACAAAAAGCTTCACAAGATGATGACAAAGAAGCCAAGAGGAGAGATTCAAGATTTAACTGTGGTCTTGAGCCCACCCCAACATGATCATTTATTTCAATTCTGGGAAAGAGATTCCGTGTCTTGAATGAATTCTCCTGACAAAAGAAGAGGTGCCAACTCTGGTAGTCTGGCTTCTTCTATGCATGTGCTGGTCTCTACACACAAGGAACCCGAGTCTTCATAACGACTTGTGTCTTTAATTCCCTCCTCCATTTCTGCTTTGGTGTAAGGACCTAGAGCATTTTGAAACTTGGGTAGCTTCAGGCCAGTGAGGCCAAATAATTGAGTCACCTGGACTTTCTTTTTCCTATTGGGTTCTGGGTATTGCAAGTAGGAGAGGATGGATGATACATGGGGATTAGGAATAGCGAAGGGTAATTAGGGGGATTATGGATAAAAGGTTAGTTTGGGTATTTAGGTTAATGTCTCTATAAATAGGTTATTGAAAGGATGTAATGGTGTCTTGTGAAATCAAATACCAGTTGTCTTTACCTTTTCCTATTCTATGTGCATTAATGGGCATGCGTCCAAGAAGCAAAGTGCATGGATATTCAATGTATATCATGCACATGTATCCTTGCTTGGCTGGGTGTTTCAATTGATGCACAAGTGGAAAAAGTCAACTAGACAGCTGGTGCACTTGTTTTTCATTCTCCAGAAGTGGTACCAGCTCCTTAAATAAGGAACAAAAGAATAATGACGAAGTGTCTTTTTATTCTAATTGCTGTCATTACCTGCTCAGCCAGTCAACTACTTTTGAATATTCAATAGCAATTTCCTGATTTTGAGGCTTCTTATGTCCCAACTGACAAGGATGGGAGTAATGTTCTGATATTAATTAGTAAGGTAGTTGTGGTTCTTCCCTAGAGAAGTTTGTTAAGTCTGTTACTAGCTGTTAGGGGTGGTCCCTGATGCTATATATAAAGACTTGGACATCTGTATTCGTTCCATCTGAAAATATAAATATAAGAGTATTTTAGGAAACTCAGTACCAAATACAAAGAGGACTACAAATCCTCCCAAGATAAAATCATTAGCTTAAAAGAACTCCCCATCCCCCCTGGCTTGTGCAACATGCATATCTTATCCATCTCACATCCCAGTTGTATTACAGATTAAGCTCAAGAGTAAATGACAATAAGAAAATTATGCATGTTCCCTCTCTGCCTAAATTAAGCATGCTTGTGCACATACCCTGCCAGTATTTGTTTCCAGTTCATATCCGGCACTTATATGTGACTGTCTTTTAGTACCCATGCAAAAATATTTGATGATCTTAATTTTGCATCAACTTGTAAGAATGGCTTTATTTTTAATTATTTTTATTTCCTTATTTTGTTGCATTCATGTTTTAAATTTACTCCTTCCCTGAACTCTTTGCGAGTTTTCATGTTGTCTTTATTAATATAGAACAGTTTTGGTCTTCAATTGACCCTTTATAATAGTTATGATGTGATATGGTAGTTTCAGGATAACATCGACCTCTTTTGCCAAACAAGGCACAATATTAGTACCATCCTTAATGAGTATGTGATTCTTATCCAATACACCGTTAATATCATGCAAGTTCGTTCTCGTTCGGATTTGGACTTGAAGTCTATTGCTTTGTAAAGTTCATTAACAATTTTTGTGCAGCATGAGAGAGATGCCTGGCATAATGAGCCAAATGCCCCCATTGCCTGTTTCCATCAATGAGGATCTTGTGAGTCGTTTATTATCTAATAAAACTTAGGTGAGCTCCTGTTTATTTTATCACATATTTGGTCCTCCTTTTCTGTGGGTGTACATTGTGCTCTGCTTTCAAGTGTGTTGTGTGCAAGCACACGCTCCTAATTAAACTCATTGCCCAGGGGCAAATAGAATGGGCTCATGATATAAAAGGAGACAATGAAAATAAAAAGAAAATACAGTTCACTTATGACATTCTTCTTGCTGATCAATTATCATAAAACGGTTCAGTTTCTTTTTCTTCACCAGAGATTCTCATTCTCTGCTAACTTTCACTGAAATTTTTGAAAAAGTTAATTTTGGTTTAAATTTGGGTGTTCGTGACGAAGAAAAATTGTTGAAAAAGGCAATGATAATTGTTAAACTTCTGTCAAGGTGTACGTTATTTTTTGATAAATTATCAATGTGCATGCTGTAGGCAGTGTAGTGAAAAATACGAATAACTGCTGATAATTGTTATTAGGTTTACCCTTTCCTTTGTATCCTGGCCCTGGACCTGTAGTGTAGTTAATTCATTTTGAAACAAAAAAATGTAGCCTTAATGTGAAAAAATTATTTTATCCCATAATGTTTTGTTAATCCTAAGTTGCAGCCTCTTCTCAGATTCCCCCCCCCCCCCCATGAAAGATCATTTTCTGGTATTTTCTCAATATGCTGTCAATTCTTCAGTTGTTGATCAATGGGATTAATGAGATTAAGCGATACGGGAACGGTTGTTCATCCTCCAGTTTCCACCATATAAGCTGTGATTATTGAGTTTTTTAAATGTAGAGTAATTTTAATCTATTTCCTTCTGCTTGGATGGGGAAAAAAGAATCACACAGAGCACCTATTCTGGCCGTCAAATTTTATAACGTTTTTAAAATGACTTCTATAACAACCGAGATAAATGCGTTTTGGTCTGCCAGCATTGCGCTTTTCTTATTTTGATTATGTGAAAGCCATGTTCTTTACGGCCATATATGTGAATGAAAGTACATAAAATCATACGTGAAAAATTGATTTGTTTGTGTTACCGATTTAAGAGGGTAAGTTGCCGACTCCATCAAGATTGCAATTTGCAAGATAGCAACCCCGAAGCGCACCGTCGGTTTAGAAGTTCATTCTCATGTGGAAGTCTAATCTGCAGATTTTTTGGTGCTGGCTGCATGCATGCGGGTTGAGGAGCCTTGGACATAACTGATATCTGCACAACTTCATGGTTTTCCCTGGGTTTTTAATCTTCGATCTAACTGCTTCCTGGTCCTATTTATTGTCTGAAAGGGGAACTTGTACTCCGTTTGTATAAATAAATTATTTTCTTTCAATTAAAGTAGGAAAGCGATTATTGTAACAATGCTCTGAGCTGAATGCACCTTCATTGGTTTCAAAGTATTGGCATTTGGATGATGACGTATTAAGTGTAGATCTGTCATGTTTTTCTTCCCTGGATTTCTTTAAACTTGCACAACGATTGAGTTTAATGGTAACTAGCTGTTTTGTAGAAAGTAGTTTGCAATTCACATTATTTGTCACTTGTTCTTGGGGGGATGTTTGATCAAGTCTGCCTTATTTATGATCTTCCTTTTCAGTTGAATCAAATGAGAGCATACATACTCCTTGCAACCATGGAATTCACCGGATTCATTCTGGATCCAAATTCATCTTTCCTATTTTGTTTGTCTTAAATTCTTAATACTCTCTTTGAATAATCAACTCATAGCAACAAATATGTTTACAATATGGTCCTATGAGTAAATCGACGCAGTGTCAAAATAATTTGAAGAGCTTTACTTTAAGTAATTACTTTTTTAAAAGAAATTATTTCTAATCGAACCTTTTAACCGAAAAGACACAGTAAAGTGCTCTGGCATCTGTTGGCTAAGAGGTCCATTCTGAAATTTAGTGTTATCATATAATTTGAGTAAATTCGATCTTTGCTCGTTGAAAATAAAAATCAATCTTACTAGTATTATTACTATTCTGTTAACAAGTGGTTACAATTTGTTAGGTGTATTACACCTGTCATTAATAAGAATCCAGCTGTCAAGCCTCAGTTACTACCCGAGTCTCAATCCTATATTTGATAACAGATTATATATACAGTGTAACAGAGAACTTCATTGAATAAGATTGAGAAGCTATTTTCCATTCTCTTCTTTATACCTTTAGCGTGGTATCAGAGTCGCTGCCTCACGGGCGTAGCTCCAATTGCTAGCTAAAGACAGCTCTATAGACATTGGAGTGGTTGATCTCCGGGTTAAGGATTGATCGATCACAAACACAATGTCGAGTGCTTCGTCCAGCAAGCAAGGGTATTCAGCATCGTTTTACATGCCCTTATACTTCATAACAGAATGGATTGGTGGAACGACGACATTGGTTTATAGTCAAGACTGGGCTTACACTCTTGGCACATACCTCCTTACCCTTGTTTTAGTGGAGTGATGCCTTCTTGGCAGCTGATTTTCTATTAAATTGGTTACCCACTCAAACTTTACAGGGTCATACATACTCTATATGAGAAACTTTTTGGTTGCAAACCTAACTATACTCTACTAAGGGTGGTTGCTTTCCACTATTTAGACCATACAATAAACACAAGCTTGATTTTCGCTCCACATCCTGTATTTTTTTTGGGTTACAGTTCTTCTCACAAGGGCTACAAATGCCTAGATCGCTCTACTAGTCGTCTCTATATCACCAGGCATGTGCAGTTTCATGAACATATCTTCCTTGCACAAACCCAGTTCAACACTCATCCCTTACCTCTAGAATCCATCCTAGCTTTAAACCCCCTATCTTGCTCTCCACACCACCTTCTTCTGCTGCACCACCCCTCAACCCCACCCTCACCCCATCTTCCTCCTCGGATGCATCAACCCTCAGTCTCACTCTTATTTCACAACCTTCTCACTCCTCAACTTTTTCACCTGCCACCTCTTCATTCCCAGCCACTCCTACTTCTCACCCACATTACTCCTTCCCTACAACACTTGACAATAACCACCCTATAGTCACTAGGAGTAAAGCTGGAGTGTTCAAACCTAAAGTTTTAACAGTTGTAGATGATATAGTTATTCCACGAACCATTAAGGAATAGTATAATGCTTTTGTAAATTTTTAAAACTGGGATCTTATTCCTCTGCCCTCTGACTGTAAGGTTGTTGGCTACAGGTGGTTTGTGTAAGCTTAAAACACATCCTGATGGTACCATTGCTAAATATAAGGGTTGATTGGTAGCAAAAGGCTACTCTCAAGAGGCTGGTCCAGATTACTCGGATACTTTCAGCCCTATGGTAAAAGTCCCTACTGTCCGTGTGTTACTCACTTTGGCGGTCACAAATGGCTAGGCTCTACATCAAGTTGACTTTAATAATGCGTTTCTAAATGGGGATCTTACATAAGAAATGCTTATGGAACCACCATCAGGATTTGTGAAATTTGGACAAAATAAACAGCCTTTGGTTTGCAAGTTGAAATGGTCTCAAACAAGCCCCTCGTGCTTGGTTTTCGAAGCTTAGTACCTATTTATTGACATTAGGCTTTGTGGCATCTAAGGTTGATAGTTGTTTGTTTCTCCATATAAGCAAGACTAGCACACTCTATCTTCTACTGTATGTTGATGACCTGATTTTAGGCAGATCTAATGAGAGTGAAGTTCAGCAGCTTATTGTGAAAATGAACTCTACATTCTCACTAAAAGATGTTGGAGAATTGTCTTCCTTTTTTGGTAAAGAATTTCACAGGAGCTCGGATGGCATTCATCTCACTCAAAGGAAGTACATCCATGCTCTATTAGCTAAAACTCAAATGCTTAACTCTCATGCTTTCCTAACTCCTATGGCTACAAATCTTGATTTATACCCAACTGACAACCATGTTTTTTATGATCCTCAACTTTATAGAAGTGTTTTGGGCTCATTGCAATATGTCTGTTATACTCAGCCAGACATCACCTTCACTGTCAATAAGCTCAGTCAGTTCATGTATGAACCTATGGAGAAACAATAGAAGTGTGTCAAGCGTATTCTTCGTCACTTAAACGGCACAAGCAATTTTGGCCTCTTAATTTACCCTGTAAATCAGTATAAAATCCAGGTCTATGCCGATACTGACTTGGGAGGTCTTATAGAGAACAAACCTCCAAAAGAGGAAACCATCATAATACAAGAGAAGAAGAGGTCGACCAGTGGATACTATGTTTTCTTGGATTCAGCTCCCATCTCGTGGGTCTTTAGGAAACAACAAGTAGTTTCTTGATCGTCTACTAAAGCTCAGTATAGGAGTGTAGTAGACTCCATACAAGAGCTTCTATGGTTTCATCTCTGCTCAAAGAAATGCGAGTGCCAATTGTAAACACACCTACTATTTGGTGTGATGACTCTGGAATTGTGGCCTTGGCTGCAAATCCAGTACTTCATTCCAAAGCCAAGCATATTGAATTGGATGTTCAATTCATTAGAGAAAAAGTAGCTGCTGGTATTGTCAATGTAGCCAATGTACTAGTATCATATCAAGTAGCAGATATCTTGACAAAACCCTTAGGACAAGCCATTTTTGCTTACTGCCGAGACAAACTAAATGTTCTTGCTCAGGAGGAAGTTCACGGAGAGACAAAGAAGATAGTTTCTAGAAGTCAGAAATGCTAGCACCCGTTTGGCATACCCCTTAATATTGTTATTAATCAGAGGAGCAATACGCAGTTCAAAGGGTACATAGGAATAACACAAATATACTGATAATATTGATACAATGTGCTTGTATTGATACTCTGATTAATAACAATATTAAGGGGGTGTGAGACGGGTGGTGACATTTTTGGTATCAGAGCAATGGTTCTGGGCATAGTGCGTGTAGTTCTGGCAATAAGATAGTATACTAATATGTTTGATTATACAATGATGGGAACAACGAAGTAAATTACTTCGGCTAGTTCACAGACAAGCCCCTGAAAGGAATAGACAAGCCCGGAGAAATAGTGAATACGCCGTAGGCAGCCAGTATCATAATATCGATCTGAGGGCTGTATAAGGATGTCACAAATACCAAGGGAGCAGGTCCGGGTAAGGCTAGAGTGTAAGCCTCATCCTAGAACAGAATCACCAGCAGGCTAATTAGTATCAAATAGATAAGCCACAGACAACTTTGTGGACTTCAGGGAGCATATCACAGGGTACGTGTTTAAGTGTCTGTACCGACATTGATATGCAGTCCATACACAATATTTTGATGCCCAAAGACAATAGGCATGACTATTGAGACAAGGGCAGTCATGGGGTACTGATGGTCGGAAGCAGTTTAAGCCGGTATCTACGTTTTTGTACAGGTACACTAAAGTTAAGCGTACTCAACCTAAGGAAATCCCGGGAAGGGTGACCCTTGGGAAGTACCTTGAAAATCCGAAACATTTTGCTTAAAGGTGTGGAATTCTGACCCGAAGTTCTTAGATGACGTAGAGGATGATTAAAGTCATGGAGATGATAAAATAAGTATTGATCTTTAATCTGAACTATTTATGTTGTAATGGGTACTGTCTAGAAAAAAAAAGTTTATTTGATAGGGTTACGAAAACTCGAGGTATAGTGATTGTTTTAAGGTTTCTCCATGCTAAATAATGATCCTTAGTAACACCGTGGTATTAAAGGTATGTAGGTATGATATATGGTGCTATATGGGGAGTGATGATTATGCTGTATATTGATCTAAGAGGATCCCATCTGATGATACTAAAGGTTGATGATAGGTTTAAAACAGATCTAAGCTAAAATAATGCTTAGGTCGAAATGTGAATAAGGTTGCACTATGGTTCTATTTCATGAAGGAAGTTGAACCTTGTGAACCTTATGGATGATGTTGAACCTTCAGTAATATTTTAAGGATATTACCCGAATACAGTGAATGTTAGAATAGGAGCTATTGATCTTGATTTTTTTAGCATGCCTATTGGGTATAATTGAGGAAAGTGATTACCGATTTGTAGAATGTTGAGGTATTAAGACAAGTACGGGTCGACAGTGCAGCCCCACCTATGTTTGACTATGTGAAGTATCAGAGTGGCGCAGCGGAACAGTGGTAGGCCCATAACCCACAGGTCACAGGATCGAAACCTGTCTATGATACCAAAAATGTCAAACCCCTTAATATTTCGATATTCGTAGAGTAATAAGTGCAAAGTTCCGTAAGGCATACAGAAATAGTGGAAACATACTGACATTAAATACTTGTTTACAATACAAGAATTCCCCATAAGGTTTGAAAAATATTTACAAATGTACAGAATGTTCAAAAGAAGCTAATTACAAATCAGATAAACAAATACAACTTTAGAATGCACTGGGGACTCTACTCCTTGGTAGCCACTTCTTTCCCCTTAGAGCCGCTAGCTTCAACTATAATGTTTTTCAGTTTAAAAAAAGGTGAGATTCAAGCGAATCTCAGTAGCAACATGCATTTCAGATATATAAAATGTAATAATAAATATGCAATGCCCATATTATGTAAAATGATAGAATGTTGTGTGCATACTGTTCGAGGCCAAACCACTGTTTGCAACCTCGACTTAACTCTGCGCCTTCGTTGGGCCCTAGACCACAACTAAGCTAATATCCATGTATAAGACACTATGCTCATGTTATAGAAGATGGCATACACAAACATACAAATAATCACATAATGTATGAAAGAAAGAGTTAATACCAAAATCCTTTTTCAGTTCTTCAGTCTATCCTAAATCTTTATTCCGGCTCGGGCTATTGTATATTCCTATAAAATTCAAGTTACAAGTAACTAGTTATTACTTATATTAATAATTCCTTTAATTAAATTCTGCTGGTTATCTAATGTAGTTTTAGTAGTTTCAACAATTTCTACACAGTATAACTCTGCACAGTGCAGTTTCACAGTTTTCCAGAAAACTAACAGATTTTCAGTCAACTTTATAAATTCATAATTAATTCTAAAAAAATACAATTTGACTATTTTTAAATGTATTTTTGTAGAAAAATACTTAGGTCTGCCCACTACAACTATGTCATTTCCAGAAATTCGCCAAAACTTTACTGTTCCAGATTTCCTGCCAGAAACAGGGCACAACTTTAAAAATCCATACCTTTTAGTATACTAGTTCAAAAATTACAAACTATATATAAAATTAAATCTCTAAATCTCTACTTTAATCCTGCTAAGTTTTATAACTTTTGGAACAAGTTTGACTGACAAAATTCAGTTTACAACAACACTGCCTCTCTGGAGACAAATCAAACAACATTTACTTTAAACTTCGAAAAATTCCAGATTTGCATACAAACTTCCAAAAATCATGAACTCATGTATACGTAGACAATTTTCCCTTATAAATCCAATGGAACCATCATAATTTCAAAATTCCTGCTCTACCCTTATGTTCTGCTTCTGACCAAAACTAGGGAAGAATAAGGGAAAAACATGTTTTTGTGATTTCAATCCATAAGCTCATTTCTTTCCACTTCTAATCACAAGATTAACCACTTAAACACTTAACAAACATGATTTAGGAAAATTTTGGCAGCATTTACCCTTAGGGTTTCATCTTCCCAAATTTGCAAAACGAAGCAAAATCAAGCTAAAACCAACAACAACAACCACAATAACATCATATAACACAAAAGGATCAAAGTTTGGAGATTACTTTTTGATTGTTCAAATTTCCCTCTCTAAAACGCCACTGCCCTCTCTCTCTTGTCTCTTGATTTAGCTTGCTAACCATGAATTTCAAGAAGAATGAGAGGTTATAATAAGTTCTAAGGAGTTTGGAAGGCATAAACACTTGAATTTCAAGCATCTTACTTTGATTTTTGATCTCTTGAAACCCTAAGACCACTTGTATTTTTCAAGTTTCTTGAGCTTTCTTCTCTCTCTCTTACTTTGGTGCTTTGGCTGAAATATCCAAGAAGCAAAAGAGTGATATGGCTTCTTGAAATATCTCCATTTACTTTTGGAATTAATATTGTTTAATGTAATTAACATGTCCAATTTACTTGGCCTTCCTTTTTCCTCCTTGAATTAATAATAACCAAGTAAATAATTTCCCTTGCTTGGCCAAAAATCCAAGAGAAAATGGAATAAAATATGCTTCTTAATTCCAATAATTCCCTCCTTCTAAATAATTAATTTGTGTCATATTTACTTTTGACTTTTTCCACCTATTTTCACTTGGTAACAAATGCTCCACAATGTGATATTTATTACCAAATAATCATTTTCCTTTCTTATTTCCCTTTTTGGCCGAAATTATTAAGAGAAAAAAAGGAAAATAATTGCTTCCTATTTTGTTGGCAAACTACTATTTTGCCATTACATTTTTGTAAAAATTTATGTCTTCCTCTTTTTCCTTTGATTTGGCCGAATTGTAACACTAATGTTGGGCCATTATTTGTGTTCTTTCATGCTCCAATTTAGGTTACAATATTAGGCATTTACGTGGACAAGTGTTGCTCCTTTGTGTCCTAACTTAGCCAAGTTGTGTGTAATTACTGATTGGAGTGTTTATCATTTCATGTATATTACAATTCACAATTTTATTCCATTAAATGTATTAATTATATACAAAAAAATATTGGTGACTAAAAATGGGATGTTACAGGAAACACTAGTTAACTCTAGCAGGGGCAATATTAGTGTTATTACAATTCTGTTAATAGGTGGTTACAAGTTGTTAGGTGTATTACACCTGTCATTAGTAAGAGTCCAGCTGTCAAGCCTCAGTTATTACTCGAGTCTCAATCCTATATGTGATAACAGATTATATGTACAGTGTAACAGAGAACTTCATTGAATAAGATTGAGAAGCTATTTTCCATTCTCTTCTCTATACATTTAGCAAATCTTAAACTAGCACTTAAAATTACAGATGTTTTGACCTCTTTCCCGTGAACAAAGGGGCTGAGAGATAGGTACGCGGGATAGCCTACTCGAGAATAATTAATGGAACCAAGCCCAAGACAACGTTACAAATTTTTTCTATTAGCAACCAAGCAAAAATTCTAAAGCCTATTTGAGAATAATTAATGGAACCAAGCCCAAGACAACGTTACAAATTTTTTCTATTGGCAACCAAGCAAAATGTCCAACATTTATGACTGAAATTTTTAGAAAGAAAAAGAAATGAAAAATGAAAAGAAAGAGCTCTGAAAAATATTTTTGAGAATGTATTTTATTCAATCTGTAATTAAATATTTAAATACATCAGATCATGATAATTAATATTAAAAAAATCTGTCACTATCCCATCAAATCAGCAACAGACTTGACTCATTACTATTACCCCACTAAATCATAGAGTTATGCGGCTAAATGGTTAAAAATCAGGAAACTGACTTTGACTGAAATAAATTCTAATAAATTTATTTTAAAACAGCAAATAATTATTAAAAATCAGCAACAAATTGTGCAACTGAAGTGGAACATCTCAACACTCCTCCTTGCATCAGTAGTTGCACATGCCTAGCTTCATCCTTAGTTCTTCAAACTTGTCTCTCGGTAAAGCTTTAGTAAAAATATCAGCTACTTGGTCAAAGGTTCTACAATAAATTAGTATCACTTCACCACTTTGTTGAACTTCTCTAATGAAATACAACTTGATATTGAAATGCTTCGTTTTTCCATGAAAAACTGGATTCTTGGATATTGCAATTGCTGCTTAATTGTTCACATAAATTGGTATGCTTCCTTGCTGCATAAATTGTAAATCAATCAGCAGCTTCCTTAAGCAAAGAGCTTGCTTAACAATTGCATTTGTTGCTACAAATTCAGCTTCTTTAGTTGATTGAGCCACCACTTCCTGCTTCTTTGAACTCCAGGAAAATACCCTAGAACTCAAAGTAAAACAATACCCAGAGGTGCTCTTCATATCATCTAAGGACCCTCCCCAATCTGAGTCAGAGCAGCCTTCCAATTTAAGCACTTGATTATGTTTATACTAAATACCATAATCAAGAGTTCCTTTAATATACCTTAGAACTCTCTTCGCAGCCTTGTAATGATCCATAGAAGCATAATGCAAAAATCTTGAAAGAACACTTACAGCATAGAGGATATCAGGTCTTGTTGTAGTAAAATACATGAGACAGCCAATAAGACTTCTGTAAATGCCCTCATCAGCCTTCTCTGCAGCGTTATTCTTACTCAGCTTCTCCTTTTGATTCATTGAAGTAGCAATAGCCTTACATCCCTCCATGCTAAATCTGTTCAGGATTTCTTTTGCGTACTTTTCTTATTAATAAATATTCCTTGCTGATCTTGTTTTATCTCTATGCCCAAGAAATAGGACATAGTTCCAAGAACCGTCATCTCAAAGACTTTTTGCATTTCTTGCTTGAATAAATCAACCTGATCAACTTTGCTTCCTTTCACCAAAAGATCATCAACATATAAAGAGATAATCAATAAATCAGCATATGAGTGCTTGATGTACAAAATTGATTCATTTAAGCTTCTTGTGAATCCAAGGCTCTGCAAATGCTTATCTATTTTGCTATACCAAGCTCTAGGAGCCTGCTTCAACCCATACAAGGTTTTCTTCAGCAAGTAGACCTTTACCTCTTGCCCCTGAACAACAAAACCTTCTGGTTGTTCTACAAAAATCTCCTCCTCCAAGTAGCCATTGAGAAAGGTTGACTTAACATCAAGCTGCCATACTACCCATCCCTTTTGAGCTGCTATTGCAAGTATTAATCTAATTGTATCTGTGAAATTCTCTCCATACACTTGGGCATAGCCTTTGACCACCAATCTTGCTTTGTACTTGTTGATGAAGCCATAAGCATTCAGCTTTGTTTTGAACACCCATTTCACACCTATGACTTTCTTGTGTTCTGGTCTATCAACCAAAACCCAGGTTTGATTCTTATCAATCATATTCAACTCCTCATGCATTGCATCATTCCACTTAGGATCCTTCACTGCATCTCCAAAATGTTTAGGTTCCACCAAAGACACATTACATCTTTGGTACACATCAGATAATGATATTGTACCTCTAACTGGAATGTCATCAATGGTTTCATCTAATTGAGAGGTTGTAGATGATGATTCACTATCTGGAATACTCTTGTTCTCCTCCTAGTGCCATTTTTCCAGTTCTGCAAATTGAATATCTCTACTTATCATTATTTTTCTAGATTGAGGTTGAAATACTTTATAGGCTTTAGAGACACTGTTGTAGCCTATGAAGATGCCTGTATTAGCCCACTTATCAAGTTTATCTCTCTTCACCTATGGCACAAGAGTATAACAGATACAACCAAACACTTTCAAGTTTGTTAGAAGTGGCTTGTAACCATACCATGCTTAAAATGGTGTTTTCCCTTACAATGCTTTAGTAGGCAGCCTGTTTTGCATAAATATAGCCGTGTTAGTTGCTTCAGCCTAAAAAATTTTTAGTAGATCCTTCTCATGAAGCATGCAGTGAGACATCTCCATAATAGTTCTGTTCTTTCTCTCACTAACCCCATTTTGTTATGGAGTGTAGGGAGCTGTTAACTGATGCTCAATTCCAGCTTCTTCGCAAAATTTAGTGAACTAATTTAATGTACATTCAGTCCTATTATCATATCTAAGAGTTTGAATTTTGCAGTCACTTTGATTTTCAATCCATGCCTTAAATTTCTAAAGCACTCCTGTAACTTCAGTTTTGAATCTCAAGAAAAAAATCCAACACATTCTAGTTAGATCATCAATGAAAGCTATATAATAAAGACTTCTATTCAAAGATGGCTCATATATAGGCCCAAAAAGGTCAGTATGGATCAACTATAGCTTTTGAGTTGTTCTCCAAATTGATTAAGCAAATGGAAGCCTAGTTTGCTTCCCATATTGACAAGCTTTACAAACTGACTTTAGAGGTTCCAGTAAAGGTACTTCTTGCACCACATCTTTCTTACTTAGATCCTGCAATACAAACTCATTTCAATAGCCTAGCCTTTTGTGCCAAAGTTCAGTTTCATCACTGATTACAACATAAGCTCTTTGATCAACATCAGTCAAGTACAAAGAAAAACATCTACTTTTCATGTTAACCTTAAATAATAAGTGATCATGAGCATCACTAATCAAACACATTTTATTTTTAAATAACACCTCAAACCCTTTATCCATCAATTAACCAACACTAAGCAAATTTTGATCTACTTCAGGAATGAAAAATACATCTGAAATCTTCTTTATACCTGAAGAAGTTTGCAATGCAATAGTGCCTCTACCTTTAACCTTCATTCTATCTCCATTTCCTATTTTTGCTGTAATTCCTGCTACATCTTTAAGATCAATAAATAACTCTGGGTTGCTAGTCATATGGTTAGAGCAATCATTGTCTATCAACAAGATTTCATTTTAGGTTGTGACTGAAAAACATTTTGAAGTGAATAAATGCTCCTCCTGTTGATCTACAACATGAGCTTCTGTTACTTGTTGAGGTTTGTTTTTTCATATTTTAGCAATATGCCCCAACTGATTACACTTATTGCACTTGACATCTGGTTTCCTCCAACATTTGAATGGCGGATAACCCTTCTTCCCATAATGTTTGCAAGGAGGAAAAACACGTTTATTATTATCTCCCTCCTTCTTATTACAACCGTCCTCCTTTTTCCCTTTCTTCTTTCCTTTCTAATTTTGACTGACTTGCAGCTTGACTTGCAATGCTCCCTCAATAGATCCTTCTAGCCTCATGTGCCTTCTTTGTTCTTGTACTTGAAAGGCACTCAAAAGTTCTGCCAAAGTGATGTTTGACAAATCTTTTGAGTTCTCTAAGGCTGAGATGATTGTCTTAAACCTTTCTGGAACAGTAACCAGCAGCTTCTTCACTATCCTGGAGTCAGCAAATTCTCCTCCCAACATCCTCACTTTATTTGCAATTCCTAGAAGTTTATCTGAATACTCTTGAATAGTTTCAAATTCCTTCATCTTTTGCATTTCAAATTCCCTTACAAGATTAAGTGTCTGCATCCCTTTGATCTTATTATCTCCTTCATACTCTTTCTTGAGATAATCTTATATCTCCTTTACTGCCTTCAGGCTCATAATTTTGGTGAAGATTGTTGGAGAAACAAAAGAGAACAAACAAAACTTAGCTTTTGACTTCCTCCACTTCTTCTCTTTGTGACTTCGTAGTTGAGCTACTGTAGGATTTTCGGATAAATGATGAATATCGTAATCCTCCTCATCAACTTATAGATCGTTGGCATTTAGATAAGCTTTCATTCTCACTACCCACATATGGTAATTTAGGCCATAAAAAACCGGAGGGGCTATGGCAGTAAACGAAGGTTCAACTTGTATGGAGATTTGCATTTTGGCTAACACTCGGTGTTTATCTCACAGGTCCCACAAAATACGACTGCTCTGATACCAATTGAAAGTTTTAGAAAGAAAACGAAAAGAAAAATGAAAAGAAAGAGCTCTGAAAAATATTTGAGAACGTACTTTATTCAATCTGTAATTGGGTATTTAAATACATCAGATCATGATAATTAAAATTAAAAAAATATGCCATTATCCCATCAAATCAGCAACAGACTTGACTCGCTACTAATATCCTACTAAATCATAAAGTTATGTGGCTAAATAACTAGAAATCAGGAAACTGACTTTGACTAAAATAAATTCTAATAAATTTATTTTAAAACAGTAAATAATTCCTAAAAATTAGCAACAAATCGTGCAACTGATGAGGCACATCTCAACAATGATAAGGGTTATTTTTTATATGCTACTGTTCTCAAGAAAAACCTATTCCTCCTCCTCCTCCTTCTAGCCATATAGACTTAGTCAAAAAATAAATGAAATTCTCAATCAATAGTCCTGTTTATTCTCTTAGGTCACTTGGAACCTAGATTCCCCGTATAATCTTAACAAAAAATAAAAGAGGCGTCAGATGCGACTATGAGAACTAAGAACGGCTAAGAGACATGACGGTGAGATGCCACGGTGAGGGGATGATAAAGAATATACTCGAAGCATATTATAATCGAGGGAGTATTAGAGTTTTCATCATGTTCAAGTATTTTTTTTTCATATTGCTCCAGTATCCTATGTTTCGTCCAATAGCCTAAAGTATTTATTCCTATCCAGCATTCTAAAAGTATCTTGTGGCACAATTTCACTCTTAAAGTATTATTTTTTTTCAAAAGAAATTTTGCCCATAAAGTGTTTTTTAGGGGCAATTTTAATATCATTATTAACTCTAAAAAAGTACTATAAGTGAAAGTGTATTTAGCACCATGAAATATTTTTTCAATAGCAACTTTAAGATTTTGGAAGCACTTAGAAATGTACGTATGAACCACAAAATACTTCATGTTGCTGGATGTATCTTAAACTTGCGTAATCAATTAATAAATAGAAATAAAAGGGAAAATCCCTCCAAAAATACTATTTGAATTCCTAAATTTAAAAAGGTAACACCAACCCCTGGAATTCCAAATCCGTTCTCATAGATAATTAAAATTTTAAGATTTTGTACTTTTACAATTTTACCCCATATATGAGAAAAACATAAGCTACCATTATCGGCCGTCAAAACTCCAATGATTGAAATTTTAGGGTCAAGGTGGAATTTGATTCCACCACACAAGTTTTAGTGATCAATGAGCCATCAAACCCCTTTAATAATATAATGCAAAATAATATATAAATTAACTTGTGTAGCTATCAAAATCTCACATTTTTTTCATGGGCTTGGTACCCCCCAAATTCGCTTCTATGGCTAGCCAGGGTGGTCATCAAAATCTCACTTGTGACAATTCTCTTAATTTTGGTGTTTGTAAATTAATTCTTCTTCATGTGGTGAAGTCTTTTATTTATTATCTCTATCCATAATACCTTGTTAACTAAATTGTATATTTTAAAAAATACAATTAAAAATAATTACTCTTGATTATAGTCATTAACATCTACTATAAATTTATAATAACATTTCAAAAATAAATTCGTTACTCCCACGCTCTAATTCTTTCTTCAAGGCTACTATGAAATTTTTGTTTTTGAAGGTAGCTTATTTATTTTTAAAGGCATGGATGCCAACGACATGTCCCGAAGAATCTTTTCATGGAAGACTAGTTCAAACTATGTAAGAGAATAAATAAGGCATACTCTCTCTCAAAATCAAAGATGATTCTTCTCATTATTGAAAGCTGATTATAGGGAGGATATTTTTAAAAATACATCATAGATGCTTCATTAAAAGAGTTCAATATTATGACCTAGATGTAGCAAGTTACGATTCTTAGACAAAATAAGGTCCTTCTAATTTGTGAAGAGATTTAGGAGCATGCTAAGTTCTATACACAAAAAATAATTTGACAAGTCCTATTGCGTATCTAGAAGTCACGTTAAGTGTATTAGAATCTATGACCTCATGATGTACCATCATTTTTCATCAATATTGTGTTGGCGTTAGCATCGTACACCGTACAAATTGTTGGCAGCAGCACCTGTTGAAACACAATAGAAGTATAGTTTGAGTCACGTCCAAGGACGCTGTCCTTAGGAGATATTCCGCAACCCCCCTAGTAGATTAGGAAGCGGCACTCCCCAGGATAAAACGAACTCTTCCTGCAGAAAACAGGGTGACAGAACTGCAGAAAGATATCAGTGTAACTCAGAAGAAAAGAGAGAAGAGAGGAGCATAGGGACATCCGTCTCTAGACCTCGGTGCTCTCACCCCTTGGCCCTATAGAACTTGCTCCATACATTGCCTTTTATAGGCAGATATTATGTGACCGTTGAGCAGCAATGATGACTATTAATGACGGTTTAATGACAATTAAAACAACAGTTACAAAACCAGTATTAATGACAATTTAATGTAATAAAACCTTTTAAATGTCATTAAAATCATTCAGTTAAAAATCTAACGGTCATCTCCAATGGTCAGTTCACATACTCTTCTTATCAGTCTTTTTACTAACTCAAGCTCATATTTAATTGTATACTAGGGTCTTCCCAATCTTGAGTTGTATGAGACTTCTTTCTTTAACACACTCACATACAATATTTCCAACAATCCCCCACATGTGTCAAAGGAAGCTCGTAGCCTCATTAGCTGAGTTACACACATGGATATAATCGTTGTATCTAGTGGTCCTTTGGACTATGAACTAGACCTAGACTAATAACACTTAGTACACAGAGATGTTAGTGGTCCTATGGACTATGAACCAATATCTCTTGGGCGTATACTAGAGGCATTAAGAGTCAGATTATACCCTCCACATTTTCTGCTGTTACCGCGTTTTTGCACATTAAAACGGCCATGCGCGTGTCCTGGTATTTAACGAATGCTCTAGAGATTTTTCCACGATCTCATAAGAGCGGCCCCACTCCTCATTCGTATAGGTGATTTCATGAAATGTACCTGCAATGAGCACACTATCCCGTAGGATTATGAAATCATTAAGAGCTTTTGCTCAACCTCACCAAAATGCATTCTAGCACTTTCTCTTGCCATAGGAAGGGTCTGGTAATTAATTTTAGTGCTAGCATAACTAACAAACGACTTGTTCTTACCCATTGAACCTCCTTCATGGGATCACCAATCACAGAAGTTGGGTTGCCATCGTTGTTAATTTCCTATTGGCTTTAGTCCCATTCCCCTCGGCTTATTTAATTCTTCCCGGGGTTTGTTAATGAATCCATAGGTCTACTCTTTGACCTCACAAAATCAATTGAGATAACTCCACAATTATTAAGCTAGCTTATTCACATCATATCTTAAATGATTTTTGCATACACCATTGCTCTTACTACAATGGTTATTTCTATTTAGCAATCACCACAACTCATCTACATGAAATGTCGGCTTTACACCCAAAATTTTTTTTAAAGAGGTTTTTCAACAACTTAGCCTCCAATCTCAGCCAAATCTAGAGTAACATACTCTAACTCACATAATAATTTATCTTGGCTATTTAGTGGATTTTCTCATACAAAACTGAAATTCAGTTGAACATCCGTGTATCTCAATACAACGGGAATATATATCCACTGTGTATGATACCAACATTTATGGTACCCCTCAAATATTTAAATCTCTTCATGAGACTGCATATTTATATATGCTCAATCTTCCCATAGCACAAGCTATATCACATGGATTTACATCCTTTAATATAACAAATTCTCAACAATTTGTGCATACCCAAATTGAGCAACAAATCCATTTTTAAATCACTTTAAAAACTGTGTTAGAATCATAAGGAATACTCATTACGGTTCTCAAAAACCAAGCTTCAAAAACATTTCTCAATAGTATATAATCACTATTCCTTTATGATTTCAACACCTAAAATCACATATGCTTTCATATTAAATTTTGAAGCCACATTAAAATACATGTTATCTGCATTAGAAAATTTAATATTCATAGTAGTCATACATATTTATACTGCTACAAATATATACTCGTAAATCATGAAATTTCAACACACTTATCTCTATACTAGATAAATGATTAAATTTTCACGCCACAAATAATTCACAAAATTTGCTCTCTGTAGCAAATAACAAAACCTCCACATAATTAATTTTAAACCGCAACTTGGTTTTATCAAATGAGGCAGGAAACAATTTGCAACAATTTGTAAATTTAAAAATTTATAAGGCACTCCACATGTTAGACACCCCCACACTTTCAAGTATCTCAAAAATATTTTTACACCTTATAAATAATAATTCAAATTTAATTAGAATCTCACTATATAATCTCCTTCCATTCTAATTAAATTAGAATCTCAACATAATCTCCTTCCATTCTAATTAAATTAAAATACCCATATAACATTTGTAAGAATTTCACATGAAAATAATGCAGCGAACACATTCACTACCTCATATATTGTCACGAGGGATATGAATTGGAACTTTTAATTATATATGGCTGTTACTTTCAAAACTAACACACACCCCACAGTTTTAATATTGCATTTGTGTGTAACTCCTCTTAAACTTCCTTTTGGCAGTTCAGAACCATAGAATAATACACCGTTACCAAGGGAAAAGCACTCAATCATAACCATCTAATTCACAAAAGAAATTGATGGTTAGTAACAGAGAGTCTTGACAAGAACATCACCGGGGGTTCTTCAATACTGATAACAAATTCTAATTAAATTAGAATTTCACACCTAATATTTGACACTACACAAAATAAATTATCATATTTTTCAAAATACCAAACAAATATCAATACCCAATACATTTTTTCTTGTGAACTTCGCTCAACACAACCAACATGACAATACATTTTATATATAGGCACATAATGTCTTTCGGTATTTCTAGAGATCAGATTATTATAAGTACACAAAACTTACCAAAAAAAATTATTTGCAGCATATAATCTTTATCTTAAACAATATATGATTTCCAACAAATCATTCTATAGTTATATTCTATAATTTTATGTAAATAACTGAGAGAGAAGTTACCACATAAAAGCAAATGAAATATAACGCACATTCAAAACTCATAAAGCTCAATTATATACCATCAATGTAATGGAAATTATGGAGCCATAAACCCAAAAAACCAACGGTAAGCCAAATCTGAATTTATATTGAATGCTGAATAAAACACCTTCATACATCTAATATGATCATGGCTTTAAACATGTCAATTCATACGCGCCAGAAATAAACTATAATCTTTTGAAAAATTATCATCAATGGATGAAACTCACTAGCGTTTTTTCAACTTAATAAATTGTTTGAAATACCTCTTTGCCCCCCAACTCCAAGAACCATTCTTTGCCGATGATTGCTTGTGTTCTTACCAAAATCATTTCACCTAGATTGTGAAGGAAAGCAAAACTCTAATCTGTTCATAAACATATTCTGCATTCACAATAAGTTGTTCCTTTCTTTCTTGAAGACAAATATGGTTAGTTAGCATGTTTCAAGGGGAAATAAGATTTCTACCTTTTATTATTCAAAATCACATATATGCATATAGTTATTGAGAGAGCTTCAGATTTGAAGATCAATATAATTGAGGAGCTGATAATCCAATACTAATGCATAGAGATGATGATTAGTCTATTTTGGCCAACTTCTCTATTTGGAGGTCTCATAAAATATCATGGATCCCAATAGAGTGTGAATGCTTATCTGTCACGAAAATGGAAAGAGAGACCAAATTCATGGGTCTATTAATCTTGAAGAAAAAATATATCTTATCATGTTTCCTTTGCAACCAACTAAATGAATTAGAGAACACTTATCTTGACGCACCCCCAAAATATTAGCAGGTAATATCTCCTAAGATTGTTGGCGTTAGCATCGTACACCGTACAAATTGTTGGCAGCAGCACCTGTTGAAACACAATAGAAGTATAGTTCGAGTCATGTCCAAGGACGTTGTCCTTAGGAGATATTCCGCAACCCCCCTAGTAGATTAGGAAGCGGCACTCCCCAAGATAAAACGAACTCTTCCTGCAGAAAACAGGGTGACAGAACTGCAGAAAGATACCAGTGTAACTCAGAAGAAAAGAGAGAAGAGAGGAGCATAGGGACATCCGTCTCTAGACCTCGGTGCTCTCACCCCTTGGCCCTACAGAATTTGCTCCATACATTGCCTTTTATAGGCAGATATTATGTGACCGTTGAGCAGCAATGATGACTATTAATGACGGTTTAATGACAATTAAAACAACAGTTACAAAACCAGTATTAATGACAATTTAATGTAATAAAACCTTTTAAATGTCATTAAAACCATTCAGTTAAAAATTTAACGGTCATCTCCAATGTTCAGTTCACATACTCTTTTTATCAGTCTTTTTACTAACTCAAGCTCATATTTAATTGTATACTAGGGCATTCCCAATCTTGAATTGTATGAGACTTCTTTCTTTGACACACTCACACACAATATTTCCAACATATTGATCCTTATTATTATTAACTTTTAAAATATAAGATTATTTGTTGTAGAATACCTAGTAGAATTGAGTCTGCTAATCCCAATACTGCGGCATGACTCAAGGATTCATTCATTTCATGTGCTTCTTTGCAGCTCTTTCATTCCAATTTCCAACGGTACAGAGCCTCTCTATTTAGTCAGTGGTCCATGTTCCTCTATTTCTCTAATCCTAACTGCTAATAAAATCTAACGGTGAAAAATGCACAAAGACACATCATAACTAATACATCTAAAATACACCATATAATATATATGTCTCTCACCTCTTCTCTTTCAATTCAGTAGTTTTATCTTCCATGCTTTCTCTCTACCCTTCTCTCCGCTTTTTTCCTTCTCTCCCTCCCTCTCCCTCTACCTCACCACCTCCATATTCATAGGGTTGTTCCTATCTTACTCCCTCCAATCCTTAATATAAAATATATTTAAAAAATTGGTCTTCATTCTAAATATAAGACATACTCATAATTTTTATATTTGTTATTTTTTTTAATTTACCCCTATTGATACTCTCTCAATAATAATTAATGAGAGGAAGGAATGAGGAATTAAAGTAGAAGATTAAGGGGTTTGGGTTCTCTTAGAATCTATTTTCTCCTTTTCTTCTCAAAATCTCATCTCCACCATCAGATTGAAAAAAAATAGATGGTTCAGATTTAATATTTTACAAAACTTATTATTTTAAGCATAAATAAATAAATTTAAACTATTAAAACATGATTTACATCATTTATAACTACAATACAAACAAAATTAATAAAAAATTAATTGATCAGACACTATAATAATAGTTTTAGAAAATATTAAATATAAACCATCGAATTTTTGATCCAAAGGTGAAGATGGGATTTTGAGAAGAAAATGAGAGAAAGGATTCTGTAAAAATATGCTTTCAAGATTAAGGTGTTTTAGAAAATACATGTCATATTAACGAACTTAACTAACTTTCTTAATCTAATTAAATTAGGTAAATATGTCTTATATTAAAGACCAGAAGGAGTATTATATACTCTTGGTAAGGTTTTTCCTGTGGATTCGGAAGCGGCTTCTCTCATATTCTCTTAGCATCTGCTGCCATTCTTTTTCTTAAAACTGCGCCGTTTTAACGCAAAAAAACTGGAGCAGAAGGCTTTTTTTTATAAAAAAACAATATTCAAAATCCTAAAGCATTTTTTTAGTACTAGTCAGTTCCTTAAAAAAAATTTCAAGATCTTAAAATAATTTTTCATTATTATCCAGTATTCTGAAGTACTTTTTTAGTACCAGTCAGTACTTTGAAATATTTTTGGTGCGATATTTTAGGATGTTAGATGCACTAAAGATTAGTTGAAGATATTAGATAATATTTTAGGATGTTGGATGAACTAATTTTTAATGCATCTAACATCTTAAAATATTGCACCAAAAATATTTCAGAGTACTGAATTGCACTAAAAAAATATTTTAGAATACTGAATAATACTGAAAAATTATTTTAAGATCTTAAAAAATATTTTAGGAAACTGATTGATATTAAAAAAATACTTCAAGATGTTGAATATTATTTTTTTTAAAAAAAGTCTTCTCCTCCAATTTTTTGCGCCAAAACAGCACAGTTTCAAGATAAAGGACGGTAATGGACACTAAGGGTCTGTTTGGTTCGACGGAGGGGAAGGGAGTGATTTTTATATTACCTCGTTGGGAGTGATAGGAGGGGAATGATTTTAATGTTACCTTGTTTGGTTCGGGAGGGGAGGGGATGGAAAATATTTTAATTTAGACAATTTTACCCTTTTATTTAATTTTTTTTTAAATTATGTATAATGTTTAATAAAAGATATTATAAATATAAAATTATAATTTAATAATTATAAAAATTAAATAAATATAACTATAATTATATTAATAAATATCCAAAATTATATTACATTATTTTATTTATTATATATATATAATAGCCGAGGGCATTTTTGGCAAATCAAACAAAAAAATTAACCTCCCCTCCAAATCCCCCGAATTTGGAGGGGAGAGTTTAAAGGGGAGGCAAAATTTCAAAAAAAATTTCCCTCCCCTCCCTTCAACATTTCCAATACCAATCAAGGGGAGGGGAGCAAAATCCCTCCCCTCCCCTCCATTCCCCTCAAACCAAACATACCCTAAAGGAATAGGAGATAAGCCGCTTCCTGTGGATTCCTACAAGAACAATATAAGTAATTATTTAAAGTAAAACATACAGCCGGCTAGGAAAACACACAAGAAATACATGGGCTTGTTTGATTCTGTTTTTTGTTTTTTGTTCTCACAAATAGTTTTATAAAACAGTTTTTAAAAACATAATTTTTAAAAAAAAAAATCTGTTCGGATAGATTGTTTTAAAAATCTGTTTTGGAAGTGACGTAGTTATGCGATTTTAAGTGGTGACATGGTAATAGTCGTCATTAGTAGTGTAATATCAATAATTGATAAGTGGCGACCTCAAAAAATAAAAAAATAGAAAAACAAAAACAAGAAAACAACTAAAATTTTATTTTATTTTTTAATTTTTATAAAACAACTTTTTTGTTTTTTAATTTTTAAAAACAATTTTTTTAAAACAATTTACCCAACATGTTTTATTGTTTTATTGTTTCAAAACAGCACCATGATTCGGAGTTCTGACCCTGATATGCTACAAAGGTATATAAAAGTTCGAATTGCAAAAACTGTTCAAGTCTAAGATCTAGAATGAGTTCAATTTGTTGACAAAAAAAATAAGTTCAGTATGGATTCAGATTATATAGAAGGCTTTCAAAATAAAAGTAATAGTGTGGACATCAATTGAATAAAATTGATTATTTGCTAGTTGGAGGAGCCCTCACGAACCGAACTGTGGAAAACAAATTTTTCACTGCAAATAATATATAATAAGATAGGCATGTGAACCAGGAGGTGGCGAGGTAGAGATGAGAGAAGAAAAAACGGAGAGACAGAGAGAAGAGTAAAGAGAGAGCATGGAAGGGAAAACTGCCGAATTGAGAAAGAAGAGGGAAGAGAGAGATTTTAGTGTGTACTGTAGAGGTATTAGTTGTGATGTGTCGTTATGCCTTTTTCAACATCCGTTAGATTCGATTTACAGTCAGGATTAGGGTAATGGAGGAAAATGTACCACAAACTAAATGGAGAGTTTCCGCGCTTGTATTCCCGAGTGTATAGAGAACAGCCCATTAACTTTGAAGCCCTCTTAGATTATCTCAAGCATTTATTGATGAACCAAAGTGAAAAGATAGTGACTTTATAGTCCTTGACTATCAAACCAAGTTGATGTGTTTTAAAGTTGGGGGAGGGAACCTAAGTTACCAAACCTGTTTGGATTAGGTTTATGACGTATAAAGAATATTCAACTAACTCGAACCTGAAGTTAGCACTTTAAGATGAGGCTCAAAATCTCTGATAAGTATCTCACATGCAAGAACCGATAGTGCTAGGAATGAGAAAAGGATAGAGAGAGAATTACTAGGATGTGAGTCAGAATTTGCAACTAGTATTGCATCATCAAGATGGGCGGCTTGTACAGCCACAAATTCAGAGCTACAGAGGCAACACAAGATCTGTCAACCCTTATCGATGTTGGATATAAATAAATGAGAGTCTTCAATCTTGTAAGCTTAACCAACTTGTTTCAGTTGCAATAATACATTCTCCAAGATCGAACAAACACTAGACGACTCCTTATGTGAATGATCAAAGGCCCTAAACTCATGAATTAAACCATTCACTTGTATCCAACTACATCCTGAAGTTTTCTCCACTCCTTTTCCTTTCATGAGCTTTCTTACCTGCGCAACTGCTTCCCATTTTTGAAACATCAAGTAAAAGTTTGCCAGGAGTGCATACGCACCACCGTGATTCGGACGCAGATTGATCAAATAATTTCCTACATGTTCACCCAACTTGAAATCTTTGTGTATCATGCAGGCACCAAATAAAGCTCCCACTACACCAGCATTTGGCTTCATTGGCATCTCATCAATCATTCGCTTTGCATCTTCTAAGTACCCTGCCCTCCCAAGTAGATCAACCATGCAACCATAATGGTCCATGTTAGGCTCCATATCATAATCATGTCTCATCATTTCAAAGAACCTTTTCCCCTCATCTACTAATCCTCCATGAGAGCACGCGCTGAGAATAGCAATAAAGGTAACTTCATTGGGTTGAACTCCACTCCTTAACATGCTTGAGAATAGCTCCAATGACCTTAAAGCATTCCCATGAACAGCCAACCCATTTATAATGGCTGTCCAAGTGTACACATCCTTTACTTTCGCTGGCAACTTTTCAAATAACAATGACGCCTCGTCAATGCACCCACATTTTGCATACATGTCTACCAATGCTGTGCCTAAAGCTGAACTCTGATATAACTTATTTCTGTCTATATATTGGTGAATTAACCTTCCTTGCTCCAGTCCTCCAATGTGCGCACAGGCATGGAGAGCAGCCGTAAGCGTAAATTCATTAGCTGCAATGTTATGTGACAGCATGTCTTGGAAGACAAGGAGCGCATCTTTGTACCTCTTGAATTGCACATAACCATTTATTAATACAGTCCAAGAAACTACATTTCTGTGAGGCATTTCATCGAACAATTTGCGGGCGTCGTCACAATGACCGCACTTTATATACATATCTGTAAGAGCGCTGCAAATATAAGCATCCAATTGAACTCGCCCCCCAACAATATAAAACCCGTGAATCCATCTTCCGAAATAATCAACACCCGACAAAGCAGCCGCACGAAGAATGCTAACTACGACTACCCCATCAATTCTGGCCGTGCCTTTTGATCTCATCTTCACGAAACACCTCAATGCCTCTCCTGGACAATCATTTTTTACATGCCCATCAATCAACGCAGTCCATGCAACAACGTCCTGCAACGAACTTTCATCAAACACTCGGCATGCACGCTCCATAAACCCAGAATTAGCAAAAGCAGAAATCAAAGCGTTTCGGACAAAAAGATCAAGATGTAGCCCGAATTTAAGAATTTGAGCATAAAGCAGAAGTGGGTCTTGAATATTAGATTTGGAGAACGTCTTAAGAAGCGAAGGGAAGGTGTGTTTATCAGGATGTACGCCATTTTGAAGCATTCTCGCATAGCAGAAAAGGGACATGTGAGGGTAGGGAGTGTAGGAGAAAGCCTCAATCATTTTGTTGAAGAGGCGAGCGATAGGAGTGTAGATAGTACTGATAAGAAAGGAAGCATAGGAGAGAGAGGCGGGTAGACAGAATGCAGTGCAGTGAATGAGTTTGCAGAGCAAAGAGCTGTCGTTTGAAAAGCCAGAAGCAATAATAACGGAGTGGATTTGCTTGCATTGTTCCAAAGTTCTGCGCTTCTGTAACAGAGAAACAAGTTTGCCGCGTAAGAGGTCTAACACCATGGATGGCGGTTGTCCTGTCCAACACCATTAGGCTTTGGATGGGAGAGGGGCAATGGGCGTATGAGAGCGAACCCCAAGGACGTTTTGTTTTAACAAGACAAACGACGAACTCACGGCTGACATTTTTTCTTGGAAGTCAATGTTACATAATAACCTATTTCAACTGAAAAAAAAAAAAATCATATTATACACATGAAAGCGTGAAGAGCTATAATTTACATTTCAACAATTTTTTTTAATATCATCATATGTCTGAATTACATCATCCTTATCAAATAGGGTTTTGAATGTTGGTGCATCTCTCTCTTCCTTTTTTTTTTTTTTAATCCAATATCAACAATTTCAACCTATTAAAACTTTTCACTCTTGCTAGTGTGATGTATAATTAACCATATGAAAAAAACTGAACTTGGAAGGCATAAGGCAAATTTTGGCATGAATTGACCTTGATTTATGTTTATTCTCATTGTGAATAAAATGATGATCGGGAATTGCTTCCTTATCATATTAAATGGTAGCTTTGATTAAGAAGGATTCATGTTTCTATGATGAATTAATTAGAATATCTTCTCTAACACTTATTCTTTAATGAGTCCCCTGGCATCCTCACGTGATGTGAGGGGTTCTTTCACTTATATTCAAGATAAAATACCTTGCATTGCACGGACATATAAAATTTAGATTGCAAATATATAGACAGTTGCTATTAGAAAAAATATAATTAAACACCTCTAATAAGAAATAAAATATACCCTAACTTCTCAAAAATTTCACTATTATTATTATTTCTTTTGTTGATCATTTATGCAAAAATTTTCATCTTGACATTGGAAAAACTAAATCCTTACACCTCGAGATTGAAAATACTCATAGTATCACATTTCATAATTGGTTGCGTCCCCAGTATCCCAGCGCAATGCGAGGGATTCTTTTACTTATATAATGGGTTGTGCCCCCACATCCCTTACCCCTGCATGATGCAAAGGATTTTTTCAATTCTATTCAAGATAAAATACCCCATGAGTTATACGGACACATGAAACTTAAATTGTAAAAATATAGATTGTTGTTAATAGAAAAAATATAGTTAAACACTCAACTCAAACATCTATGCCCTAGGTTCTCAAAAGTTTTATTACTCTTACTTCTTCTGTTGATCATTAATGCAAAAATTTACATCTTGACATTAGAAAGTTTAAGTCTTAACTAGAAGGTATCAAACATAATATAAATTCTAACTTCTCAAAAAGTTAGAACCACTTTTGCTGTCTGTTGATCATTTATGCAAAAATCAACACCCCAACATTGGGAAAACTAGTTAGAATATAAGTCCTAACTTGTCAAAAGTTAGAATATTACTTCTTCTGGTTATCATTGATGCAATAAATCCCCCTGATGCCAGGGGTTGTTTCACTTCCAATCAATATTTCTTCCACATTCATCACCGCATTATCCAAATTAGTTCTACTAACTTCTATCTAAATCAAACACCAATCCATCATGTATTAGAATTCATGAAACAACCTTGAAATTAAACACTAATAATAGAAAGTAAACGAACTTCATCCTACAATTCAAAAGTAAGATATTAAACAGTTAAATTCTATTGAGTTAAATTTTTAAAACTAATGTTTTTCTACTATAAGAAAAAGGAAATGGACCTAAAAGACATGAAAGTAAAATGAATATAAAATTGATTTGAATAAATTTTGATATTTCAATAAAGAATGCTGTCAGTAAGCAAGATAAAACCAACGATATCATAAATAACAATTTGATATCTCTCTATCAAAAAAATAAAAATCTTTGATGACATCTCATGAGTCATGATATATAAGGTCGATGTGTATTTCCAAAATATCATTACCAAAAGAATTAAATGATATTTAAACAAATGACGTACTTAAATTTAGTATTATATAGTTTTGTAGTAAATGAATGCGGAAAAATATTTTAAAAAAAAAGGTGACAGTGAGTATTGTTGATATATTCATAATCTTTACAGTCACGCACATAATTTCAAAAAGGCAAAAACAATAATCATTCCAAAGAAATATAAGCAATTAAGTTTAGATTATTTTAGAATTTGTAATTTGAAAACTAATACATAAAGATTATTTGATGATATTTCTTAAAAGATATGTTGAAATTGAATTCTTAATATTGATAGTGGCATTTGATGATAATTGGAATTGATTTTTCTGGCCTATAAATGTGAATAAATAATCATGAGGCTATTTTTAAAATATTATGAAAATTTAAGGAGTTATACAAAATAATCAATTTAATACGCCAAAGCAAATGCCATAGTAAGTTTTAATTTTCTTCTTTATTCAAAATATAAATTCCAATAACACAAATCTAGCAAATACTTCATTAGTCTTATTTATAGGGTAGAGAGATATAGTTAGTTTTTTTTGTCTTATTTATGGGCCAAAACATTAAATTTCTTTCATGAAAGAATAATTTTAAATTTTATTAATTATTATATATATTGTAATTTCTTGAAAAGTGCTTAATGAAAAAGGGGTGAAGTTGAAAAGTTGTTAACCTTATTATAAGTAGAATAAAAAAAATTAATGTTTTTTTAAATTTGTGTGAAAAATGTTAGAAAAGTAGCTTATAAATACCACCACGTGAATAAATCTTACCCTTATCACATTGTACATAGAGAATCTAAATCAAATTTTTATTTAACCAATGTCAAAAATATTCAAACAAACACTACTACAAAATATACATTTTACGTTTCTAAAGGATGTCCCTTTTTTGAAAATGAAAGTAAAAAATAAATGCGGTGTCATTTTTGCAATTCTGTGCGTCAGTTTTGATAAATTAGACATCTCAATTCCTAAAACAGACATCAAAAGTCCACTTTTAACGTCCCTAATAATTAAGGATGATAAAAGACCCTTACGGCGTCCTTAATTAAATTAGGGACGCCAAAAGTGCCACCTAATGGTGTCCTTAATATTTAAATAAGTGGCGTCCCTAATTCAAATTAGAGACATCTAAAGTGGTGTCCCATATTTTTAAATATTAGGGTCGAATAGATTCAAATGGATTTTCTCTCTCTCTCTACGCCGCGATATTTCTCAGTTTCTTTAAGAGGAGTTGCATAGAGAGATTCAGGTCCATAGATTCAATTGGCTTTTTTCAATTCTTTCTTATGTGTTCTCGCCATCCTCCCTTATCTCATCCTCGCTCTTGTCATGCCCTCTGTCGTTCATGCTCAGTCCGCCTCTCCCGCTCCTGCTCCTTCCTGCGACGGTAATCCTCTTTTCATCACTTCTCAAATCTAACATGACAACCTCTGTTTACATTCTCTTTACATTTGGATCTAACTCTTCTTCTGTTTATTATTATATAATTTTCTTTTCTTTTTCACAATCAGATCTAGTACGATATATGTGGAGATGAAGAGAATGGATTTTTGAATTCAGAAGTTTGACTAAAAGAAAGGAAGTAACATCATTTTAGGGAGAGAAAAAAAAAGAATTGGTAACCTAAGGAAGGAGAAAAAACAAGCTACTGAAAAACCAAAGATCTACATGTTGAAGCTCGCCATCCTCCTCTCTCCATTGAAGCTCATCGCCTCTTATATCTAATCATATTTCTGTGGTTTATAAAAAATTGTTATGCAATAAAAAATATAAATAAATATTTTTTTTAAATAAAAAAACCTTTAAGAGTCACTAAAATCACGATTTTAGACTTTCCTTTTTTAAAAAAAGGATGTCTAAAGTGACTCTTTAGACATCCTTTTTTTACAAACGTTAAATGACATATTTTATTACATCGCTCATATAAACATCCTCCTATAAAAAGATATAGAGAGAGTAAAAAAAAACGTTAAAAGTATTTTCTGTAAGACACAATGATCAAATTCCAATAACATTATTGAGAGAGAGCAACATCGTTGACTATCATTTTGTGAAATATTCGTGTAGATTGCCATATGTTGATTCATGTGCTGTCTTAATGGAGGGCATTAAATACACAAGTCTTCCACCTGTAAATACACTTCGCATAATTAGCAAAAGGATAGTAATTGGTTAAGTAATTGCAACAACACCCCTTCACTCTGATATGACAAGTTGACAACCAAGAAGTATGATAAAAACATAAGAGCACAGCCTTCAGTGAGATGTAAAACAAAGTTACCTATTTTCTGTTCTATGCAAAGAGTCCACTAGTCCTCAGCACGGCAGCACCAAATGCGTGGTAATCAAACACCATTTTTAGAGCAGGCTGTTAGTTCTATCCTTCAAGAATCCTAAAGATTATCAGAGTATAGGAATAGAGCATAAAATAGTATCACACCCACAAACATGTAATAAAAACTTAAATATACATCTCTTCCATTTCTCATCAATTCATCCTCTTCAAATTGAAAATTAAAAGTTTATAAATGAATACATTAAAAAAGGACCATGTATTTGCAATGAAGTAAAAATGATCAAAATCTAAGTGAGAAAAAAAATTAAGATAGTAAAACTACCTAATGCAATATCCTTAACCCACTTCACTTCAGAACCAATGTTAATGTGTTCATTTTATAAAGTTTAATTGCTAAACCTTTGGCATTATTGAGTAAAATCATTTAAGATGCTCAAAGTATAAAATCTTTAATTTCAAAATTCTTTGTCTCATCCGTCCTTTTGTTTTTCACATAATTTTAAAATTTTAATGCTCCCTCTTATTTTTAATATAAGATTTATTTATCTAATTTGATTATATTAGAAAAATTAGTTAAATTAATTAATATCACATATAGATAAATTTATTTCATTTTTGGTATTTATTATGAAATTTAATGTTAAATCATAGGTTTGACCTAACGCATTATGAGTTTTCTTTTCTTATATTTATACCATAAACCCCTTAGGAAAAATTTGATTGTTAAATTTCCATCTTAACTCTTAAATAATATATAAAATATAATCTTATTCTTTGTATATAATTATCATAAAAGTTAATGTCATTTTAGTAATTTGACCACTAAAAAAAGTGATTCTTAACTCAATACACAAACACTCTCATTTTATCAAAATCATTTTTTTTCATAATCTATTCTTCTCAGAATCTATTAAAAAAAATCATTTTTTTTACTCTTTTTTTAAAAACTATTCTCAAAAACTAAATCCAAACACACTCATACCAAACTGCCAAAGCACGAATATATATACTTTTCATTTTTGTCATCTAATATAAAGCACCCCAAATTCAAATGCATTTTCCCAACTTGTGAACGTGGGGTGACATTTTTTATAATATTCCACACAACTACAATCCAGCAGTATTATTCCTTCGAAACAAACGAACAATAATAATGTTGTCGTTTTTTGTTTCACTAGTATGAGTATCATTATCAATGTATCATCATTATATGTGGGTGTTATAAAACATGTAAAAAGTCACAAGTTATAACGGAAAGCATTGAAAATTATATCTATTTTGTTTTACCATAAAATTGTATCTAATTAATTATATACTATAGGCTAAAATACATATAATTCCCTTAACTTTAGATCAGTTTTATATAACCCTTCATCTTTAAAAGTTTAAAACCAACCCCCTAATGTTTGATATTTTGACTACTAACCCATTCCATTAAAAGAACATTTAAATCTAATTAAATATGTGTTATGTCATACTAGTTAGAATGACTTGGCAAGTGATGAGGAAATTTTTAATATTTCTTTAATTAAATACTTAAGGGGCTGTTTGGTATGAGGGGAGGGGAGGGAAAGTGGGTGGAGGGAAAATTGTTTGGAGTCAAATTTTAAAAAAATTAGAAAAGAGGGGTTATAAAATTTTAATTAAGAGGAAATATATGATAAAACAGTAATAAAAATTAATTAAAAACTTTTAACCCCACTTCTTCAATTTTTTTAAATCTCATTCATAAAAATTTTCCTTCTCCTCCCTTCCCATCCAAATCTCTCATATCAAATAGACCCTTAAAAGGTTAATTTTGTTACTCTACCAAGAAGAAATCTAATTCCCTTTTTCTAGCATCCTCCCCCTTGGACGTTTTTCTTTCTTCCCTCTGCAAAGTTTTTAGATCCTGACTGATGAAAACGATTGCCGACACTGAAATTTCTATCGGATTAAAATATCAAAGTGCTAATTGGATGCAACCCAGATTTAATCTTCTGATAAATAGATCATAAAGATGAGAAAATTGCACGGATATCGAATAGCAAATAACTATAAAAGCAAAAAAAATTAACAGGGCTCCGCGTTGATTATTATAGACATTCAAAGAAATACCTTGCCTTCAGGGTTATGGATTCGTGACCATGAAAATAAATTTCTGAACATCTTGAACTTTGGCTTTAGGTTATTTCTAGGAATTCTTTTCTCTTTTTCTGAGACACTTGCTTCCATTAAATGTATAGAATATTTGCGGTAAAGAATTACCACAGGGGTTTGGATTCATTGTCAGTGTGATGAAATTTCACAAAAACAAAAACAATACCATTATCATATTTGTAGGAAAAAGATGATGAAGGTAGGATTTATAAAGATAACATTTTGAAGGTAGTAGATGATTTGCATTCCAAACGCAGCAGAAAAAAGAAGAGAGAGACGCTGAGGGAGGGAGACACTTGTATTAGTGAGAGGGAAATTAGGTATTAACATTGATAAAAAGATAAAATCACAGCAAAACTTTTATGTTTAATAAATGAAATATTAAAAAATTCCATGTCACTTGCCAAGTCATCTTAATCGGTATGACATGACACATATTCCGTTAGATTTAACTGTTCCTTTAACGGCAGGGGCTAGTAGTTAAAAGATAAAATATTAGGGGGTTGATTTTAAACTTTTAAAGATGAAAGGGGTTATATGCAACTAATATAAAGTTGAGAGAGTTATATGTGTGTTTTAGCCTATATTATATTATTTCATTTTAAATTAATTAATTAAACACATAACATTATTTGAGGAAATTATTGATCCTACCAGTATTGTTCTATAAATTTTTTAGTAAAATATATTCTTGACAAATTGTGAAGGCTGCAATTTATTTTATAAGATCTATACAAATCAAATATTATAGAGTAAAATATTTTGACCGCTCACTACTACAAAAGATGCATTTAGTGGCGTACCTCTTATGACACTTCTTCAAAGAAATGTCATAAATAATTATTTTAAAAAAAGATTTAGAAGCTATGACGCTTCATATTATAAGTGTCATAACTTAGTGTTAGGTTTGTGTGACACTTTTTTAAACAAACACCATACAAGACTTTAATTTTTTTTAAAAAATAAAGTGCCAGCTATGGTGCTTTGCTAGAAAGCGCCATAGCTGGTATTAGTGGACTTGGAAGGTGCTTCCCTTGAAAGCACATTCCAAAGGTATATTAGATAGCCTTGAGAAGCGCCTTCCAATGCAATTTTTAGTTATTTTTTTTTATTTTAATAATATTGTGTGAGATCTATCAATGAACCCGAGGTTTGGAATAAATAAATTCATTGCTTGAATTCTAGAAATATAATATTTAAAAAATGAATGAAATATAATTAAAAATTTACAAGGAAAAATAATTGAAAATTTACATGAAAAATCCTAATTAAAACAAGATAAATGGAGTTGAATTGTATTTTTTTAAGTTATCAAATTATTTCTTATTAAAAATTAGATTAAAAATTTAGAGGCAGTAAATAATTACTAACATTGATTTGAGTTGAATAAAAACAATTTTTTATGAAAATTAGGATTTATCATGTGATTATTGGAATAAGAAGAAATTTACTAAAAATAAGATTTAAATTTTAAAGACTTAATTTCAAGTCCAAATTCCCACAAACAATTAATTTTTCACTAAAAGATTTTAGAGTTCTATTATTTTGGAAGACGATTTAAATTAGCAATATGAAACAAACAATTAATTAATGGGACTCGATAATTTAATTAAATAATTAAAATGATAATTATAAAAAAAAATATCTAAGGTCACACAGTAGCCTTGGCAGTCATGGCCAAAAATGCCAAGGCAACACAGTGGCTTTGACTCCTGCCAAGACCAAACGCCTTGGCTCCTACCAAGGCCAAATAGTGGCCTTGGCCCCGCTAAGGCCACTACATGTGGCCTTGGCAGATGGCTGCCAAGGCCTAGCCTATGTCTTGGCAAGGCTATACCTGCCAAGGCTACTATTTAGCCTTGGCAGATGGCTGCCAAGGCCTAGCCTGTGTCTTGGCAAGGCTATAGCTTACCAAGGCGCAGGCTAAGCAGACCTTAGCAAGCGTCGTCCAAGGTTAAGGCATTTGGACGACACAAGTAATCAATGGGACTCGATAATTTAATTAAATAATTAAAATGATAATTATAAAAAAAATATCTAAGGTTACACAGTGGCCTTGGCAGTCATAGCCAAAAATGCCAAGGAAACACAGTGGCATTGACTCCTGCCAAGGCCAAATAGTGGCCTTGGCAGATGGCTGCCAAGGCCTAGCTTGTGTCTTGACAGGGCTATACCCGCCAAGGCCACTACATGTGGCCTTGGCTAGCCTGTGTCTTGGCAGGGCTATAGTCTACCAAGGCGCAGGCTAGGCAGACCTTAGCAAGCGTCGTCCAAGGTTAAGGCATTTAGACGACACTTTCTTCAAAAGTGTCTTCCAATGCCTTTTTTTTAATTTTTTTAAGTGTTTCCCCCCCTAAAAGTTAGTCGTTTGTTTTTTTTTCTTTTTTTAAAGTAAGTGGCCTTGTATGGCACACGGCATTATAAAACCATTTGGAGGGCGTCATTTTTTCATCTTCTCCCGTGCCCTCCATCTCCTCATTTCATAGAGCACTCATTTGGTCTCCATTTTATTGGTCCACCATCTTTCCTTATCGATTATCCTTATTCTATTTGACGGCGGCAAGCAGAAGCTTCCTTGGTCCCTACTTTTTGTTTGTTCTTGTCTCCTCCTCGTGCACATTTCTTCAACATTTGATCGTCACTTTTGTTGCAGTACAAAGCTTCCTCTCCCACATGTTCTTTTCTACTTGTGTCGCCTCTTACAAAAGCATCCTTGGGTGTAAGTGGTTTTTCTTTTTTTTTGCAACATTTGGTCCACGTTTTCTTCTCTTTTTTTAGTTAAAACCTGTCATGAATCTTATATGTGTGCTCATATTTTTTTTGTAGGTATTTATTTGAAGTTTCAACTCTGTGTACTTAAACTTCCTATTATAAGTTTTTAAATTTTTAAGCTTACAAATATAATAATACTAGTTTTATTCTCCGTAGAAGTAACGTGTATGGCTCAAGTTTGAGCAACTTAAATGCTAGAGTTCTTGTGAATGGTATTTAATAAAGTGCTAAAGTCCTTGATGAAATGGTCAAAATGATTTGAAGAAATAATAAAAAAAAAGTAAGATATGAGCGTATGAGGAAAAAAAGGTAAATGGAAGGAAAATGAAATCTTTCTAGTTACTAAGTTATTTGCATATGCCTCTATACAGCACTGTAAAGTATAAAATTGAAGTAAAATGAAATCCTTCTAATGAACACACAAGAAGGTTTCAAAGAGGATGGTTAACCCATCTAAACCATCCATATTTAATTGGTTGCAGAAGTGAGAGAGCAAGGGAGAAGAGGGAAGGAGTCTCAATGTCATTGCGCCATAAAATACAATAAATAAGAGGTTACAAGTGTGATCATGTTTATGATTTTTTACTGTTAATTATTACTATTATTTAATTTATTATCTTTACAAAAAACACAAAGAGAAAGAATATCAGCAAAAGGGGGTGTGAGGGAAGGGTGGGTGAATAAAGAGGAAAACAACAAATAAATGACTTGATATGCTCATATCTTACCTTTTTTTCAAATAATTATAGAAACCTTAGTTCATATGTATCTTACCTTTTTTTTCAAATGACTTGACATGCTTGCATTTGAAATTCATTATGAACAAATTTCATTTTGATTTGGATATTAAGAAATAAAAAATCCGTTGTTGTGAAACCTTTTTTGTTTTTAGTTGTTTCAAGTTTAAATTGGTTAGATCTAATTTAATTTTAGTTAAACTATGCTTTAAGTCTTTTAAGTTTACATCAAATATACTTTTAGTCTCTTAAATTTATAAAATATATTTTTTATTTTATAATTCTAACACTGTTAATGTTGTAATGAATAACGCTGACACAATAAACTATGATATGTAGAAGTGACAAATATGATTTATTTTATTGTGAGTTGTGAACAAAATTTGATAATGCTGCTGGATTAATTGGTTGATTATTTGTGACTTAAAGAGAGTGTTTAATATTTGGAAAACTTTAAATTTTAGGATGTTATGCTGCCATTTTTTTAAAAAATAAATAAAAAATGATAAAAGTAATTAGTAACTGCAATAGGCAAGCAACTAACCACTTATAAAAATATGTTTAAGGTATAGATGGATTGAAAATGGATGTCATCTGATCGGTGTTCAAGGGAATATATAGATAGGGTAAAAGAGTTTATTAGATTTGTAAGAGAGCATACAAATGATTCTAAGAAAATCTTGTGTCCTTACTTATCTTGTTGTTATGGAAAGTGGATTAGGGCCTGTTTGGGAACTCGGTGGAGAAGTGGCTTTTTTTTAATGGGGCTTTTACAAAAGCCTAATTGAAAAAAAAAACCTGATTGAAAATGTGATTTGTGTTTGGATTGACGGTGGGAGAAATAGTTTTTTTTTAAAAGCTGTGGGTGAGAGCTTTTGAAAAAAAGCTCTTTTACATATAAAAGCCTATTACTTTTCAATGATTTTCCAAACACTAATTTTTAAGGTAAATGGGTTTTTACATGCTAAATGGGCTTTTTTGAGTGGCAAATGAGATTCCAAACAGGCTCTTAGTCCACTTGAATTGCTAGATCATTTAGTGTGTCATGGAATTAATCAATCATATTCATGATTGACAAGGCACGATGAGACAGATGATGCACGTAGTGATCGGGTGCATACCACGATCGGTGCTTCGAATGAGTTTGACCCAAGCATGTGTGATGAGAACAATGGTCTTCAATATGTACTAAATGCGGTCGAAGGGTTGCTTCATAACTATCCTCAAGAATTTGAGAAGTTGAAAGGTGATGCAGAGAAACCATCATATGCTGGTAGTACTAAATACACAAGATTGCTAGCAGTGTTGAAACTATACAACTTTGCGCGCTATGGATTGAGTGATTTGGGTTTCACCGTACTGCTTGAACTTGTCCAATATATGCTCCCAGAAGAAAATGTACTTCCTACTAAGACATATGAGGCAAAGCGAATACTTTGCTCTATAACTGGCATGGGTTATGAGAAGATACATGCATGTCTCAACGATTGTATATTATTTCGTAATTAGTATGAAACGTTAGAGAAGTGCCCTAAATGCAGTGCATCTTGATATAGGAAGAAGAAAGGAAAAATTTTGTCGAAGGTCGTATGGTATTTTCCCATTATTACGAGATTCAAGTGACTGTACAATAATGAAGAGATTGCTAAGCTGTTGACGTGGCATGCAGATGAAAGGATTGAAGATACGAACCTTGGGCACCCTACAGATGCCCCTTAATGGAAAAAAGTTGATCATGACCATACTGACTTCGCGAATGAAGCAAGAAACCTATGCCTTACACTTTTAACTTATGGAATCAATCCCCACTGGGTTCATAGTAGTACACATAGTACATGGTTGGTGATATTGATGATTTATAACCTTCCTCCGTACTTGATCATGAAACGTAAGTTTATGATACTGTCCATGTTAATTTCTGAGCCAAGGCAACCTGTGAATGATATAGATGTATACTTGGCTCATTTAATTGATGACTTGAAGCTGTTTTAGAAAGAAGGCGTCAATGTGTATAATGGGCACAAGGAAGAAAGTTTTACTTTGAAAGTCATGTTGTTTGGCAAAATAAATAATCTCCTTGCTTATGATAATTTATCCGGATACAACGTCAAAGGATATTATGTGTGTCATATATGTGAAGATGACACTCATTCAGTACGACTAGATCACTGTAAGAAAAATGTCTACATCGAACATCGAAGATTCTTACTATCGAAACATTGTTGGAGGAAGTGGAAAAATGCTTTCAATGATGAGTCAAAAGAAGGTAGCCCACCGAAAATGTTGATCGATGCTTAGGTATTTGAAAAGGTCAAACATTTGGATAACAATTTTGGCAAGCCTTTTACAAAACAAATTGGGACAAGCGGATGGAAGAAGAAATCTATTTTCTTTGAACTTCCATATTGAAAGTCCTTATATGTGAGACATTTTCTTGATGTGATGCACATAGAAAAATATATCTGTGATAGTTTAATTAGCACGTTGCTCAATATGAAAGAAAAAAGTAAGGATAATGTTAATGTGAGGTTGGATTTGGTTAAATTGGGCATCAGAGAAGAGTTAGTACTGGTTGAGCAAGGGCACCATACTTATCTACCTCCAGTGGCTTACATTCTGTCGAGGAAAGAGAAAAAAGTTATTTTGTGAGTTTCTTGAAGGAATCAAAGTTCCAAAAGGCTATTCGTCAAATATAAAGAATCTTGTATCAGTGAAAGAGTTGAAGTTAAAGAACCTTAAATCTCATGATTGTCATGTGCTCATGCAGAATTTCGTACCTGTTGGTATACGATCAATCTTACCCAAAAAAGTAAGGAATACTATTACTAAACTTTGCATGTTCTTTAAGTTGATTTGTAGTAAATTGATTGATTCAACAAAGTTACAAGATTTGAAAAAGGTTGATTGTTTGTACCTTGTATGAACTTGAAATGTATTTTCCACCTTTATTTTTTAACATTATGGTCCATCTAATCGTACACTTAGTGAAATAAGTTCAATTGTGCGGTACAGTATACCTGAGATAGATGTACCCGAATGAGCGATTTATGAAAATTTTAAAAGGGTATGTGAAAAATAGATATTGATCAGAGGGTTGTATAGCTAAGCGTTACATGGTTGAAGAAGCAAGTGACTTCTATGTTGATTTTCTATCAAATATTGACCCTGTAGAGATCCCAAAGTCTCGTCACGATGAGCGAAGATCAGGGAAAGGAACAAGTAAGAAGGATATAATCAAGATATCAGTAACTGAATGGGAGTAAGTTCACTTGTATGTGCTATATAACACTGATGAGGTTGAACTGTATGTTGAAGAAAACAAGGATGCTCTTTGATTGGTACATGGTGATAAGAATGAAAATTTGACAACAAAAGAGCACAACCGACATTTTTCAAGTTTGTTAAAAAGGCATATTAATGATGAGGTGGAGAGGAATTCTGATTCAGTTTATGAAAACTTAAGATGGCTATCTAATGGACCGAGCTTAAATATATTATCTTACAATGGTTATGCAATTCATGGTTACACATTCTACACACAAGAACATGATACAAGGAGCATGATGTAGAATAGTGGGGTAACACATGTTGCTGATTCTTAGCATAGAACCAATGTTAAAGACATACACCCTATCTACGCACCAATGTCATATTTTGGTGTCATTGAACGAATATGAGAGTTAGATTATACTATGTTGAGGGTCCCTATGCTCAGATGTAAGTAGGTAAACAATAACAGTGGATTGTGGATAGATAAGTCATGATTTGTTCATATTAATGTGTAAGTAGTAGATTATACATACAATAAAGATTTAACTTTATTTAAATGATTCTATTTTATAATAACTAATATTGTTGTAATTATTTTTGTGATAACTCACAATAACGCAGGAACAACTAGAGTTGGTGAACTGTGTTGGTCGCAACAACTTGCTCAGTAGAGTGCTTGGAGCTCTTGAGTATGATAGTTGTGTTCGGGGTACTAGTTTTACAGTCACCCAAATAGCATACTTCATACCCCAAAAGCGACCCAAAAAAAATGACTTTCTCCAATTAAATGGGGAATTTGTGGCTTCAAGCATAAAGTAGAAGAAGAGATTAGTGGCTACAAGTATAAAGTAGAACAATTTAACAATCATATGCGCTTGATACAAGAGAAAAATGCATTATTGAAGGCTCAAATTGACACCTTACTGCAGTCTAAGCCAGGACCAAGTCCAATGTGTGACAGCATAAGTACGAGAGATAGTTTCCTTTCCACGCCTAAAGTCCCTATTTATTTGGTAATTAATTTTCTCTCTAGTTAACTTTTTGTTACGTTATAAATTAGTATATATATTTTTCATAAGGCTAATCGACGTGCAAGTTGCATGTCAATGAATCTTTCAAGCACACAGTTGCTATAGGCGTGGCCTATAACACCGACAATGATATATTGCATAATTCACCATTGCTCGCAAACACACTCCGAGTCTGGGTTGACGTATGCGCAAATGAAGATGCCCTCCTACCGATCCCTTCTTAGGATGAAGAAACAATGGTGAAAGATGTTGTTGGTGGTTATGTTGCATGGTCAATAGGTCTGATTGATCCATTTCAAAAGATAGTTAGTTTACAATTCCTTCTACTTTTTCTATGCACTTCTATCTAAAACTACATGATTTAATTTCATGCTTTTTGTAGGTTGCTTCTTGTCATAAAGGAAAACGAGTTGAAGGGCATGGAAAGAACTCAAACTGTTCAGCAACCCAAACAACAGACAAATGGGCTCATATCACCAACAATTGGCATCAATGGCACCAGATTTCATCCGCCAAGGAGGTTAGGAAATACGTTTTGATATTGAAATCTACCATATAGATATAATTGATCATGTCAATGGTAGTGTGCTGAATGAAGTGCTTAGTCGTGGATGGTTTAGTGAGACAACCATCAACATATGGATTAGGTACTTTGTCATCATCGTCTATCACCATTTATTATTATTCATCATTCAAGTTTTTTATTTTAATGACATTTTTTATTTTCTATAAAGGCACTTGTACCACAATCTGTTACTAGGCACAGAAATGGTGCATAGATTCGTATTTGTCAACCTACACCTACTTGGCCAGCATAGGGGGAGTAATTTGAAAACACAAACTAACGATTTTAAAGACCAGTTCATACAGAGAGCAACTCCTAATATGCTCTTTATTGTGCCATATCATTCGGGGTTAGTTATTTGTGACAGTATTTTAATGTATGTTTTTTTATTCTTTTACTTTTACCATAATATTATTGTTGAAGTAAAATTTTCAAAATATTTCAAGGCACATTAGATTTTGATTGTGATCCATCCAACATCACCTGAAGGCCCCTGCATTTTCCATTTAGATCCTCTAGACTCTAGAGGCTGGTTATCCAGAGAACCGCCCTGATATGATGATTATAATCAATAAGTAAGTATATGGGTGTATGTGTAAATATTTGCGTGTGTGATTATTAAATAACCAAAATTAATCAGTCACTACTTGTTTTGTTAGTGTATTGATTGCTTATAGAAGGCAGGTTGGATTGAGCTATTTTAAACGCAATGACCTAGTCAATGCTTATATCTGGAGGAAGATTACAGTACTTATATATGAATTTATTCAATTTGTTTCTTTAAAAATTGACTTAACTATTTCATTGTATTATTGTAGTACCCATTCCAATCAAACAATAATAATTGCGGTTATTACATTATGAAATTTATGAAAAATGTAGTTACTCATCATCCAAATTATGTCCATGTGAAAGTAAGTTTTTTCACTTGCAGTTTATACTGTGTTTAAAATTTAATTGACAGTTGTCTAAGTTAATTGATTTTTAGTGATTTTAATTCGTTCTGTGCATGATTTTTATGTAGTCTTATGGAGATCAACGTTGTGCCCAATTAACTGACCAACAAGTAGATGAAATCATTGAGGAATTGTGTGAATATATGGTGAGGAAAATATTAGCTAATATTTAGGTACATACGTTAGGTTGTTTCTTGTTTATTATTCTCTTAAAATTAGTTGTACATTATAATTGTTACCTTGTAATTACATACATTTAGTACTGATTTTATGATCAAATTAGCTATGTGTTATTTCATTCTGATTTGGTTTTTTTTTATTATCGATTTGTATTATAAATTGTTGTGGATTTGAATTAAACTGGATTCAGGAAAAGGAATACAATTACATAAAATAATATTTAAAAAAGAAACTAACCACCTCTTATGGTGCTTCGAGTGAAAGCACCATAGGAGGTCCATACTTCTTATGGCACTTTCCGTAGAAGCGCTATAGGAAGTGTATTTTTTTTAAAAAAAACATAAGCTATGTCTCTTTTAGAAATTCAAGAAGTGCCATAACTTTTTTTTATGGTGCTGAAAATTATGACATTTTCTAAGGGTTATAGTATTTATAAAAATAAGTTTGTAATGTATATTGTTTTTTTTTTTTTGTAGTAGTGACTCTTCCATTTTGTCTTGATTATTACACGGACACCCCCTTTATTTTAAAAACATATACTTGGATCTAACTATTAACTCCGTTAAGAATATTTCAAAAATATCATTTATATTTTTAATTAAGAGAGGTGAAGAGTGAATCGTCGGAGTAGCGAGGGTTTCATGGGAGATCAGATGAAAAGGGGTGGAGAGTTTTTTTTTAAAAAAATTAAATAATCTTTAAAAAACAATAATATTGGTCCTACAAAAAAGAAATTTGTATCAGTTAATTGTGTGTGTATTTTTGCCCCATTTTGAGAAGTTCACGAGCACTTTTATAGGAAAAAAACTATGGTATTTGGTGCATTTTTGAGAAAAGTTCATGGGTATTTTTACACCTAAAAAAATAATAATGTAGGACTCACAAAACAGACGTTTGTACCAATTAACGGTGTTGACATTTTTACACTTAAAAAATTTTATGATATTGGATACACTTTTAAAAAAATTTATGGATATTTTTACTCATTTAAAAAAAAAAATTAGGAGCTTTTAGTGTCAATTCCATAAATATTAACCACTTCAAACTTCTCTTTATATATCAAGTTTCTTTATCTTCTGGCCAAAAAAAAAAAAAAAATCAAGTTTCTTTATCACTTCCGGAGTTGATCTTCAATGGAGAGGTGGGTTGACGGAGATGAAAATGCCAATCAGATGCTTGCTAGGGTTTTCATGGCCAGACCATTTCTGCTTCCTCCACCGCTTCATAGGGTTCCTCTTCGCGTCGGCAATGTCGTTGAGCTCATTGGTCCCTCACCTTCTGCCAAAACCCACATTCTCTCTCAGGTCCCTATTTCCGTGTTTTATTCTGCTTATCCTAGTCACTCTGAATCTCTCATCGTACACTCTCAGCAGCTCGGGAGGTAGAACTAGCAGTCAAGGCGTTAAATTATAAATTATGCCAGTAAATTTATCACAATTTCAAACACGTATGTTCTTCCAAGCGCATTTCTCGTGGGATTGAATGAGTCGTGGCAATTGGGAGCAAGACTTTTATCTATAATCTATTATATGTTTTGATTTTCGTATTGTTTACATCCAGACTGCAATCAGTTGCATTCTTCCTGAAAGGTGGAATGACGTAGAATATGGTGGGTTGGATCGTTTGGTAGTTTTCATTGACCTGGACTGTCGCTTTGATATCATGCGTCTTTCTGAAATGCTGAATTATCGGATTATGGAAGTTGATGGTGAGTTGTAATGTTTGCTTCTGTTGGCTTATATCTATATGGGTAATAGATTATCCTTTTAGGCTCAACAGCCGCTGTTATCCCCTGTGTATTATCTCACTTTTGACTATTGCTTTATATCGGGGTGTGTGAACAGGTATTTACCATTTTATCTAATTTTATTCCTTGAACTTGAACTTCGACTATGTGAAATTAAATATTATATAATAATATACTCTCAAGATCGTTTTGTTGTGTGGAGCATTGCAATTTGCAGTTCATCAATTCTATAAAACAAACAAACAATTAAGAGATTGCTGATATATCCTCTCTGGTGGAACAGGGGTAGTTGATGGAGATCACCATAAGACATTATATAATTTGTGTATGAGCCGTTTCCTCTACATCCACTGCTACAATAGTTTTGAATTCCTTCAAACTCTCAAGGTGAGGAATCTGATATGAAATTGTATTATTAATCCCTAATTCCTAATTGTAATCCTAATTCCCAATTGTTAGGTAGTTAGTTAAGGGAAGAGCAATGTATAGTGAAAGTGGCATTACCTATTTTAGAGTAGCTCTAGCCAAACACGCCTTAATTGTATCCCTTAGCTAATTAAAATAGGATTAGTCATTAGGATTATAAGAGGGAACGGTTCTGCCCTGCCCCTGACCCCTGATCCTATAGTTCTATATATAAGAGCCATTAATCCATTGTAAAGTTTGGCTAATCTGTGATTAATGACAGTACTATTCAGTGGTCCCCTAGTCTTTTCTCTCTTCTCTCTCGTGTCTCTCTCATCTTTCTGTCTCGTCTCTCTGCCTCTCACCTTCCCTTCCTCTTCTACCTACCTTTCCTCTCTTTCCTATTTGGTTCTGTTCTGTGAATTACTACAGAACTATAACAGAATCACTTGTAACTTATTTCTTCCTTAAAAACAAAAAGAAAAAGCCTTATCTTAATAAGTGAGGGCAATTACATGATCACACAACGCTATCAGACTTTATCTACAATGAACTATTTAAAAATATCATACTCCATGACATCTTGTTCTATAGCTTTCTTAAAGGTCATTATTGGTCTCCCTTTACATCTTATTGCAAGGTTAAAGATAATTTGCACAACTCTTCTTAATAGTGCCTCTAGCAACCCTCTTTGCATATCTCCAAACCACATTAATTGATTCTCTACCATTTTCTCCTCGATAGGTGTCACACAAACTTTTTCTTGTATACAATAATTTTGGATCTTGTATTTTCTTCTATGATCATGCATCTATGTTAACATTTCATCTCTGCTACCCCTTTTTTTTTGTTCTTTCAGTCCCCAATATTCAATATCATATAGATGCTAGTTTTATAAGTTTGATGAAGCCTTCCTTCAAGCTTGGTAGGTACTTTATGATCACAAAGACTCTTGATGCCTTTCTCTACTTTAATCATCCAACTTGAGTCTTATGCATAACATCTTCATCAACTACATCGTCACTTTGTAATATCAATCTCAGAAACCTAAATTTTGACACTTGCGGTGTGATCTGTTCTTCAATGTTTACCTTCAATCATTTCTATCTTGCCTCTTGTTCAATTTGCAATGGATACATTTTGTCTCACTCCTACTTTGGTGGAAACCCTTTGATTCCAATGGATTTTTATGGATCAAGTTTAGAGTTAATATTGTTTCCTAAACTCTCAATTAAGACTTTATTATCTATAAAAAGCATGCATTTAGGGTTTTATTTTGTATATGCTCTGTTGTAATGCTTAAAACCAGATCAATGAATAAAAAAAAATTATGCAGCTGATCATGATTCTGTCTTTCAATGTACATGAAGTGTCGGATAGTTTTCTTAATTGTTTTTGCTACCATTGAATGGATGCATTTCGAACACTTAAAATTGGCCTTTCCAAAGCTTTATAAAAGCTATGGTGTAAGGAATGGTAATGAAATCAATAACCTCTTAGGTTTCATACTTGATAATAATACAAAGCTCAAGAAAAATTTGAACATTGAAAAAAAAAAAAAAACCTAGTGACACCAAGAATTTACAAATCCAAGCCTATATACCATCCAAGACTAGAAAATTCAAGAATTACGGTGGTACCCCTTGGGTTAAAGATAAAGAACCAATGAAGTTCTTTAATCCTAATAACCCTGAATAGTAGTGACCTAAGGGATGTTGGATAATCTTAAATTGAAATAGTCACAAGGGGACCAGATTATAGAGAACTTTATCTTGAACTTTTGTTTTCTTGATGATGGCGTGTCCTAATCAAATTCTTTTTTTCAGAATTTGTCATGGCCTCTGTCATGAGTGAAGTGATTAAGAATTGCATCTTTCATTGTGTGACAGACTTTACATTATCGATTACAGAAGGAGAAAGAAGCTCATGGGGTTGGTTCACTCATGCTTATGATTGACAGGTTGGTTTCTTTTAACACTTTTCTAGTGAAAAAATTGTTTACAGGTGGTTCAGGTAGGGTTGAGAAGTGAAGTTGCTGCTTTGGGTAGTTGAGAACAATCATCCCAATCATTTGTATGATTTTGAGCAATAAATGCTTCTTTTATTTTGAACGTCATTTTTCTAGTTTGTTCATGCTTTAAAGTAGCCATGATGTAACACTGGCAGGCTGACTAACCATTCTATATTATTTAATTACCAGGCTGACTAAAAGTCTACATCAAAAGGATTTAAAAGGAATAAATAAATCATGAAAAATACATGCCTAATAATAATGGAAGCGGAACTCAAGAGAATCCCTAGCTCGTGATTTAATTTATGTTCATATGTCTAAACCTACAGTAACTCTCCCCTTCCTTGGTAGAATGTCATCAAATCTTGACATTGTTATTATTAGAATAGCATGATATCCAGGTTAAAGAATTTGTGTGTTTCTATGATTAGTGAGCTGGACTTATGCTAGTTGTCCTATTCTTGTACTTGGCTGTGTGACTATAAATAGACAGTAGACGCATCAGGAACTTGGCCAAGTAACCCATGATCACATTAGTATTGCTCTCTCTTTCTTGCTGGCACTTTAACATGGTATCAATTCCACTGATTTTGAGCTGATGGCATCTTTCTTCTAGGGTTTTCTTTCGTTCTATTTTCACAAGCTCGACTACCTGAATTCGTGAAGAAATTAGGTACCAATTGACAAAGATGTCAAGTTCTCTCTCTTTTCAGTAAGAAGGATAGATCAAGTTGTTTGGAGCCCAATTAAGAGGGGAAGAGGAAGACTGAAGAGAACGCTCAATGAGGTTATTGAGCGAGATCTCTTAGTTAACAATTTATCTCAATATTTGGTTTTTGACCGAGCTTAATGACGTCATTTGATCCATGTAGCCGACTCCACCTAATGGGATATAGACTTTGTTATATTTTCACAAAAACTGTGTTCTACTTAGACCATGCTCTAAGCTAAGTGCCAAATCATTTCATGCCTAATATGTTTAGTGAAGAAAGGAACTTAAGCCTTTATGCAAGTGTTTTTTCTTTGGAAAAATTTGTTTGCTGAAACCAAGCAGTTGCTTGGTCGAGGTCAAGTAAGGAGGGAAAGTTAGACCAAAGTAGTGAATAAATTCCAATTGCTGGGAAGTTGGGCCTCCAACTTCCCTTACAACTAGGGAATTAACTAACAATTAGCAGCCAAGCAAGTTCTAGTTCCCTACTATTTATTATATAATACCAAATTTACCATTAAAAATTACGAAATGAAATTTATTTTAAAGGGTGTTTTTGTCTTTAACATTAAACAAACACTATTGTGGAATTACAATAGGTTTACATGACCCTATAATTATTCTATTCACATACTGTGCAATTTATAGAATACAAGCAACAACTATTGCTAAAGATACGCTGAATTCAAAAGTTTGAACTAGGATAACAGAATATATTCTGTTATCTATGATATTCTAACTAATTCTAGATTATAGCTAACTCATTCCTATTTACATAATAATAAATTAATAATAATTAATTGTAACAGATTTACCATACTCCCCCTCAAGTTGGATCATAGATATTGATCATGTCTAACTTGCCGATAAACCGTTCAAACTTTCCTCTGATAGTCCTTTAGTGAAAATATCTGCTAGTTGTAACTTGGTTGGTACGTAAGATAAACACACAAGTCTTTCCTTCACCTTTTCTCTGATGAAGTGTCTATCCACTTCAACATGTTTGGTTCTACTGTGTTGTACTGGATTTAAGGCCATGATTAGAGCAGTCTTGTTGTCACAATAAAGTTTCATAGGCGAGATAACTTGAAAGTATGTCTCTCAATGACTCGTTTTAACCATAATCCTTCCATAATACCTTGAGACAATGCTCTTAGTTCAGATCCTGCACTACTCTTTGACACAACTCTCTGTTTTTGGCTTTGCCAAGTAACCAGGTTCCCCCACACAAAGGTGCAATACCCTGATGTTGATCTACTATCTTCTTGTGATCCTGCCCAGTCAGTATCGGTATAGATTTCAATTGTTCTAAGATCACATTTCTTGAAGAAGAGACCTCGGCCTAGTGTGCCTTTTAGGTATCTCAGGATTTTGTATGCTGCATCCATATGTTTCTTCTTAAGGGAATGCATGTGTTGGCTTGCCACACTAACTGCAAAGGCAATGTCAGGTCGTTTATGTGATAGGTAGATTAGCTTTCCAACTAACCTTTGATAGCGTCCCTTGTTTGTTGGCATGTCATCCTTCTTTTGCTCTTCTATGGGTTGAGTTTCTTTTTCTGTCCCTGCACCTTTTCTCTTCTTCTTGCTCTCTTTCTTAGTACTAATTGGTACTTTACTAGGCCTACAACCTAGCATGCCAGTTTCATTGAGTAGGTCAAGAATATATTTTTGCTGGGAGACATAGATGCCTTTCTTTGATCTAACTACCTCCATTCCCAAAAAATATTTTAACTTTCCAAGATCTTTAACCTCAAATTTCTTGTTCAGGGCTGCCTTAATTTTGTTCATCTCTTCAATATCATTTCCTATGAGAATGATGTCATCCACATATACAATCAGATAGGCTTTGTTCGTACCCTTCTGCTTTGAGAACTGTAGAGAAATTGTCAAACTAGGCACGAGGCGACTGTTTCAGGCCATAGAGAGACCGTCTAAGTTTGCATACCTGATTCTGGCGTCCTTTGTCGAAGCCTGGTGGGAGTGTCATATACACTTCCTCTTTTAACTCCATTCGGAAACGCGTTCTTGATGTCAAGTTGTTGAAGAGGCCAATCAAGGTTGGTTGTGATAGATAGGAGTACTTGGATGGTATTTAGTTTCGCCACAAGGGCAAATACCTCATTATAATCTATTCCATGCGTTTGACTGAAGCCCTTGGCAACTAACCGTGCCTTGTATTTGTTGAGAGTGCCATCAAAGTTATATTTCAGGGTGAATACCCACTTACACCCTACAGGTTTTTTTCCTCTTGGTAAGTCAACAACCTCCCATGTGCCATTCTTTTCCAAAGCCCGCATTTCTTCTAAGATGGCACTTTTCCATACAGGGACTTCAAGTGCTTCATACACATTGTTAGGAATCAAAATTTTGTCAAGACTAGTAACAAAATTGTAGTAATATTGAGTCAGATTAGCATACAATACATAGTTTTGAATCAGGTGTAAGATACATGTACGAGTCTTTTTCCGGAGGGCAATAAGCATGTCTAACTCATCTGTTACCTATACTAGAGGATCCTCTTTCTCAGGGTCAATCGCCGGTTCAGAGTTTGGAACTATGGTGGGTATGTAAGGCTCTGTTACCTGTTTGGTCCTCCGTGAGTAGACTTTATATTGATCGTGGTGGTTCCTGTCCTCGACTGGTGGTAAGGCGGGTGATTGAGCCTGTGTCTGGGCGGGGATTTGGATGGGAACTAATGATGGTGTAGGTTCATGTATGCTTTCTAAGGTCTGAAATTCATTCCAACTCTCCCCTTGAATTGAAGGCCTGGAGAAGTAGGGAACAAACTCATGAAAGGTGACGTCACGACTGACAAACATATGCTTAGACACGGGATTGTAACATTTGTATCTCTTTTGGGAGATAGAGTAGCCTAAGAAGAGACACTTAACAGCCCGAGGATCAAGTTTAGAGGGTGGATGGTGAAGATGGACGAAAGCAGAACAACCAAAGACACGAAGCGGAAGATGGTGGTCGAGATGAGTCAAAGGGTAGGTTTCACGCAGTTTCTCAAGGGGGGAGACAAAGGACGATACGACTAGGCATACGGTTGATAAGGTGGGTAGCAGTGAGGATGGCATTGCCCAGTAGTAATTAGGGACATGAGATGTATATAGCAGAGCATGGGCAATGTCAAGAAGATGCCTGTTTTTACGTTCAGCCACACCATTTTGTTGGGGGCTATGAGGGCAACTATTATTGTGAACAATCTCATGGGCAGTGAGAAAGGTAGTGAGGGTATGATTGAAATATTCGGTGCCATTGTCAGTATATAGGACCTGAATAGGTGCACTGAACTGAGTTTGGACGTAATGAAAACATTCAATAAATATAGCGGGAACATGACTTTTATCTTTTAATAGGTAAACCCAACACATACAAGTGTGATCGTTAATAAACGTGACAAACCATTTGGAGGAGGAACAATTAGGAATCTGCAGAGGACCCCAGACATCACTATGAATGATAGAAAATGGACGTGTAGGGTTATAACGGGAAGGGGAAAAACTGGTACGATGATGCTTAGCAAGTTCACAGACATCACAACAAAGAAACACATTTTTATTAAATGAAAAATGAGGAAATAGTTGTTTTAAATAAGAAAAGCTAGGATGGCCCATCCGTTTATGCCAGAAGAGGATATCTGAGTATGTGTGATTGGGGACAGTACCACAGAGTGCTGAGCACAAAGCCTTCACAGTGGAACCATCGAGGTAATAGAGACCATCATACTCCTTAGCAGTGCCAATCGTCTTCCCCGAGGAGAGATCCTGAAATATACAATGGGTAGAGAAAAAATGAGCAGAGCAATTGGCATGTTTAGTCAATTTACTAATGGAAAGGAGATTGCACGCTAGACGAGGAACATGTAAAACTGAATTAAGGTGCAAAGAGTCAGAGATTTGCATAGTGCCCGTGCCGGCGATGGGTGCTGATGTTCCTATGGCCGTCTTGATTTTCTCATTCCCAGCAAGAGGTCGGTAAGAGACAAATAGTGGGGCTTCGGAAGTCATATGATTAGATGCTCCGGTGTCTACAATCCACCGTGATGGATGAGAGGAAGTATGTAGAGCAAAAACTGAATTACCTTTGTGGGCAACGGTGGCATTGGAGGAACCAGACTGTTGAGTCTGCATTTGTTGGAGCAGCTCAAGAATTTGACTGAGTTGGTTTGGGTTAGATTCTGGTTGATCATGAGTCACTTGGTAACCTTTAGGTTTGGGCTTCCGAGGTTTCTAATTTGCTAGTTTGCCGTGGAGGTCCCAGCAACAGTCACGGGAATGGCCTGGCTTTTTGCAATGGTCACAGAAGACTTTAGGGGGGGATGAGGATGTCGACGTAGTACTAACCTGGGTAGACGATGAAGGTGGCGTTGTACTGATCAGGGAGGATGACTCGGAAGCATTTTTCAGCATCACATGCCGGCAAGACTCTTCTCGGCGGACTTCTGAGTGAACTTCACGTGGTGATGGCAGAGATGGGCGGCTTAAAATGCGACTCTGAACCTCATCAAACTCGGGATTCAAGCCAGCAAGAAACAGAAGAATGCGATCAATGTCCACATTTTTCCTGTGGAGGGCAGTGTCGGCAGTCGAAGACCATCGATCAGTATCATACAAGTCTAGTTCCTGCCACACAGCGACAAACTCATGCCAGTAATCGGTGACATCCCGAAGACCTTGTGAAGACTTCCAAGTCTGATGGCAAAGATCATAAATGTAGGAGAGGTCTTGAGCGTCGGAGTAGGAGTCACGAACCGCCTCCCAGATAGCGTGAGCAGTTGGTAAGTACATGAAGGTTCGACGAAATTGAGGAGACATCGAGTTGATGAGCCAGGAGGATACTAGGGAATTTTTGATCTCCCACTGTTGCATTGCCGGAGACTTTGGGTCAGAGGGCGCCGCTGCTTCGCCGGTGAGGAATTTACGCTTTCCACGCCCGCCAACAGCAAGTTGTACTGCTTGAGCCCATTCACCGTAGTTAGTCGGCGTCAACTTTGCAGAGACGATAAGACTAAACGAGCCATCATGGCTTGCGGTAGCATCGAGTGATCCTGATGGGTGTTTTGGGTCAGCAGCTATGGGGCCATTTGAAGTAGAACTCATGGCGTGTTTAGTGATTGGGTGCGATTGAATTCGGAGGGTTAGAATCGAGAAGCTTTGATACCATGTGGAACAGTAGGTTTACATGACCCTATAATTATTCTATTTTCATACTGTGCAATTTATAGATTACAAGCAACAGCTATCGCTAAAGATACACTGAATTCAAAAGTTTGAACTAGGATAACAGAATATATTCTGTTATCTATGATATTCTAACTAATCCTAGATTATAGCTAACTTATTCCTATTTACATAATAATTAATTAATAATAATTAATTGCAACAGATTTACCACAACTATAATCATTTAATAAAAAGCAATCGGCTATGAACTTCCTGGTACTTTCTGGCAAGTTAACTTCACAGGAAATTTTGATAAAGTGAACCTAAGTATCACTAGGTGTGAGATTTCCTTGGAACAGGATAGCCTTTTTGGCTTTCTTGTAGGTTCAGCCCATGGCTTCTTTGAAACCTTTTTGTTGGAGTTACAAAGAATTGGATTGCTATTGAGTTTGCATTCCCAATCTCTTTTACCTTTTCTTTTTCTCAGGCTACTGTTCTTTTCCTTCAGATATTTCTTAGTTCTTACATTAATAAATTCAAGCAGCAATATGGATGGAGCCATAATTTCACTGTTTTGTTCGGTTGAAATGTTGGTACTCAATGAACAATATAGTAAAACAAAGACCATGGTACTGCATGTGCCTTTCTTTGGTCACTGGGGGCTGAGTTGACATGGGATCACCTTTTTTGGGTGGAAAAGTTGTTATAGGCTAGACTAGGGAGATTTAGGTCTAAGAAATCGGTTTGGTAAGTGGTAATTGGTTATGGCATTTTCCACAGCAGACTACATTGTGGCATCAGGTAATTTGTGGGGGGTATGGTTTGCCGCATTATTCAGGGATGCTTTAGCCTGTAACCCACCTGATGCTACGACTCCTGCAGGCTATTACTTGAATTGTTTTTACGAATTGCATTATAAAATGGAATCAAGCCACATTTGCTCTTTCATAGTAAGTATTATAAATATATGATTATGACCATAACTACTTATTGTACAAGGCTTTTGGACTCCATTGTCCATCTTGTCAGGATTACAGCTTTGTCTGACACCACAAGAGACGTAGTTGCATATCATTCCTAGCCACTACCATCTACGGAAATACCAAAACAGTCTCCATACTGAAATAAGAACTAAATAGATGTGCCCTTTCCTTAAGCGGACCTTAAACCAGTGAAGGAATTTATGCCAGAATCCAAAATCATTACTCTAATAAGCCAGTAAAGAATCTCCAGTGCAAATACAGAAACTTCAAAAGCAGGCCTATCCCAATGATCCTACGCCCATTTATAAAATATAATGCAATTGCAACCCTAAATTACTGAACATAATAACCCGTGACTGCCCAATACTTAATATGGCCGAAGAGGTAACCACCTCATTCTTCCACTATATCCATTCTCGCTTATAACATCTCTCCCACTTTCCCTACTACATATTCTATCCTCGTCTGTTTCTTCCTTCTGCTGTGTATGATTAAGGGTTGTCAGGGTTATGGGACCGATGGGGCCCTATAAAATAATTTTAATGATGACACCACCACCGCCACCACAAGCCTTATTTTACTAGGTGTAGTCGGCTACTTAGATCATACAACACCATTGCACTCTATTCACAACCAACTTTTCCAATATACCATGTACTAGTAAATCTTGATTGACAACTTCCTTGAATGTCCTTAATCTCTCTCTACCCCTCTTTATAGGTCTTTAAACGATTTTCTATTATGTTCTCATCAATAGATGTCACGTCAGCTTGTCCTCTTATCCAATCATTATGAATCTTATCTTTTTTTTGTATGACCACTACATTTCAACATTCTCATCTTTGCTAATCCGATTTTGTGCACTTGTTGCTATTTCTCTTGTTGTTGTTACTTGTTACTTGTTACTTTGAATGTTGCGTTGTCCGGTAAGGTAACACTTGGCGCTATAAGTCAAATTCCCCCCCCCCCACCTAATTTGACAAGCATACTTTGTCTTGGTAATCTCTGTTGGACAGTATCGGAGCTTTTCATTGGGTGGATCGTGCCACAGCATTCTTGCCTCCGAGAGATAGTAGCAGGTAACTAGTACATATGTTGATGCTTTGTTTTCTGTTAGATGGCATGCCTTCTTTGTACCAGGATTTGAATATCAGTAAGAACTTAGAAGGTCAATTTCCCCTTTTTGTTTACATTTAAGTGAAAGTTATATACTCCCTCCGGTCCTTAATAAATGACTTATTTGGGAGTTGATTTTGGTTCTAAATATAAGACTTATTTTTCATATTTGTCAATCTTTTTCTAATTTACCTTTATTAATGCTCTCTCAACAATAATCAAGAAGGAGGGGGAAGGAGGAAATTAAGGAAGATGACTAGAATTTTTTAAAAAATTCACGTCATGTTAACAAATTTAACTAACTTCCTTAATCTAATCAAATTAAGTAAATATGTTTTATATTAAGAATCAGAAGGAGTACTTCAGAAGGAAGCAATGGAAAAAACAAAGACCGAAGTTTCACTTGATAGCTTCTATCTGTTTGTATGTTGTAATTGATTGTCCAATGATACAAACTCCTTTTTTTTAGGATTTCCTTAATCCATTATCAATTTCCCAATTTATTGAAACCAATATATATTGTGGGCTCTCCGCTTGTTATGTACTAAAGCTACTATAGTTAGATTAAAGGCTGCATATGTAGTGAAGTGTTCCTTCTCTTATCTGTGAAGGTAGAGTCTTTAATATAGTGGCAAATTTGTAATTAGCTGTCATATGGACATGTAGATGTTAAGGAGTCATCCACCCCCACTCATTGTTTGTCATCAAATCATATCACGCATCTTGAGATGTATGCTGGGTTTAACTTGCAGATTTAAAAATTGATCAGGAAAAACCTTTTCCCTCAGACTGTGTGGGAAGCAGTAGTTCAAGAGATAAAAAAAGTTACTCAGATGCATCCCATGCTTGTTATAGCAACAAAGTCTACCATTTTTATGGATAGATATTCTACTGCTTCAAATGTGGCGAAGTGGTGAGTCCTTCAATGTTTTTGGCAATTATAAGTGATGCGTAATTTAATATAGGATTGAATCAGAGTTCTCATATTTCACGCAGATTGTACGAATAGAAGGATATATTTTGTTTTAGGTACAAGGTCGATATATTATAAAATGGGTTTGTGAATTCAGTTACATACCCGTGTTTCCAGATTAAAGATCACATCACAAGTTACATGGTTGAGTTGAGTTACAAGTTTGAACTCAATCTGAATATTCACACTGACGAGAGTGACAGTTAATTTTAAAACTGGAGAGACCACCTTCTTTTCCCTTAGGTAGTTTTCGGAAAGTGTGGGAAAATAAAGAAATTAAAAAACCTTATACCAAAATAAATAAATAACCAAATCAATAATTTGAATTTTTAGAATTAGCCAGCTCCATAGGTAATTAATTAATTGGCTTCCCTCCCAATGAACCTATTAATTGTAGTTTCAATGTTGTTCTTTTTAAACCTAGTAATCCTTCACGCTGTAATAATGATTTATCGGGTTCCTTGCCTTTGCAAACCTGGCTGTACTTTGCCGCTTCATCTTTTCATAAATCACCAAGTATAATGCATTTTTTATTTAAGAAAAAGTCTCAATTCCAGTATCTTTAATTCATGATTGCATGTACGTTAATATTGTATGGCAGGAACTTCATCAAAGATAATCGACAAGCTGAGAGAGTTTCCAGGAATGTGACAAGAAATGATCAACCTATTCAGTATCGTGAGTATATGCCTTCTGTCTGGCAGGTAAAGCGATGTAAAGTACCTGATAATTGTGTGTGCTCGGGAGTGTTTTTTAGTACAAATGAAGATAGAATTAAAATGACTATTATTAACTATAGAACGAGGAGAAATTATTGGTGATGCAAGTACAGAAATGAGGAAATGAAAATAGAAAGTGGAGTTGTACGGGTCCTCCTTTAAGGAAATAATATGGTCTAGACAAGCGGCGTTGCGCTAACTTTAAAAGGTGAATTGTCTTAAAATATTGAGCTGGTTGTCATAACTCCTAATGGCTCCCAATGCTGTTTTAATTTCCTGGACATGGACTCGGTTTGAGAATTTAAAATTGAGCACTCTTGTGTGATGTGCCTCCACTAATTGCAGGCCTTTGTTACACATCGAATACTCGTTCGCGCTTCAGGCAAGTGTCAATTTCTACTAATTAATAATAGTGGGCAATTGCTTTAATCCTACTTTAGTCCCTTTAGTTTGCTCTCATTTTGATTTTAGTCTTTTAAGATTCAAAGTATAAGTTTTGACCCCTCAAATTTTATTCCTTTTAAAACATTGATTCCTATAATTTAGTATAGACATGGATAATTTTGTCCTAAAGAGATCAAAACCTATTATTTAAAATAAAAGGAACCAAAACCAAAATAGAGTAAATTTGAGGAGCCAAAAATTATATTAACCCAATTATTAATCACCAATTTAGCATGTGTTATATATATATATATATATATATATATCCACATTGGAAATATTAGCATATGCTCGTTGCCTTTCAGAGGATTATCGTGTTATGAGTGATCATGAGAACTGCTCGTTCTATACAATGGAGTGGGTGGTTCCAAGATTGAATTCTTCGGAGAGACTTGTCGTGAAAGATGTAAGAACGCAATGTACTGACTGTAGTTTTGACTTTTGAGCATTTCTCATTGGACTGGACTTAATTTTACTGTGTTTGGACTTGTAGGCAGGAATATTTGTTGATTGACGGATGCTTTCTCGATGTGATGCAAAATTGCTTTGCAATTCCCAGTAGAGAAATTCATGTCTTCTCCCAACTTTATCTTTTGCTATATTTTTTGGGCCCAAACCTAAGCTATATTTATGTCTACGTTAGTATCATACTATATTTTCGTAAAGTTAATTAGCAGATTGTATGAAGTGAATATTAATTTGAATTGAGAAAATATCACTTCACCTTTGTTAATTTGAGCAAACAATGACAAGTTATGGTGCCATCAACAATAAGTCATTAAAGAACTAATAATAAGTCAAGATAGAGCTAATAATGCGGGTTAGCACATCACGGGTTGAACACTTTTGTGGCTAACAAAATGTCAATCCTAACTCCTAGTTGCTAGCCTGCAATTTTTTTCTTGTTTTAATTAATATGACTGAAAAACATTACATGTACATATGAGACATCAAATTTGCATTCTTAGCATCAACCGTTCTAATTACAAAAGGTTAAAAACATAATTCATAGTTTAAGAAATAAAGTCATCAAATTATTTCTAAGCAATTAACATACAATAATTTGGTTTGAAGTAACATACGAAACTACCAAAACATCAACATTTGAGCTAGGGAAGGAGGTAGGACTTGATGATTTTTACATCTTTAATTCTCTATCTTTTTTTTTAAAAAAATATAGTAACATGCATGTTACACAAGGTTGTGTTTTTACAAGATAGCAAAATGCCAACCAACCCTAAACCACCCCCAAATCGCTCGGGCTAGTGGGTTGAACCCATATTACCGGCTCTAAGGGTGCTACCAACGTTTTGTAGACTTGACATTGGTTACTCAATGACTTATCCTTAGTGGTACCTAATTTATTATTATTGGCACTCAAACATAGGTGTATCCAAGTGTCCCATCCCGATCCCAATAATTTCGAGACTAGAAGGTCCCGGTCCCGGATAGGATCCGGGCAAGCCTTTAGGACTCTCAGTCCTGTCTCTCCTGGTCTCGAGGTATAAGTACATAATAATTTTTTGTTTTTGGTTGTAAGCACCCATGCCAATAACTTTTTGGGGAAATTTTCCCTAGCCTCCCCTGCTCGTTTGCCTCTGCACTCGGCAGCCCCCCACTTTGCTTTCTCTCTTCTTTCTCCGTCGACCATCCCTCTCCGTCGCAGCTCGTCATCACGACTTGCTGTGTCTATCTTCTTTCTCCTCGTCAGCATCCTTTAAAACCCATCAACCGGCAAGAAAAACCTAGCGACCTTGGTTTCTTGCCTCCGGTGTTTCATCAGCAAGATGTAAGGTCAGAAATTTAAAATAAGTGGAATTTTAGGGTTAGTGTGTTGATTATTGTATCTTTTTTGTACCTATTGTGTTTCTTGTCATATATTTCTATATCTCTGGTTTCTTTCTCGGATATAAGAAGCTAAACTTGACTGTGAATACACTTTTTTTTTTTGACCTTTCTGATTTGAGAGTGTTGAAGTGATTTTGACTTATTCATTCTTTACACATTGATTCTGTTTGTAGAGTTTTCTATCTCATCTTCTTGATTCTTGAAATTTTTTGTCAAAGTAGTGTCTTTTCACTTCTTTGTGAATGTGTTTTTTTAATTTTTGGGTGGGATTTTAATATTGCTGTACCATGTCAGCCTGCTTTCTTTCTCTGCTTGTTCTTCATTCGCTCATAGCATTGTACCATGTCAGCTTGCTCTGTTTTTCTATCTTTTTTTTGGGTCTGTGTTCTTCTGAGCTACAAAAGAAAGACTTGCATTCCCAACCCATAAGAAAATAAGTTGGATTTTTAATGTTCTTGTTTTATTCTGGTATGTTCTCGGTGTTATATATCTTAGCCAGGCATGATGATTATCAAGTTAAAGTCATGGGGCTTTCTAATCTTGAAGAAGTGTTTGACAGTGGCATACTGGCATTAATAAAGATGTTTTTTGTTAATTTTTGAGTTTTTCTAATCTTGAACCGGGAATTCCAAGTCCCGGTGATATTGGGACTTTCCCGGGACCAGGAACACAGTCCCAGCCTCATACCAGGACGAGATGAGACCCGAGACAAGGTGATTCGGGTTCCGGCCCGGACTTTGAACACTCTACTTGAATAAAGGTAAAATGATCTTTTCTCAATGCAATTTTGATGATTTCACATGACTTGTTTATAATTTTTCTTTCTTTCTTTTGACCTACCTGCAATCCCCTCCCCCCCCCCCCCCCAAATTGAAGCTATGATTTAACATGTCATTAAAAATAGATTTTATATTAAGAAAATAAATAATGGTAAAAAAAGATAAGTCAGTAATATATTATGCATTATTTATTATATTTTTTTGGTATGATGATTTTATTTTATATGAAAATTCAAAGATTGTTGCTTCGAATTTTCTTCAACCACTCCCTTAAAATGTTTAAAATACACACAGTAAAATATACTAATCATCTCTATGTTTTATCTAAATTATAGAAAAATCTCCTCTATTTTAAAAACTATATAAACCTATATTAGAATTAAAATGTATGTTACACAAACATTTCTTACATATTTGATATTTTATTTTCATCCATGTGACCTTTAATTGACCATTAAGTTTGATTATTTAAATTTTGTTTTGACCAAAATACCCCTCTTAAACATAAGAATAAGAATTTATATTTGCCAAAATTTATTTTTTGTTATAAATAAAGAGAGATTATCAGAGAAAAAGGGTATGAGAGCAGAAGAGAATAATTCTTATTCACTAATAAGGTGTAACCTGTACATAATACACGTTTTCTACTTAATAGCCATAACTACACAATCTCAATAGAATCGATATCTACAGATTTGATAACAATAAAAGATAATTATGGGATACTGGAGATAATATAGATAATGGGGATATATGGACATCCACACAAATATTATATTCATAACACTCTCATTTGGATGTTCATTACACATGAATGTCTCTCATTAAAAAACTTCAACTAGGAAAAACTCGGTAGGACAAATGCATTGCAGAAGAAAAAGAGTATATCACTCATTGATACACTATCCAATGCTCCCTTATTAAAAATCTTGCTAGGAAAACCTAATGGGATAAAATCATAGACAAGGGAAAAAGAGTGCAACGCGTATCAGCTCCCCCTATTGGCAACGTGAATTGATATCTTTGAATTTACAAAGTCTTATATCACTAACAAGCTTTCCAAATATTGTTGCTGAAAGTAACTTGTGAACTAATCTACTAGATTTCACTGCTGGATACTAATTTCACTCTCTTCTGTTGATATAGCTCATTTCAATATCTTCGTGTTGGTAAATAACTATATCTAGCTAATAGGCAAGTGATATATCAAGTCATGTGTGCCAGATACACATAACATAAGTACTTCAATTACACTAAAATACGATACTTCTGGACCAAATATTTATCCATCACCTTCTTGAGGTCTAAAGACATGATACTTCTAGACCAAGCATTTCTCCATAGAAAAACACTTTATTCTTCTCAATCCTTTATTTCAAATGCTTTCTTTAAGCAATTTATGGCTTTAGCAATCTCTTCATGAGTGTAAGCAATTCGTAGCTTTGTAAGCTCTTCAGGTTTTCAAGCAAATCACAGTTTTTTATAAACTCTTTAAAAGTTCCAAAGATATTTAAATTATTCAAAACAAATTGTAATTATAGTGAACTTACTTTCAGATCTTTTCGTAAAAATACATGGGCAAAATAGATATTTTTTATCATTCCTTCAATAGACATTTACCGAGTCAGTATTGTCACATACACCCCGGTTGCTTCAAACCATATAAAGATCTCGATTGAATTATGTGCTTTTGTAATGGCTGGCATCCTCAAAGCCCAATAATGGTTGGAACCTTTTTTAAAGCCCTAATCGACAATCACCCTCAAACCCAGTAACGGCTGACACCCTTTTAAGTCTTGTATCGACAGGAACCCTTAAAGCCCATTAACGATTGGCACCCTTTGAAGCCCTGAAGCAGCAGACACCCTCAAAGCCCAGTAACGCCTGACACCTTTTCAAGCCTTATAGCAGCAGGCACCCTCAAAGCCCAGTAATGGCTAGCACCCTTTCAAGCCTTGTATTGTCAGGCATCCTCAAAGCCCAATAACAAATGGCACCCCTTTCAAGTCGTGTATCGGCAAGAACTCTCAAAGTCTAGTAATGGCTGGCACCTTTTCAAACCCTGTATCGGCAAGCACGCTCAAAACCTAGTAACAGCTATCACCCTTTTCAAACCCTGTATCGACAGGCGCCTTTAAAGCCCAGTAACAGTTAGCACCCATTTCAAGCCCTGTATTGGCAGGTGCCCTCAAAGCTCAGTAATGGTTGGCACTTCTTTCAAACCCTGTCTCGGCGGGCACTACTCCTTTTCAAGCCTAGTAACGGTTAGCACAATTCTTTCAAAGCCCTGTATTGGTAGGCTCTATTCCTTTTCAAGCCTAGTAATGGCTGGCATAATTCTTTTCCATCCTACCAAAATCCTATGAAATTAGGCACTTCACTTCTATGCCAGATGATCATCTTGCTCCACCAAAATTCTTCTCGCCTATGAACCAAGTAAAGAGGGGCATGTACACTACATTTTTTTCGAACCTTCTTGGCTCCAAGGGGGCACCTATTTTTTTTGCTGGAAAATATGTGTTCTTATTTTTACTTTCTTCATAAATGAGAATCTCACTTTTCTCAGCTACAAAACAAGTAAAGAAGGGCAACTCTGAACACCCTATTTTGTCCAGGCCTCACTCAAAAATAAAAAAAAAATAAAAACATGAAAAAGAAAAAGCCTTCCTTGATCTTTGTGTTAGAACCGGCTGACACCCAAAAGGGGGGTGAATTGAATGTAGAACTTTGAAATTCTTTTCGCATCTTATAGAATCAATAAGTATTAAAGAAATAAGTTATAAAACTATAGTCATTTAATTAAATCACATATGCTGGAAATATAATAGTTTAAAGAAGAAAATATGCAAACTGTGATTTATCTTGGTTCGGTCCAATCCTTGATTACCTATGTCCAGTCTCCAATCTCCACTTGAGATTTTCAATCCACTATATTTTTGCTTAAACCGGGCATAAGAGAAGCCTCTACAATCCCACAAGTTTAACCGAGTACTTGTGAAGTCGTTTTACAAATCTCTCACCGAGATACTCCCCCTTACTACCGTAAGAATACAATCTTTATGATGAAGGATTGCAATTAATATTCTTTCTCAGAAGTGAATAAGATGAACACTGAAGTACATTACAAATAATTTCACTATCTATGATAAATTATAAGATCACTGAAAAAACAAAGAGCAAATGAGATGAACATCAGAGTATTGGCTTATTGACAGCGTGGGTGCAAGCTTTTGTCTTCGACTTTGAATGCTTTTTAATTTATAATTGATGCAATTCAGATGACCGTTAGAGATGTTTAAGTATCCGTTAGGCATGTTGGTCTTCTCGTGATTTTGGCACTTTATAGAAATATGATCGTTGGAGATTCTGACACATTGCTTTTTGGCCGTTGAGCTCTAATCCATGATCAATCACCTATAATCCTCATGTAAACTTGATTAGTGATGATTTAGGATTGATTAGAAGCAACATAATCAATGTTTAAATGAGTTTGTAAGATTATGGAGAAATCCGAGATGGTGATTAAGAGAATCTGCGAACAGTATCACTCGAGTGAATGAAACATAACTTGAGTGGTCTTCTGTTGAGATACAATGCACTCTTGGCTTGTTAGAGAGTGACTTGCTGAAATCTAGCGAGTTGCTTGCCATCACTCAAGTGACTTGCACAAAGGATGAAAGTGGATGTTATCACTCAAGTGAACTCATACTCACTCGAATGAATTCTTTTCGAAACTTGATGAGCTATCACAGGTGACTTGTGAAACACCTGCAAGTGAGTTAATTCACTCAAGTAAATGTATACTCACTCGAGTGAATGTTCTTCATAACCTTCAGAGGACCTGTGAGTGACTTCCTGAAATTTTGCAAGTGAGCTTTTAACATAACTTTCAGAAAACTAGCAAGTGACTTTAAAAAAAACGAGTGAGCTCTTTTCACTCGAGTGGACACTTATTCATTCGAGTGAACTTCTGACATAACTTTTGAGAATCAGCAAGTGACTTTTGAAAAACCTTGCAAGTTACGTTGAATAACTCTGAGTCACTTGAGTGGCATAAATAATCACTTAAGTGATTTGCTTCCAACTTCATATCACCTTGCAAGTCACCTGCAAATTCTTGCGAGTTAACACCATCACTCGAGTGTTCATTTATTAACTCGAGTGATCTTATACAGCCTCATATGAGTAACTTGTGAGATTTCCTGTAAGTGATCTCTATCAGAATTTACTTAAAGTGCAGTAAGACAACACATTCAATCCATTTGCAAATATATAAATATAGAGGTCTTCTAATATAACTCCAAATTTGGCAAATGATTTATCATTGAAAAGCTCTTTCCGTCTACATTCTAATGCAAAAAGAATCAGCTACAAACTCATTGTATTATGCAAGTTATGATCCAAAGAGTGTAGATAGTGTATGCATTTTCGAGCACCAACTTCCATAAACCATACCGCTTTGAATATAACTCCAAATTTGACATATTATATATCCATGGAAAGCTCTTTAAGCCTAGTTTTATATGCCACCAGTTTCAACTCAATTAGATTTATAGTTTTGAAGTTATGTCAAAAATATCAAACCAGTTGTGGAAAATGACAGTGATTTGAAGGTCAACTTTAAAAACTCATATCTCATTCATCTGAGCTCCTTTCAGCTTTATATTGGTGTCAAAATGACGTATTGGAAGTTTAGTTTCATATGCTATTAGTTTCATCTCAATTAGAGTTGTGGCTTAGGAGATATGGCCGAATTACTGAACCTCATGCAAGCTGAATGAAGAACAGAGCTAAACAGAGTAGCTGAAAAACTGATATTCCACTGGAGTGACTAAAGTTCCACTCGAGTGAATCATTAAAAATTCACTTTTGAAGCTGTCACTCATGTGAAAATGAGATATTGCTCAAGTGAAAAAGTGTCACTCAAATGATATTGAAATTTCACTCGAGTGAACATCAAAAACCTCCAGATTGAGTATTTTAACTTCCAATTGATCTATTCCAACTTTCATTTGATTATCCAGACTTCCAATATCAAATCTAAGAACTTGAAACTTGATATTCCCATTATGTTACAAGTTCTTCTTTTTTCAATCTCTTTCTTCTTAATTTTCTTCTTGATTATCATTCTTCATAACCCAACTAGATAGCTTCTTTACTTTCTTGACTATCTTCAGTCTTTTTCTTTTTGAAATGACCATTTTCTCACAAACATCGATTATCCAATACAATTTAACAAAGCCAGTGATAATTTTTTTCCAATACATATCAGAGTTCAGGACACAACATCCGCCTACAAACTTACTACAAGACATATCGAAGTTTAGGACACAAACTCGCCCACAAACTCTCTCAAAACATATAGGAGTTTAGGGCACAAACTCATTACAGAGAAATTTATTATTCTGATTTCACATCACAATCAACCCACAAGTCTTAAAAATTCACACAAAACAATTTTCAATACAATTGTGGTTGTGGGTCCATCAAAATATCAGAGTACGCAACATAAGGCCTTAGGCCTAACAAGAGTTAAATATTTATCCCAAAACAGTTACTCAAAAGTAAAAACAACGTGGCATTCCAGAAACATGAGGGCCCTATAATGACAATATAGAAATTAACACAACACAATCACCAAAAAAAGGCCTACAAGATTCTCAACGTCTATGCATCTGGTTGCTTCCCTTGGCCTTTAGCCAGATTAGAGGTCTCGCTTGAAAAATTATTTATAATGACGGGGTGAGACATAAAGTCTCAGTAACCAAAATCAATTTACAAAATATGCAGGAAATGATTGTAAATTAGAGAAGCAGGTTTAACTGACATAAAATAATAATAATCTCATAAATTTAAACTTCATATAATATGATAATCAAATAAAATCATCCCCACTCATCCATCATGCTCCTCTTTATTGCCTCTGGACTGATACAACCTATCAGTGTTAGTATACCTGACCAAAGGTTAGCTAGTCACTTTAAGAATATTGTCCCCTCCCATGCCACCACCAATATACAGTAACAGGAAGGTGTCGCCCAAAACACTCAACTCCAAATCCGGGCCAAGATTGAGAGAGCCGATAGGCACACATTTCACCATATCTCTTCCACAAAACCCAACATATCCCGTAATATACAAATAATAAAATTAATACAGCTTTCAGAAAACAATTACGAGATTCTCAATTGTTATACAATATTTCATCTCAAACAACATATCCATCACAACATTAACAATTTAATAATAATTTTCACTTATATATGTAAATTGGAAAATACACTGCTTCACTGAAATAAGTTCATATTCAAACATAACAAAATATTTCAAAATACGTACAAGTAGTATAGATAAAAGTAAGGTTCATAAAACACCTTACAAACTAAAGCAAGCATATAAAATAAATTAATCCCGGTTACCTCAACTCCAAGCTTATCCTTAATTTGAACTGTAACACACGTGCAATCACCGATCATAAGAAAACTCTACATTATCAATGTAGATATCGATTAACCTCAAATAACAAAAAAATAAATAATTTACGTAATTCAACTTCTACAACCCAATTTCCTCTACAACTATTATCCTCAATTATTCCCATTTTTTTAAAAAATTCTTATCCACAGGTCATTTCTCATGAACCCAAATTACTCATTAAAATTCTTAAACACCCTTTATACCACTTTCTCACATCAACAACCCGATTTATAAATTAAAACCTCACCTTAACATACCTATAATTATAAAATCCTCAATATCAACATTCTCAACAATTAAATCTCATTTTCATAATTTATATGGGTATAATCTAATTATTAAATAACTCCTCAAATCTCCATATAATTAAAATCACATCAAATTCTAATTTAAATAGTAAGTCCTAATTCATATTTTCCACAGAGCTCAGATCTAACAAAAAGAAATCGATTAAAACCTCAATAATACCACCAATAATCCAAATAAATTATTTAAACAAATTTTTATCGGTAAAAACACCCTATGTAAATTAAGTTATATCCTATTTATAAAAAAATTAATTATAAAATCACATAACAACAAAATAATAAATCTAAACCAATTAAAACTAAATATTAATTATTCTCTACATTTTTATAGTCATATATTGACAAAACTTAAAACTTGTCTAAAATCATATCCCCAAAATATTCTCTAACTAGCATAAAATTAATATCATAAGGAAGAGAAAATTATTTAGAATATTTTTCATAAAAGAAATTTTGTGATTAGAAGAAAGTTTGAGTACCTTATTGATCCCCGAAGGAACAAAGATACTCTTATTAGAATCTCACTCCCTACGTCTTTCCTCAACCCTTCCGTGAAGTGTTGAGGGGAAGGGGGTATTTATACCCCTTCTCAATCAATTGGTGCATACATACATACATACATACATACATACATACATATATATTTTATTTGACAAAAAGGGTCACCCCCCTTTTGTCTTGTCAGCACCTACTATATATATATATATATTATATATATATATATATAATATTATATTATTTTATTAATTAAAATTTTATTTTTATTTTTATTTATACTTATCTCCAAAATATAATTATATCCTAAAATAAAAATAAGGATGTTACAATTTTTCTTCCTCTTGATCAATCCAATTCAATAACTTCTTTCTTAATTTTCTTCTTGATCATTCTCTATAATTCAACTTGATATCTTTTAATCTACATTAAATATAACAATAGTCAAGGTAGGAGAAAAATATATTATGTAAACTTTTTGCTCTCAATATTTAATATCTATATTTAACATCATCAAAACTAATCACATCTAACACTTTGCACAATAAGCTAATGACATTGACAATTGGATTATAAATGAAGTTTGAAAAATGATCATCATTACTGGTGATTGTATTACAATTGAAGTTTGCAATAAATGGAAAAAAAATTTAAAATAATTCATCTCATTAATTTTGATTGATATAAGGATTATTAAACTTAGTGTGAAGTCATTATGGAGGAGGAAAAAATAGGAATTAAAAAATTTGTCATTTGTAACATCCTAAATTTTTTTTCACAATACTTACGTAATATTATGAAGGAAATATTTAATGGTAAATAATATGTAAATAAATAATAAAATAAAAGGAGAATAGAAAGTCTCACATTGACTAAATAAGGAGAAGAGGGAGATCTCGGAGCCTATATGTAGGAGTGATGAGTTGGATTTAAGGTGCACCAATTTCATTTTCGCATATACCTTAGGCAGCCTCAGTAAAATGTTATTTCTTCCTTTGTTGACTGTTGGATTGGGCTGAAATTTTGTCATCCCATCCAAGAAATGTGACTCGTCATATTCAACGGTTTGATTATTTATTAGCATTATAGTTTAAGAGCACCAAGCAAGAAACACGATCAACATTTTGGGACATAGAAAACGAACCGTAGAAGAAAGAATTAGTTTTTTCAACTTCCTCCACCGTTGGATCATCATGAAATTTTTTGAGAAGGTTTGGGACATCCCTTTCAAAAATTTCAATGGTTGGATTAATGATTAGGTGCCTAAGGTGATAGAAATTTATCACGCACTAAAGCTACTATTAAAAAAATAGGAATTTTGTCATAAATTTGGGACTTTTCTATAGAACGGGGTTCTAAAGGTTTGAGATCATATAAACAATAGATAAGGCTATTCAAACACTCCAATGATCCCAATTTTTAGATTTAATATAGTTCTCATATAACATTTCCTACTCGTAGGAAATTTTAAGCAACTAAATAAAGGTAAAATTATGAACATCTAGTGTTGCTAAATGATTTTGTTTTAATTAAGTTTCTCGTTACTCTGTAGTTAAGTTCGAGCTTCGTGATAAGGACTTTTCTCGGTTGTAACTTAGAAAATACCATATAACGTGGTCCTATCTATCTTAATTATTGGTGCTATTCATGGGTTTTTCTGAAATCTCCACAAGCCTATATTGAGTAGAGCTGGTATGAACCCTACAATTTTAAGACTAAAATTGCCTTGTGGGACTTTTGTATGAACCTTAGGACTGGATAGATTGATATGTGTAATAATTAGAGACAACCATAAGCATGTATGTGTGAACTGAGCTAAATTTCGTATGGCTGTGACTCATGCCTTATTTTGGCAAATAACACTCCTGTCGAAGCAAGTTTGATGTAGGCTTGCCCCAGTGAGGGACACATTCATCAAGGAAAATTGCCCGATAAGGGCAAAAAGTGATTTCCATGTTATGATGACCATGATACTACTGTATGATTTGTTTGTATATGATTAATGTGCAAGCATGTGATCTTTTGATATATTGTGAAAGTATACTTAGTACATACATCTAATGAGAGTTGAGTTTATGACATTGATCGACATGCATGAGCATGAGTACATATGGAAACCCCTTGAGAATAATGTAATATAAATGGTAGAGCAAGTGATTGGGTTGTGATTTGTAAAAAAGACTGAATATCATGTGGCAAGCCGCTAGTTTAATTATTGTGCACCACTAGCTGGCATCTATCTTAGAGGGAAGTATTCCCTGATACGACACTTCAGGGCCTTCTGCGCAGTATTTTGGGGGCCCAGACAGTATTCCCGAGGGCAATAACCCTATTAGAGGAACCCATAGTCCTTGTGTGCTCTGTAGTAGTTGGGTTGGTCTACATTGCACTTGTAGAGAGCTCGTGAGAGTAACCAATAACATGGAATGTTCTTAGCCCATAGGTTCAATCGGAGTAAATGAGGAGGATATAAAGATGGTTAGAGGTTAATGAAAGATAAAGAGTAATCATTGCATTATGACATTTTGTGATACGGTATATTGTGTTATGAATAAATGTTCTCTGAGGCATATGATTCGATACTATTATGCTCATGCATGCTTATTATTTCTGCTTGCCCTCTTGCTTATTATATATGTTTAACATGTCTGTATATTAGTCCTACTTGGCACTCCACAGGTGATGCCGATAGTTTAGGTGGGTAGTGACTATGTTAGTGAGACAGTGGTCTTATCCCATTACTTCTCACTCTTTTCATTATGATACTTTGTGATACGGTATGTTGTGTTATGAATAAATGTTCTCTTAGGCATATGATTCGATATTATTATGCTCCTGTATGCTTATTATTTATGCTTGCCCTCCAGCTTATTATATATGTTTAACATGTCTTATATTAGTCGCACTTGGCACTCCACAGGTGGTGCCGATAATTAAGGTGGCTAGTGACTATGTTACTGATAATGATCTCATCCCGTTATTTCTCACACTTTTCAGGTGAGAGCTCGAGGGCGACGTGACTGGGAAGGCACCTGAAGCCTGAGGCTATAGCTATTAGTAGCCGCAATGTATTTGTTTGATTCCATTTATTGCCACAATTAGGATCTACATTTTAAATTCATGATTGTGTAGAACTCTGAGTAGTCCTTTATCTAGATTTTGGTAGTAAACGGCACAAGGCCTAGGGTTTTCATGGAAATGTATTATTATAGTTTATGAATTATTATGCAATGGATTTTGGACCTACGATTGTTATATCTGGCTAGGTGAGATTTGTGGGCAAAGGACTGGAGCTGCCATAGATTTTGATATTTGTTATAAAGGCATGGTAATTATTTCTAATGCATGACAATAAATGAAAAAATTTCTTAAAATTCACTCTAATAGTAGGCAATAAGAGATAGGGTATTACATCATTTATGTTGATAGGTGTAAATTAAAAAATTACTTGTGGGAAAAATCAAAAATAAGAAAAAAAATTTAAAAAAAACTAAAGTACCCAAAATATTTCTCATTTATGTTGATAAGTTTAAATTAGGAAATTGTTTGTGGAAAAAAATTAAAAAACTAAAAAAATCTCCTATTAATAGTGTTACGGTCAAATTAGGAAATTTTATTAACAAAAGATTAAAAATATGAAAATAAAAAAATGTATTTATGAGGAAATCCTTGTATTGAGATTATAAATAGGGGAATTAAAGTTGAAGCAAGACGGCAAAAAATTGAAAGAGCAAAGACAAAAGAAAATGAAGAGACAAAAGTCAAGGGATGGTTAAAGGTGTCAAAAGAAAGTGAAATCTATTATTCATCTTTTTTATCTTGTTTTTCCTCATATCCCCAGGAAAGTCTACGCTCTTATGGTTGTTGTCACATATGTGATGCTTCAACACCAATGTTTAAAGGGAGGAATCCAATATGATGATGATTGATTCATTTTCTTATTATTTTTCATTTTCCTTTCTCTTCTATTTTCTTTTTCTTATCTTATTTTTTACAAAAAATAAAGAAAGCATATACTCTTGTGATGATTATCACATATGTAAGTTTAAGCATCAATAGCTAGAGGGTATAATCAAATATAATTTTGATTGATCTACTTTATTTATATTTGATTCTTATTACACTCTTTCTCTTTTATCCATTTGTAAATGATAGCCTCACCTTTTGATTTATATATGTAATCACTTTGTTATTTTTTTTTTCTCATTTGTTGTCTTCCTGGCACCATCAACATGCTCTCTTTATCTTTAAAACTAGTGCTAAGCATCAAAATGTTTTTGTTTTATGATACTTGTTGACACTTGCCTCTGGATTTGGATGCGTATCTGGCATATGGAACGTGGATGGTAATGTAAGCTATAACTCTCTTTTACTCCATAGAATATATCATGATATACTATGGGTGAAAGTAGTTTGATTATGGTTTTGTTAGGATCAAATTGCTACATATTTTCCTTCCATCTCCTCTTCCCTTATTTTATTATATGGTTTTTCACTGTCTCTTTTGTAGCAAGACTCAAAGCAGCAGATGTATATGTTCTCAATATATATACTTTCAAATCCTTTGTTATGAATAATGTATTGATCATGCGATTAATGTTTGTCTTTGCCTACTCACTAATAATTGGCAATTCACTTTTCTTATAAGTTAAACCTAAAAGTAAAAGTCAATCTTTTGATCAAAATAAATAAAATTAATTTCAAAAGGGATTTATGCCGTGTGATATTTTTAGAGATTTTTCAGGCAAAATTGATTATTTTTTCGTGTGAAATTACGGGAATCTTCTCAGGAAGTTTAATCCAAAAGTATTTCAAAAATATTTTCTAAATAAAAATAAAGAAATTGTTTTCATAAATAAAAAATACAAACTAATAAAAAAAATAATTTTATCAAATAAATTAAAATAACTTTTTTCTAAAAAAACACAAACCTAGTGACACACATTTTTACACCAAACTATGTGGGTTTTGATCCCTCTAAAGGGTCTAGGTCATATTCCTAGTCAAGTCTGATCTTGTAAATAAATACATTTTCCCTTTGTCTTCATTTTTGTAAATAATTTTTTTTCTCTTTAGTTTTCATTTTATTTATTTTTATAAATATTCTTTTTTTATTTCTTTTTCTAGGTAATTATAATAAAATCAAAGGCCATATTCATTTTTAAATAAATGACTTAGGGTAACCGTTCTTATGAACGGGTGTTGTGGGGTGCCTAATATATTCTTCATGCACAATCGACTCTCAAAATCTATCTGATTTTTCATTTTTTTAAAAAAAAGTTTTAAAAATTATCCTATTTTAAAATTTTAGTGGTGATTCCTATTTTCCAATGTTACAGTATGCCTATAAAATTAGAAGTTAGAACTCTATCTCTGTAACAATTAAAATCGCAAAGAAGAAAAGAAAAATACCTGGGCCAACAAGAAGGGGATTCAACCCCACAATCTCACTCATGCGCCTCTACGCGCCTAACAACTCCAATCAATCCTCGCCAAACAGGAACGGGGAAAAGAATTGAAGACAAATTCTGCCACTCTCTCTTCCTCCCTCTAACATGGAGGGTGACTTACAAAATCTTAAATTAATTTCCTACTGATGCGCCACAAGGAATCAAGAAAGATAAGAGTACAATAACTTTGAAAATAAGTTGTCTCTTTTGGAGACCATTAATATTATCGAAGAAACAAAAGGACCATGCGGACTTCTAAAAACTTTAGGATTTTTTTTTAATTTTCCTTGAAAAAAAAAATCAACTCGTTCTTTTGAATAAACACGTTATAAATAAGAGGGGAAAAAATGAAAGAGAGAATATGAGAGTAGGAGAGAATAATTATTTCCAATAGTCTTTTGAAGTTGACTTTTTTTTTCCCGAAGGACTCTCTACGCTATAGGAATTATTATCATCACTATCGGAACTATTGCTAGGGAAATTATAGCAACCAAAACAAGAATGCTTTGTACTCAAAAATACATATGAGGGAAACATCTAGAAAGCGAATTCGTTCATGCCATGGAAACATCTTGGAAAAGGACTAATAAGAAAAATCTTCCAACTGTGCATCGCATCATTTGAATTAAACCACCGCCCTCTGGATCAATAAACATGTTCATGCCAGGGAAAAAAATCAATAAACAAGAAAATAATAATAATAAGTATTAATAAACAAGATACAAAAATAAGCATAAATAAGATGTCATAAACTCATTAGGTAGATCATAACGTGTTATAAATAAAGAGAGATTATAAGTGAAAGAGGGTATGCGAGGAAGAGAATAATTCTTATTCACTCTTAAGATGTAATCAATACATAATACATATTTTCTACTTATAGGCATAAATTATACAATTTCAATAGAATCGACATCTACAGATTTAATGATAATAAGAAATAACTATGAGATATTGGAGATAATAGAGATAATGAGGATGTATAGACATCCACACAAATATTATATTCATAACAATTTTAATGCCACCAAAAAATAATGCTAATACATGTATTTTATAAAATGTAAAAACTTAATAATTTTGATTGTGTTATAAATTTATAATTAACATATTGATTTATTTTTCTTTTAAATGATTAAAAAATATTTCAAACACATGTCTTTAAAATATATTTTAAGTGATACAAATTTGAGATATTATGGTAATCATTTGAATTTATAATTTAAGATTTTTAAACACATTTTTTACTATAAACACATTTAATTTAATATATATTTATTAAAATAATTAATTAAAATTTTGAATTAAGTATATTATCAACGCTAATTAATTGAATAAAATTGTCCCAAAATGATATATACTTTAAATAAATAAATATTTGAAAAAAAATTTTAAATTATTTAAACATTTTAAAAAAAATTAGCTAAATTTGTAATTATGAGGAGTGAATTAGTAAATAAATTTTGTTTTAATATAATTTTTAATTAATTTTTTTTTTAAAATATTCTCAATGCAGTGCATTTTAGATTACGTATGTTTTCAAAGTGGGGACTGTAATTATATGTTACTCAAATACGAAATACTTAACAAAGATAACCACCATCACCTTTTTTGTTTGTAGGTATCTGGGTGTGGCTGGCGTTTCTTGCCAGAAAAACTTCACTGCCTGAGGCTTTTGTTCGGCTTAAATTTCACCAGAAGCTGTAATGTCCACAATTGGTGGTCCCCGTTCTTATTAATATTATCCTCTTTTTCTCAGGTCACAAGAAGAAAATTTTAATTGATGCCTCAATAATACCTTTAAGCTTTCGCTCCCTAGAATTAAAACCTCCCGAACACTACACGAAATTAAAATCAAAATCAAAATCTCGCTCCTCTTTCTCCAGTAGCATCATTATCAGGTCAGGCTCGCTCTCTTGTTGATTGAAATCTTCTTTAATCCGTATTTTTTAATTTATTTTTGCTATTTATCTGAAAAGTACTTTCGTTTTGAGTTTATGGATTTCTGTACGGTAGTAATTTCTCTTTGGCTTGAGAAACTCATCTCCTTAGGAACTTCCCCGTTTCTCTAATTTGGGTTGGAAGTGAATTACAGGAGGATGAATCTATCAATGTTTCCATGTACATGTTGAACATTTAATCTTTATATATGTGAATCTTTGTTACAACAATATGTTCGGAGCAGCTTGTGGGGATCATTCATGTGGTTTGATGGATAATCAACGCTTGCTTACTATGCAGGTGAAGGAAAGTGTATTAAGCTGTCAAACTATTCATGTATATAAGCTAATATTTGCAGATAAAATATGGAAATTAAGGTAGAGATTTAAGTTCTTACTGGGATATGATTCTAAATTGTGGATTTGAGTTACGTGGGAGGTGTTCAGATTACATAGCAAAGGGCAGAAGTTAATTGTTACGCTTGAGCGATTGATGATTGCTACTTGTTTCATCGAAATGCTCCGACCATGTAAGGGAATGTGGCATTCAACTATTCTCACTGTTTTCCTTTGTTTCAAGTCGCATAATAGAGGAAAGGGTATCAGATGTAGCTTCGTGATATAACCATGAAGTAGGGTGGCTAGTTAACTTCTCACTGATGTATCAAATCTTAACCAATCTGAAAAATAAAGTATCAGAAATTCTCATCAACAAACTTTTCTTTGACTTACTTTTTCAGTGCCATGTTAGTCTTTAAAATCATAAGATATTGCAGGATAGGATACCATGAGCATATCGACCCACCACTACCAGTGTTGTTGGCCCCTCAGATTTCAGGAGCATCTTCATAAAGGAAGCATTAGTAAGGTTCCATTTTCAGGATATCCTTGTTCAGATTCTCTTTGCAGAGGAGTTGGTTTACTTAATGTTGGATGCCATCAAAGTTCCGGGAAATGGGGCCCCATCTTTTCCATTGGGGTGAACGACAGTATAAATCCTGATGATTCAGATGAAGCTGATAACTACAAATCTCACAATAGTGAAATGGGAGGGGTTTGTTCACTTCTCAACTTCCTTATGTTCCTACCTCGTTACGTTATGAAATATCTTTCCATTTCCATATATACTCTACCGGTGCTTAATACAAAACATATTTACCTAATTTGATTAGCTTAAGGAAGTTAGTTAAGTTAGTTAATATGATATGTATTTTCTAAAACACCTAGTCACCTTCTTTAATTCCCTCCTTCCCTCTCTTTGATTATTGTTGAGGAAGTATCAATAGGGGTAAATTAGGAAAAGATTAACAATGAAAATTTTGTCTTATATTTAGGATTAAGATCAACTTCTCAAATATGTCTTATATTAAGGACCGGATGAAGTATTATACATGGGATATTTCAACAAGTTTTGTTTTTTTATACATATTTCAACAAGTTAACATTATGACAGTTGGAGCATATGTTTATTCTTTTACATATTAGAATCTTTAATATTCTTTTGATTCAGTATCCCTTCAGTTTATTCACCATCATGATGCGGCTTCTTTTCAATATAAAGCTGAATAGAAAATATTTCAACTAACCAGTGTTGGGAGTTGAGTTCAATGAATATATGTTCTCTGATTTCATTTTATACTACTCTAGTATCTTATTGCAAAGTTTATTCTTCTCCGTTTGCTGTACGTATTGATCACTTTACTTTCATATCTTTCTTAATGGTTGAGATTATTGATTGGCGTTTTAAATGCTGGATATTACTTTTCCTTTGGTGTGGATATTTCTGATTCTGTTTCTCTTAATTATGGTTCAGGTGAATAGTGAATTTCTAAGAGAAAATCTGGAGAAAATAGTTGGTGTGGATGATTCAAAATTTAGTGGGATTGACCTTGCAACTCTTATTAGGAACAAATATGGAAGGTCTTATGATGTCCTGCTGATAAAAAAGGTACATTTTTTACAAGGGATACTTGATGTAAGATTCAAAGCTTGAGTTCAGTTTGACATTATTTCTAGCATTTTTCTCTCAAATTATGTGTACTGGGGAATAAGTGGAGTTGCTGTTATCCAGATTTCGGTGGCTGAACATTCGTGTAGATTGAAATATTGAAAGAAAATTTCATGCTCTAATTCGTTCAAAGGGTGATCAATCACCTATGAATATATTATTCTTATAGCTTTCCACCTTATGACATTGTAAGGTTATAACTGAGTTGGAGTGGCTTTTCATATTTCATGGGTTACATGATGTGTGCTAGGAATTCATGGGAAGAAATCTGCTTGCCTTGAATGTCATGTGGAAGTACATGGAGCAGGTATTGGTACCCTTTTTCACCTGGTTTCAAGTTGAAGAAGTAAAATATTTTATATAACATCATTCACTTTCAAAACCACATAGATCTTCAAAGGAATTCACTTTTCTTGTCTCATTTAAAGCCATAATATTTTCGTTGTAGAGATCATTCCCATTGAGTGAAGAAGAGTATATATTGAGGCTTGATGACATAGCAAACACATTAAAGTGTTGGGGAGCTGTGTCGCATATACGGAACAGCCTAGCAAAGTCAAAAGAACGGCCTCGCATAGGAAAGGTAAAGTTTTGGTCTTGTGATTAAATATCAAAGTGATGAATTTGAATTTAGAATATAATCATTTGTTGATGTGATTTGGAGTAGGCAGTAAGCATTTTCATAGACATGGATGAGTCTGGGGCTCGTGCTAATGAGTGGATCTACAAATAAATTGGGCTGAACTAATAAATCGAGCTGATGATGATGATGTGACGCAGTAGCACCACTTGCGAATCTTTGTGGACAAAATCTCCAGAAGAATCCTGCCTTATCTTTCTCTTGCGTCAGGGTAAGGCCATGGAGGACGTATGTAGTTGCTTAGTTTTTCTTTAAAATTTGTTTGTTCACAAGTTCCGCGTCTAGTATGGATTTAGAGAATGAATGTGTTAATATAATGAATATTACATCCCTTATACTTGAGAGGATATGGAAATGGTTTTAATTGCCCATTGTTCCCTTTTCCGAGGAATGAGAATGGGTCCAAACTTCCAATTATATGAAATTATGAATATTATCAAGGAAAATATTTAATTCTCTTATATGTATGAATGCGATGCGATGCGGTGCATGTTTGTATGTGTAGTAATCTTCATGCCCAAATGTAACGTAAATACCAAATTGACTATTTATACCAATGAAATTTTCTTTTATCTATCTGTATTTTGTTTTTCCTTTACTAATCATTATTCACTATTTTTGTCTATATTCATCATTACTTTCCTAATATATATATATATATATATAATAAAAAATAAAATTTTTAAAAATCAAGAGAACGAAAAATTTAGATATAAACATAAAACATGATTAATATTGGTTACTTGACTCAGTTATTTTTAAATTAAAAAATAATAATGAAAATCTATAGGACATTAATGTTTCGATTACAATATATTTTTCCTTGTAATTAAAAAAGATTGCAATTGAAGTAAATTTTGGGTGACATGCCTCTGACAAAAGTTAATATTGAAGTTCAAATTGTGTCGAACAAGCTCAACTACAATTATTCCCACTCAATGCCAATAGTAATCAAATCATGGGTGGTGCAATGCAAGAAAATCCATGCCAGTTAACTCATTAGAGAAATCTAGTTGGTCATGCGGCCATTTTGCTTCTCGTCATGCGGCTAAAAATTCATGCAACAACATCAAAGCTCAAGAATCATATTTTCTTTGTTTTTTCAAACAAACCATCTCTAACTATAGTTAGAATTCAAGCTGGGTCCAATCCCAAACGGGAGAACTCTTGCAAAGATGTTTTCTACATTCACACAAATTCAGAAAACTTCTTTAATGAAATCTTTCGATACATTGAAAAGATATTATCCCAACAAAAAGCCACTAGAATTTAGTCTCTAGCTTGTCCATGAAAAGATGCTGTTTCCCGTCAAGAAGAATTCGGCAATATCCAAATTCAAGGATTCAATTGAATCCTCCTTACCAAAAAGGCAACATAACCAGTTCTAGTCAAGGTAGTCGCGGTGCATGAAAAACTGTTGGTGCCATCTTTAATAACGGTGTCTACTTCGTTCCCTATCTCTCCCATAATCTCTATTTCGGTCATCATAATCCCAATCTCGATCTCTCCCCCTGTCCCTCTCTACATTTCGAATGCCTTGCCTTTCTCGGTCATGTCGATCTCTGTTCCTGTTCTCCCCCTCATCACGTTCCCTTCCCCTGTCTCTGCTTCTCTCTCGCCCATCCCTGTCAATCCCTGTCATGAATATTGGAAAGCACTTGGTTATTTCAGTTCCAGCTAATTCAAAATGAGAGCATTGGGAACATGTTCGGCAAGTGTCATCTGGTGGACTTTCTAGTCATGAAATGAAAGAGAATTGAGCTCAACCAGCTCTGGAGTATCTCAACTTGTTCCCCATTAGCCTTAAAAGGCGGTGGAGCAAAACTTTATTGAGAATAAATCATTCTGTTTTTTCTTAAAATACCTAGTCCGTCAACCTCCCATCCAGCACGCCCAGAACCAGGAAGCACTCTTGCAGCTTCAGCTTGCTGTGTTTTGGCACGAAATTTCTTCTTAAGATTACCAAATTCATCATACAACTCCCCATCGTCCTGACAAAGTTAAAAAGATCACATTATAACACAAGGATGACATATATGAGTGTCTGTTCCCATGTTCACATGATCTTACCTCAGCCTCCCGCCTGCGTCGTTTGGTTTCTTCTATTTCTTCTTCATCAAGCTCTTTGTACCCTCCAGCTCGCCCTCCTCTGCATGGTCAGGAAGTACAAGCCTAAATCAGCAACTTCGTTTCAACAAAATCTTTGAGGGAAATGGATCAGAATGAATTGAGTGGCAATGTTGACAGAAAATATAATTTCTTTATAAGGAAAGTTTAGGTGAGTTAGGTCCCGGAATAGTAAATCTAATTTGTAAAGTGAGAAATTTACCAATATTGCCCAGGAAACAGAAACACATGTAATAGTTAAAAGTCATTTGCGGAAAGCTAGCTACATTCCAATAAATTTTCCCATGTCAAGAAGAAAATGTGTCACTCTAGCACATAAGCTCTGGGCCTTGCAGTACACGGACATCAAATTTTTTTGAACACGGTGAGACTGTTCCTGATATTATTAAAAGTAACCTGAAAAGCTCAGTTATTTCAGCTGTACTTTGTTAATGGCTTAGCGGAAAAAAAAATATTAACATATTCCTGAATGATACAGTTCTCCTTAAAGAACATATTGGTGGCAAGACAAATGTCAATGAATGAAGAGCCATAATAACTCCTTGCCCATGAATCATGTAACTCCACATACTGACAATTCAAATTTCTGCTAACTTCGACATTATGATTTTGAATGGTAAGTTTTCAACAACTAAATGATATCATGCTCCTTCCATTGCCTGAAAAATGTCCACTCAATAGTTAAAATACCCATTAATCAACTGGACAGACCCAGTTCTGACAAAAAACAGAAAAACAAACAGTCCGTTACAAACCCACCAATCAACTCCACGAATTAGAAAAGGCCAGTAATTTATCTTTTAACTTCTAATACACATCACGCAAACATAAGATGGTAAAGCCATATTGGACCATGAAACAACATGTGGAATGGGCCGTTGAAATGATATCACATGATTTAAAAAACTATAGCATGACAGTGACACCTATATGATCTTAGCTAGCAGTATAGAAATGTCAAAATAATTATAGATAATACCTTACACCACCCTCATTATGACCCGGCTTATTGGTATTGCAAATATTGCATTTAGTTCTCTTTGCCCAGTTGATATTGCCACACCTGAGAAAACAGAGAATATGTGTAAGAGGCATATTCCCACTCAACAGGTCCATAATCAGAGCATGATGATAGAACTAACCTTAAAAAATGCCAAGTTTTACTAAACTTCCAACAATATGTTTGGCCCAAGAAAAAACTCATTGTAATGAACAATATCAGTTAAAGATCACAGATTATTATAACAATTAATATATCGAGCAGGGGGTGCCTCTCGCCCCCCATGCTGCCCCAAAAAAATTGAGGGGGGGGGGGTTTGGCCTTTCTTTTGATCATTAGCGAGGGTGAGCATTAACGCAATGATAAGGTTGCTGTCATGTGACCTAGAGATCACAGGTTCAAATCCTGGAAACAATCTCTCCGATTATGGAGGTAAGGCTACATATATTTATCTCTCCCCAAATCCCACCTGATAGGAGCCTTGTACACTTGGCCACCCTTTTTTTATTATTAGATTCTAAATAAAATGAGTGACATTTTAATAATTTATGGGCAAAAATTGGTGTTGTTTTTAGTTTTTTATGATTTTTCAAAGATTTAATACTTTAAATGAAAGAGAAACTACCCAATTTTAGAGTATTAAATCTTTCAAAAATCATAAACTACTCCATTTTGTGCCCATAAGATATCAAAATGTCACTCATTTTATGTAAAATCTAATATTGAAAAGAAACCTAAACAAATATGTGGGAAGCTTGCCCCGGGGGGGGGGGGGAGCATAAGAGGGCACATCAGGAACCCCTAGCCCCAAATATCAATATGCTAATAAAATCTAACAACCCACATTATTTACAAGTCATAAGCAATCTAACTCATTACTCTGTGTGATGCATACATGGAAAAATGTTTTGTTGGAATTAAAAAAACATTGGCAATGCATGCTGAAATGCCATGAGGACAGAAGTGGTGAAGTGCGGAATTTCAATAGCTACCCCGAAAATCTAAGCCCAGCAAAGGAACGCAGAAGGAACAAAGAAAATACTGATAATGCTTTCCCCTATTGTCATTATCAAACAAAATCCCTGAGCTAAAAATCAATTATCGTAAAAGAACAAAAATGAACAAACTCATGCACCAATCTTACAAAACGCAAAAAGGCAGGAGTTATAATGAGTTTGCATCAATGACACCGCTTCTTTAAAAACATAGGTCACAGTGTCTCATATACATGTATGCATATATCTATCTCCATCCCACACCGCTTTACCCATCTTCAAATTGCTTGATTACAGTTTCCCCCAAGTTAAATAACACCAAAGTGGATAATTTAGCACAATGTTTATCTCATGTAGCACAAAGAGGCAGGAGTTCTGATGAGTTGGCATCAATGGTGCCAGAAATTATCACACTTTAGCCTTCATTACAAACATGGGTCATAGGTGTCTCATAACACATTCAGATATCTCTCTTTATCCTACGCTGATTAACCCATCTTTAAATTGCCTGATTACATTTCTCCTAAGCTGAATAAAACCAATGTAGATGATTCCATTATATCCATATGCTATCATCAAAACAGCAAAACTTGAAAGTACACCACAAATGTACATATTGTATAAAAGTGAAATGGGAAAACATTGTTATTTTACTTTCTATTGACATGATTGATATTTACTTTTTCAAACCCCATTATTATGGGAAAAGTTTTGAAATCCTACAGCAAATGCACTCGGGGTTAATGCTGCTTTCAAACAAAACTGTTTAAATAGAAATCAGACCATAGAAGTAGAAAAAGAAAAAAGAAACAGTGTCATAGCCATACATAGGACAAGGCCAATCGTTAGGACCAAAGAGTCCTCCACCAACTGGACGACCAATGCCCCCAGAATCTTGCCCAGTACGTCCCCTACCACGGCCACCAGCCCCTGCAACACCAGCAGCACCAGCAGGACGAGCACTCCCACAGCGATTGCATGCACCACGAAATGCAAAATTCACATTGGAGCAACTGCTTCAAAAATACAACATGAATCTTTCTGTGTCGAATCATATATAACTACTGAAACAGTGAGTAGAAGAGCAAGAAAGAGCTGCTCACCAATCTCATATCACAGACCTTGTATTCGGACACAACCAATCGCCTTCTTGTTGCCATGCTTTGCCTGAAGAATCACTTCGACCTTTACCTCTTCCGTCACCTCCATTCACATCCATGGCAGTTTCCTCCAGTTCACCAGTGGTGCCACCAACATTTGGTTCACCAGCTGCATTATATGCTTGATCATCCTTGCTCTTTGACTCTGCAATATAAACTCCAATAATACTACCGTGAAAATCTTTGTTGTTAAACCATTCAACTGCAGCTACAGCAGCATGTGGATCCTCATATGTCACAGTAGCATCTCCCTTTGGTTCATTAGTCTCTTTGTCTCGATACAACCATATCTTTGGTCTCCCTGTACGTTTATCTTTCTGCAGAAAATGGAAAACAAAATATGACCACCAGATGGAATTAGAGTGAGAATGAGAAGGAAAAAAATATGAAAAAGAAAGGAGAGATATGGAGAAGAGAAAAAATGTGATGATGGTGATGACTATGACAAATATTAAATCAGTTATTGATGTAGAACAGAAGCAAAGAGGGATAGAATGGAGAGAACAAGGGAAGAACGGAAAGGAAAGGGCAAGTAGTAGAAGGAAAGAATGGAGTGGGAGGAAGAGTTTAGAGGTCAAAACTGATTGATATTCTTTGAAGTCTGATTAAATAATAAAATTGAATTCAGCTTCTATTCCACTAATAAGGACAGCGCACGCACCCGCAAACCCTATAACTTCAATCCCAATATGTGCTTCAAAATACCTAAAAAAAAAAATTTAAAAAAAAAAAACCAGAGTTCCTTATGATCCTGTAAACATTGCTATCATAATACTCTTCATTCTCCCCTAACTGGAGGAATGAGTTATTGAGGGGTGCCTAAGTGGGGTGAGAAACCCTTCTCCAAAAGCCACTTATTGAGGTGGGAGAATAAATCCACTTAGGATCAAGATCCCATGTAGGACTAGACAACCTATACTACCTAACTCCCCATCAAACAACGGTCCTTAGAGAGCCAACATTTCAAAGTTACATTCAATGACTCTTGATTTCCTCACTAGTCAAAACCCTTTGCATGTAGTCTTTTCTGAAGCCACTAGCTAATTTTGACACCAATTGCTAAGTACTAAGTATGATTGGAACACTCCCTCATAAAATCACCTACTAAGGTGTGAGAACTATCTCACCTACATACCCCTATAAAGTAGTCGATACTACCCATACTACCTTAGTCTCCATTAGTTGTAACTAGATAGGTCAAAAATCCAAACTTCAAAATTAGCTCCGCCTAGTGGTTTGGTCATTATGTCTGCAATCTGATCTACAGATCATATGTAGGACAAGTTCATAATGCCTGCTTCAACCTTCTCTAGTAAAGTGCCTGTCTATCTCAACATGTTTTGTTAGATCACAATAAACAAGATTCTTTGTCATTTCGATGCTGGCCTTGTTATCACACCAGAGTTGCATGGGTCCCTCATTTGGAATTCTCAATTCTGTCAATAGTCTGATAACCCAGAGTCCTTCACACACTCCTTCGTTAACAACTCTTAGCTACACTTCTGCACTATTTCTTGAAACCATAGTTTGTTTTTTACTTCTCCACAACCAGATTTCCCTACACATACGTGCAGTATCCTAAGGTTGACCTCATGTTCTCCCTATCTCTTGCATGGTCTGCATCAGTGTAAATTTCAATATTTCCGGTAGTGCCTTTCTTAAAAAAGATTCCTCTTCCAAGATTAAGTTTCAAAAAGCTCAGGATTCTGTATATAGCCTCCATGTGCTCTTCTTATTGCAGGTGCATGAATTGACTTACTATTCCAATTGTATAGCTAATGTCTAGAAGTGTATAGGTTAAGCATATTAGCTTCCCGACAAGTCTTCTATATCATTCTGAGTTAACTAGGACACCATTTGGTCTGATCTCTAGGTGACAACCTTCTTTCATCAGTGTTCCTTCAAGTTGTGCCCCTAACATACCTGTTTCATGTAACAGATTTAGGATATACTTCTGTTGGGACATGTTGATGCCCTTTTTGGTTCTTGCCACTTCCATACCAAAGAAATATCTCATTTGGCCAAGATCTTTCACTTGGAACTCATTTAACAGGTCCCTCTATAGTTGGGAAATGGAATCTTCATCATTCCCTATAATAACTATGTCATTTACATAAACAATCAAGATAGTGATGATATAATATTGTAATAAGGGTATTTTGAAAGTTAGTTAGGTTAGTTAATTAGACGAGCGGCATTAACCATTAGTGGCACTAGTAGTTTAAGAGCGGCATTAGCCAATCATGGCTTTAACCATGTCTAATTACTATTGTACCCCTAATTAGTGAAGACCTATAGATTAGTGAAGGCTTATGCAGTTCTATGTTTCTGTTTTCCTGTTGCCTATATATGTGGCAGATTATCCATTGTAAAGACAAGTTTTTGCATAGTTAATAGAAGCCCGTAGTATTCAGATTACTCTCTCCCTCTCTATCTCTCTACTCTCCTCTACTTCTTCTTCAATCCTCTAATTCCTCGTCCTTTCTACCCTAATTCCCAATTCTAAAAACATTCATATTACACTAGAGTATCAGTGGTATCAGAGCTCTTTCGGTTCTTGGCCCTGGTTATTGGCTCATCATTCCCATGCTAGATGGTCGACACAAGATCCCAAGAAAATTCAAGGAGGATGGAGGAACGGTTTCAAGCCATTGAACAGAAACTCAAAACTATTAATGCTCTCCAAGAGTCCTTTGAATCGCTTCATGAATCTGTCCAAGGCTACCGAGAGGAGTTACAGATGGTTCAGCGAGGCATGCAAGATAATTAACGAGGCATGCAAGATAATTAGCGAGGAATTCAAGAAAATTTTAACACCCTGACTCAAGAACTTTGAACACTGGTAGGGGCGGTTCAAAGAATTAATCAATACCGGGTCCTAGAAAATCAAGAAAGAGGCAACAATGGCTAACACCAATACCAGCGACCCACCCAATTTACCAAAATGGAATTTCCAAAGTATATCAAACAAGACATGGAAACCTGGATTGAGAAGGTTGAGCGGTACTTTATAATCGACGAGACCCCAGAAGCTTCAAAGGTGACGACGGCGTCTATGCATCTCAACGACGACCGGTTTCAATGGCACCGAGCGGTTGAAAGATGTTAGCATCAACCTCCAGTGTAGGCTGCGTATGCGGCGCTACTCAAGGATACCTATGGGCAACCATATGAAACGCCCATAACCAACTTCACGCATCTACGGAAAACTGGAACAGTAACCGAGTTTAACACCAAGTTTGATCATATCACAGCGAAACTGGATTTGACCTAGGAGTATCTGGTCGAAACTTACGTGGGTGCTTTAAAAGATGACATCACCGAATCTGTACGGCTGTTTAATCCAGAAATCTGCAAGAAGCGTGCAGACTAGCACGAACCCAAGAGATTGCGATCAATCGAAAGGCAACAAGATATAGTTTGGACAAATTGCAAAAACAGGGAACAGTGAACTCGGGGTCAAAGTTTTCAACAGACACGTTGACTACCACCAAGAATCATTCTTTTCGTAATGGGTACACACAAAAAGACCATCCTGCCCCTAATAGCAATACGCACATCTCTGGTTTCACTCTAAAAGCAATTACTCGACTCGTACATCGAAGGAAGAAGCAGAGCATAGAGCAAACAACCTTTGCTTCTTCTGTCGTGGGAAATTTTCAAGGGACCATAAATGCCCTCAAAGGCAAAAAATGCAATTACATTTGGTCATATTGGACGAAGAAGAAGCAGATATTGCAGAAGCACCTGAAATTCCAAACCCTGTGCTTAAGGAAGAAACAGGGCAGCCGTGCATTTCCTTGTACGCCATGGAGGGAATTGACCATGCTGAAGCTAAGAGGGTTATGGGTGCTACTGGGAAACATCAATTATAGATACTTATCAATAGTGGGAGCACTCAAGACTTCTTGAACTTGGAAACAACCATCAAATTTGGTTGGCAAGCTTAGGAAACACCTCCCTTATATGTTGAGATAGCGGGTAGAGGCAAATTGAAAATTCATAATGTATGGCATGGGTTCCGATGGAGAATGCAAGGTTTAGAATTTGTTTTTGATTTTCGAATCACTAAGTTGCATACATATGATGTGTTACTAGGCTTGCAATGGCTTAAAAGCATAAAGAATGCATTTTGGGATTTTGAGTCCCTATCCATGTATTTTTGGAAGGAGGGGCAGCTAGTGAAACTGCAAGCTTATATTCCCCATTCCTAGAGAATTGTTGCACCAAAAAGAGTGGAAACAAGCTTCCTCAAGGAGAAGCAAATATATCTTATGCAACTAGTTGAAGTGAAAGGAGATAGGAGGAGTTGTTTTGCCATTAAGGGTACTGATTTTGAGCTTCCAACAGAGATACAGGGGGTTCTAAAGGTTTTTCAAGATGTATTCGATAAGCCTAAGAGTCTCCCACCATTCAAAGCAGGACACAATCATCCTATTGTGTTAGAAGAGGGCACAAATCCAATTTCCTTGAAGCCATACAGATATCCAGTGGAACAAAAGGATGTTATTGAAAAACCGGTTGCTGAGTTATTGGAAGCTGGTGTTGTACAAGAGAGTTGCTCTCCATTTTCAACTTCAATAGTCCTTGTAAAGGAGGATAGGTCTTGGCGTATGTGTGTGGATTACCGGGAATTGAACAAGAAAACAATAAAAAACCAGTATCCTATTCCACTAGTTGAAGATCTGTTTGATGAGTTGAACAAGGAAAGATGGTTCACAAAGCTTGATTTGAGGGCTGGTTATCATCAAATCCGGATGGTACTAGAAGATGCTTACAAAATTGCCTTCAAGACTCATTCTGGACACTATGAGTGGTTAGTAATGCCATTCGGTCTTACTAATGCACTGACGACGTTTTAGGGAGTTGCGAATGATATCTTTCGCCCTTTCCTTAGAAAATTTATCCTAATTTTTTTCCATGATATACTGATTTATAGTCCTTTGCTTGCAGATCATCGGGAGCACTTAAGGATTGCCTCGCATACGTTGCAACAGCATCACTACTTCGTCAAGGAGAGTAAGTGTACTTTTGCTGCTACAAGTGTGGAATACTTGGGGCATATCTTGGGCAATGGAGTGGTAGCCACCGCCCCCTTGAAGATACAAGCGGTTGCGGATTGGCCTCAACCTACTACAATGAAACAATTAACAGCATTTTTGGGGTTAGCTGGTTACTACCGGCGTTTTATCAAGAGTTATGGCATTATTGCCAGGCCCTTGACTCTCTTGTTAAGAAGGAATGCCTTTGTGTTGTCTGAACTTGCAAGTGAAGCCTTCAATCGCCTTAAACAGGCTATGGTTTTAGCTTTGGTCCTTGTTCTTCCAAATTTCACTAAGCAATTTATGGTGGAATCTAATGATGTGGAGTGGGCATAGGAGCTGTCTTGATGCAGCAAGGGCAGCCTCTTGCATTCTTTAGCAAGGGTCTCTCTCTACGGCACCACAGTTTGTCGATTTATGAGAAGGAATTGATAGCAGTGGTGCTAGCGGTGCTCCATTAGCATCAATATCTTGAAAGGGGAAAGTTTAACATGCGCACGGATCAGCAAAGTCTTAATTTTTTGTTGGGTCAACAACTTAAGACGCCATTTAAGACATTCTGGGTGGCGAAACTTGCCGGGTTTGATTATGATATTGTATACAAGAAAGGGTTGAATAATTATGTGGCTAATGCTCTCTCGCGCCTTCCTAAGTAGCAACTAATGCAAATGACTTATAGCACTATATCACCAAAATTGTTGCAACAAGTGAAGGATAGTTGGCAGGTAGATGACTCCACTCGTTCTCTACTTGAAAAGGTGCAACAACATGAAGGGGTATGGAGTCACTTTACTTGGGATAGTACTCTTTTAAGGAGAAAGGGTAAATTGGTTGTAGGCAAGGTAGAGGCTCTTCGGTTGCATATTCTTGATTGGCTCCATGCAAGTCCTCAAAGAGGCCATTCGGGGATCCAAGCTACTTATCAACGTATTAAGGGTCTCTTTTGGTGTAAAAAGTTAATGAATGATGTTGTTGAGTATGTGAAAAGGTGTGACACATGCTCTAGGTGCGAGTATGAGACTATAGCTTCTCCAGGGTTGCTGCAACCTTTACCTATACCTAGTAGGGTGTGGGAATCGATTGCCACGGACTTCATTGAAGGTCTTCCCAAGTCGCAAGGAAAGGATACTATATAGGTAGTTATCGGCCGAATAAGCAAGTACACCCATTTTATACCTCTTGCTCATCCCATTTCAGCATCTACCTTGGCACAACATTTTATGGATCAGGTTTACAAACTTCATGGTGCACCAGCTGAAATTGTGAGTGATCGTGACTCCCCTTTTATTAGTAGTTTTTGGAAGGAATTTCTTCGTGTGTTAGGTATAGACCAAAAGCTTTCTACCGCTTATTACCCTCAAACAGATGGGCAATCTGAGGTGCTTAATAGGTGTATGGAGACATACTTGCGGTGTATGTGTTGGGAGAAGCCTAGAGATCGGGCTAAGTGGATTTTACATGCAGAATGGTGATACAATACAACATACCACACAGCAACTAAAGCTACACAGTATGAGTTGCTTTATAGGCAGAAGCCTCCCCTACATACTCTTTACTTACCCCACAATTCAGTGCTAGAATTGGTAGATCGTAGCTTCACAGCTAGAGAGGAAGTTCTAGCACTTTTGAAGCATCATTTGTATCGTGCAGCAAACTTGATGAAGCAGAGGGCTGATCTACATAGGTCAGATCGTGAGTTTCAGGTAGGGCAACAGGTGTTCTTGAAGCTTAAGCCCTATAGACAAATTTCTACCACAACAAGAGTGTCTCAGAAGCTAGCTCCAAGGTTCTATGGACCTTATAAGGTGATAGGGAAGGTCGGGGCTGTTGCTTATAAGCTAGAATTGCCACTGAAGTCCAGAATTCATTCTACTTTTCATGTTTCATTGTTGAAACTATATCCGGATCCTACTGTTAGGCCTAGGCATCCTCCTATTGAGTTTCCAGAGTTGCCTCCGCCCATGGAACCGAAAATAATTCTGAACCGGAGGATTAAGAAGCGTCCGAAGAGAATGATTGAAGAAGTGTTAGTCCAATGGAAGGGTTACCATATGAGGAAGCCTCTTGGATGGCTCTTTACTCTTTTCAACAACAATATCCTACTTTTGTCCTACTTTTGTGGTTCCTAATCCTTGAGGTCAAGGATGTTTAAAAGGGGGGTGTTGATATGATATTGTAACAAGGGTATTTTGAAAGTTAGTTAGGTTAGTTAATTAGACAAGCGGCATTAACCGTTAGTGGCACTAGCTGTTTAAGAGCATGAGCCAAACATGGCCTTAACCGTGTCTAATTACTAATGTACCCCTGATTAGTTAAGACCTATGGATTAGTGAAGGCTTATGCTGTTTTGTGGTTCTTTTTACCTACTACCTATATATATGGCAAGTTATCCATTGTAATGACAAGTTTTTACATAGTTAATAGAAGCCCGTACTATTCAGATCACTCTCTCCCTCTCTATCTCTCTACTCTCCTCTACTCCTTCAATCCTCTAATTCCTCTTCCTTTCTACCCTAATTCCCAATTCTAAAAACATTCATATTACACTAGAGTATCAAGTAACTCTCCCATTATCACACTTGATAAACAGCGTGTCATCTACTTTCCCCTATTTATACCCAAGTTTCTTTACTATTTTGGAGAATCGTTCAAACCATACCCTTGGAGCTTGTCTTAGCCCATACAAAGACTTGTTGAGTTTGCAGACATGGTCATTTAGAGCTAGAACTCCATGTAGACCTCTTCCTCCAAATCACTATTCAGAAATGTATTCTTGACGCCTAGTTGATGTAGTAACTAATCTAAGTTAACTGCAATTGACAACAATACTTAGATTGTATTGAATTTAGCTACAAAGGCAAACATCTCCTAGTAATCAATCCCATAAGTTTGAGTATATCCTTTTGCAACCAGTCTTACTTTGTATTTGTTGATACTTCTATCAGGATTGAACTTTAGGGTGAAAATCCACGTGCATTCGATCGGTTTCTTTCCTGCGGGACAAGCTATGATTTCCCAAGTTTTACTTTATTCAAGTGCCTTTAACTCTTCTTCTGCAGCTTGCTTCCAATTTGGATCAGCTATAGCTTGTTGGAAAGTATTTGGAATTTTAACAACAAAGCTCTGCATCCTTGCAGAAAGATTACCATGAGACAAACCATTGAATTAGATGTTGAGTACAAGATCTTACCCATTTTCTCAATGCAATAGGCCAACTCGCTCTTCAGGATCTAATCCTGGGTTAAAGTCATGATCATTCATTCAAGTGGAAGAGACATTTCTACCATTATCTTCTTTTTCCTGAGACACATGTATGAGCTCTCCTTTTGATACACCTCCTCTATCCATCCCAAAAATGATTCCAATCTGTGTTTCCAGTTCATTAGATATAAGTTCAGGTTGGTTGGTTGGAGAAGTGGGATTAGAAGGGGATGATGGCAATGTATTAAGGGCCGGTAAGGAATTAGAAGATGATGATTGCAAGGTATCATGGGTATTGAAAGTGGGATCATGAGATGGTTCATGTAAAATTAGCCATTCAATATTTAAGTACTCCCCCTGAATGGGTAATTTGGGATAATAGGCATCCTCCTCATAGAATACAGTATCTTTGGAGACAAACAGTTTCTTTAAGGTAGGACAGTAACACTTGTATCCTTTCTGGGTGGAGGAGTATCCAAGGAATATACATGTATGGGCACGGGCATCAAACTTGCTTCCATTATGTGTATAGACAAAGAGAACACATCAAAACACTCTTTGGGGTAATAGGCTGATAAGAGGACAATTAGGAAAGGTGTTAAGGAGTGTTTAGATAGGAGTGGCATAGTTGAGGACTTTAGAGGGCATTTGGTTGATGAGATAGACGGCAGTTAGGACTACACCAACCCAGAAGACCATGGGCACATTTCGTTCCATTAATAAAGTTCTGGTTACCTCCAATAAGTGGCGGTTCTTTCGTTCAGCAACCCTATTCTATTGAGGTGTGTAAGGACAAAAAGTTTTCAGATGAATTCCTTACTGATCAAGAAACTCTTTAAAGGTACCACTTAGATATTCCCTAGCATTATCACTTCGGAGGACTAATGGAATTTTGAAATTGGTTTTTCACAAAGTTATAGAAAGTTTGGAAAACCTGGGCTACCTCAGATTTTTCTTTCATTAAGTAAACCTATGTGATTCTAGTGTGATCATCTATGAAGGTGACAAACTATTTTTCATTTGTCAGGGTTTTTGTTCTTGCTGAACCCCAAACGTCACTATGGATTAGTTGGAAAAGAGTGGAGGGTTTGTATGGTTGTTTTGGGTAGGAGGATTGGGTTTGTTTAGCAAATTGACAAGTTTCACATTGACAATGAACATAATTTTTATTGAATAAACTTGAAAACACATGTTTCATACAATCAAAACTAAAATGGCTTGAACGACAATGCCATAAAAATACATCTTTTTCTTCAGAACTTGGGCTAACCAGTGCCTTTCGAGCGTTCCCAACATCTTTATTCTTCAACTCTGATTTCTCCAGGTAGAAAAGCCCATCCCACTCTCTAGAAGTTCCAATCGTCTTTCCCAAGCTTAAATCCAAAAAAGACACAAATCATCATCAAAGATTACTCGGCATACATGCCCTTTGGTTAATTTACTCACAGATATTAAATTGCAAGGAAGTGCTGGTACAAATAAAACATTGTGAACTCTCAGAATTAGGTAGCATGACTGTACCAATTTCTTCAACTTTGGTGAACACGTCATTAGCAACTTTGACTCGAAGATTTTCAGGACACAATTTGAGAGTTGTAAATAAAGCTTGATTACCAATCATGTGGTCTATAGCTCTTGAATCAACAATCCATGTATCTTCACTAGCATGTATAGCATTGAGAGCTATAATAGAATTACCTTATTGCACCAGGTTGACAATGGGCATAGAATTTGACTTATTCTATTTGTTTAGTATCCTACGAAGCACCTGCAATTCCTCCTAGCTTAAGGAATCAGCATCCTAAGCCTTCTGCTCAGTTGTAGTGAGGTGGCTTTGTTCGATGTGTTGTTTGCCAGTTGATGGCTTGCCATACAGTTTCCAACATTCTTCTTTGACATGGCCCTTCTTGCAATAATTGCACCATTTTTTTATTTCTTCGTTCATCTTGTGGTCCTTTTATTGCAAGATCCAAACTCTCAATTTGACTTGGGCTGCTTCAATTCAAGAGTTTTCTACTTTCTTCGAACAGCACATGGTTGACTACATCAAACAGATGTGATAAGGGTTTTAACTCCATGATTCTGCCCCTTATCTCCTTCAAAGATTCGTTAAGTCCAAAGAGAAAGTCAAATAATCTTCCTTCTTCCACTATCTTCCTACATAATTGAGCGTCCTCGATATTCTTCCATGGGTGCACTTCAAATAGGTCCTGTTGTTGCCAAAGGTTTAGCAAAGCATTATAATAATTAGTCACTTACAAGTTACCTTGTCTCAAATCTCGAAGTTGTCATTTCAAATGGATCAAGGTAGTAGTGTTATCAAGAGAAGAGTAGATTTCTGGCTGCATCCCAAATTTATTTTGCAATGTTTGCTAAGAGATAGCCTTCAATCATATTAACAGTCATAGAGTTACATAACCAAGTTATGACTTCATTATTTTCAGCAAACTATATATCAAAATTTGGGTCATTAGGGCTGGTTGAGGTGCTATTTCATTAATATATTTCTCCTTTCACTTGCCATGAATATACCTCAGCCCACTTTGAGACCACTGGAGATAGTTTCTTCCATTAAACTTATGGTTAATGGCTATAATTTGATTTTCTGAGAATTCAGGCGCCATTACTGCATTGTTGGTAGTGGAGGAATTGGAGGAAGATGAGTTTTGAATTTGAGAATTTGTACCAGACATGAGTGCCAATAGAGTGACTCCGGTTTTGGTTGAATTTCCAGGGATAGAGCTGAAAAGAGGAGGAAATTTGGAGGGATTCATGGTTCTAGAAAAAGGATCGCCGGAAAATGCCGTGGACGACAGCCCGTAGGGTTCATGTACCGGTACTGTGGTGGGACATAGGGGCCACGCACTGCTCCAATCACCCTTGCCTCTCTAGGATCCGCTAATCGGCATTTTCTGGTCCTTCCTATGCCGGCGGTGTGCTCACACTCACCACCCTTCACCGAATCTTCTCTCTCTCTCTCTCTCTCTCGTGTTTCTCTCTCTCCCTCGTTGTCTCAACCTCTGTTTCTGGCATTAGATCAATGGCCAGAGCTTTGACACCACATTGCTCAAAGGCATAAACACTCTGTAATGTATTATTCAGATGAAAGGAGGTTACAATATATAGGCTAATGAGGAGAAATAAGAGAAGGAAAATTAACGATTACAAATAAGACTAGCAAAATCAAATAATAAAGCTTCTATAATCAAGATCCTAAAATCAAGGAGCAACAAGCAAGGGATCCTGATTTATTTCCTAATATTCTAACACTTCTCCATGTGATTTAGCAAAGGATCCTTTCTCATGAAACCCATATTTTATGAAGTAACCAACTACCAACAGTTATTGGCTAGAAAGTATGGATATTGACAAAAACATAAGATATGATACTTACAAAATCAACACAACAAAATTAGAAGTGTATAATTAAATACAGTTTAAAGCATTGTGGTCATATATAATACAAAATTCCAACGTGTTAAACATGAACTGTCTATTTTTAATAGGTTGATTAAGCACAATATTATGCTGCAGTTAGCGTTCATCAATGCTTACATCAAGTTTGGAGGAAGTTTGGTACTTTTCTTAGCTAGCTAATAATCTAAATTTTGTAAATCTTATAGTAATTATACCGACATTAGTATGTTTGTTTGATTCTCGATGTCTCCAAATGGTATTTATATAATTTTTTTTTTACTACAACAAAAAGAAGCCTCAATATATTTCCACCACAGTAAATTGGGGCTTGACACCATTTGCCACTAAAAAAGGCCATTGACAACATTGCTTGCACTAAGATCTATAACTATAGTGGCCCCACCAATGGTATATTTTGATTTGAAGAAAGAATAAATAAAATTAAGTCTCTTGCGTGAATATTTTAGTTTCTTCTATCAGTCTCAAAACTCAACTCTTGTAAGAGTTTGAGATATAATTGCAAGGACAGAAGATTAACTGGGATGATACTCACACTAACTTGGTAACTCCATACCTTCAGTAATCCAATGGTGCCGAAATATTCAGCCAACATATTTTCATCTGTTCCATAAGGCAAGTTGCACACATACACAGACCCATTAGGAGGAGTAGTTTTTCCAGGATGGCTTGCCATGGGCTCCAAATTTCATGAAATCAAAAAGTTGACACCCACCAAAGAGCTCTGAGAAAACATTCAAACAGGAAATTGTTTACAATGAAGTAAAAGGACTAAAGTGAAGAAGGCTCATTGGCAAGCATGCACATGGACACAAGAAACTGGAGATAAAACAAATCAACTGATCAATATGGAAAACAGACCGAATCATCATCCCTTACTCAATTCTTCTTTAGCAAACTAACTAAAAATATTGTATTAACAGCAGGCCATAAATTAAAGTTTTTGTTGAAGATATCCTCAAAAGTTAACATATTGGATGCTTTAGTATGATGCTACAACAAGTTTACAATAACCCCCTTAAGTTTTGTATATGTCACACAGTTTCACATGCGTTAATAAATCAATAGCATTATAAAGACAAGACAATGTATTCCACCCATCCTTTTACCAAGACCTTGCAATTCGTATTTACAGACTGAGATTACATTGTTTTGAATAAACCTTTTCAATTTGAAGGGGAAGAACCCAAAATATTACAAATACATTCATTTAATAGATCAAATTAGGAAGAACAAACAACTAAAAGTAAGATTCAACAGATGGAAACCTTAAGTTATTGAAGTTCAAAGCATTATAAGAATAGATTAAACTCGAGCACCAACAAGGCTCAAAAGACAGGGAGCAGTAAGGTTAGGAATCACCGACCCAAGCCACGTTCTTTCAGTAGTACGTTTTTTGGGCCATCCTCAAGTAGTGAGCTACTCAACAGGACAAATGGGTACAAAGGATTAAATTAAATAGATAAAAGACTAACATCGGATACAGTTGAACGGAATCAGGCCTTTAAATTCATCGAACATTGATAGGGAATAAACACATCGCCAATAGTAAAACATCAGGAATAACCTCGAAGGCGAAGCAATATCTGTCTCCCCGCACAAATTAAGACAGGAGACGGGAGAGCAAAATATCAATACGAAATGAGAAAAGGGCCATAAGCCAACAACAAATTGCACAGAGTAAGATGAAGCAAAGTTGCAAAGGTAGAACTGAAGATCCATTAGGGAAGGGAGGAAATGAAATCGAAGTACTCACCTGGAAGCGGGGAAGAGATCGAAGATACCAACAGCAAAGCTAGAAACCACCACGTTTGGTTTGTAATTCTCGTTTTTCCTTTTCCGTCTTTCGATTTTTTTTTTTATATAAGATTTTTCTTTAGGAAAATCTCGTTCAGATCCAACGATATGAAGAAATATTAAAAAATATATATTATTATAGATTTTTTTATAAAAAAAAAAAGGGAAATTACTGTATAGTCACAAGGAATAAAAAAATAAAAAATTAGTTCCACAAAATGACATAATCACTATCAAGTCCCATGGGACTCATTTATAATAAATTACAATTAGAAAATGACCTAAATAGCCCTATAATATAGATAGAGAGAGGGATGTGCAATATCTAGCAGAAGCAGAAGGAATACGTCATTAATGGCGGGAAAACTGAATGCAAGAGGCTGTTTGGCATTGTTTTTACGAATCGGGCTTATTATATAAGCCCGATTCACGTAAATCGAGATAAATCTCCTCCACATAATTATCTCGTAGACCGTAAAAGTTACTTCGTATTCCTTGAATCACAATTCATAAGCACTTATGGAGCTTCCATAAGCCATTCCAAACAGCCTCATATGTTGTGATCATAAGGCAAGTTTGAAGAGTGAGGTAAGATCTTGATGGAAATACCTCTGTTATCGTCATTATTTATGTTGGTTCATGTTCTCTGTTCAACCATAAAAACAGATTTTGAGGTATTGTTGATAAGCGTACGTTTTGGTTGGGAAAAAGGAAAAAAGTTGCCATCTTTTGTGATTATTAGTTTGTATTATACTTGTAACATATGAAGGTTCACCTAGGTAAATGCAATGGATCACTTTTGGGTGTGGTTTCAATGTATTTTGGTATAGTTTAGTATGTTGTGTTTTTGTTGTTAGTATACTCTGTTTTTTTGCGTTTATTGTGGGTGTTTCTATAAACAAAAGGGGTAAGGAATGAAGATGAAGGTGAAATGTTTGTGATTATATAACCTGATGGCGAAGGAGAAATATGTTGTTAATGGATGCAGCGACAGTTGTTAATATGGCTACTTAACTTGTTAATGACAACTATAGGTAGTAGTTAAATGTTTTATCTTTGTTTTGGTTGGAAAAAGGGAAAAAGCTGTCATCTTTTGTGGGTATTTTCTCTATTATTCTTGTAAACTGTAAAGGTAGACCTAGGCATATGCAATGGATATGATTTGTGTGTGGTTTCAATGTGTTTGGGTGTAGTTTAGTATGCTATATTTTCAATGTGACTATACTCTGTTTTTGCTGAGTATGGGTTTACTTTGGTGTGTTTCTGCAAAATAAGGGATAAGGAATGAAGGTGATGGTGAAAGGCTTGTAGTTATATAACATGATGGCGAAGGAAAAATGTGTTGTTAATGGCTGCAGCGACAGTTGTTAATATGGCTACTGACATTGTTAATGACAACTGTAGGTAAAATTTAAATGTTTAACTTAGGGTGTAATGATTTGTGGCAATGGTTTGAAATTTTGCTATGTGTTTTGGTATTTTCAGTTGTTTTAACTCATTAAAAGTTAGAGGTAATGAACAACGTGTAAAAGTTGTATGGGTGGAAGTCCTCATGTACTAAGTCAAAATGTGTTGTTAACAGATGCAACTATAGTTGTTAATGTAGGTAGTAAGGTTGTTAATGACAACTATATTGTACAGGTAGACAACTGTCATGGCTAGCATACAGGGCAAGAGTCTATTATGTTTTCTTCATATAGAGGGAATATTTATAATTAGTGGAGATGGTGATATAACATATGTTGGGGGAAGGGTCAGATCAAGAACCATTAAGGAAGGAACAACTTATGAAGAGTTTAAAACATTGATATCCTCTATTTTGGGAAAAGAGAGTGGCGGATTTGTTATGAAGTTTACATTGACATTTGATAGAACAACATTTGTGGACATACTAGATGATGAAGCAATTGAACATTTAATTAATTTTAGTAGAGAAAGTGGTCATGTCTATATAGATTGAGGACAAACTCAAGATGACAATAGAACGACAATAAGGGATGACCAATATGTGTAAGTTTTATTTTGATATGGAAATTTACAAGTGTATGAGGTGATGCTAACTTCTCATTACTAACATGTTGTACTATCCAATTTGGTCCAGGTTTGATAACTTCTCAGAAGGTTTGGATGGAGGATCAGGTACTATGTGTATTGAAGATTCACCTTCATTGCCATGCTCTGTCCAAATGATACATGCAGCAAGACCTAAAATAAACTCCATAAAGTGGAAGGATGTGATCATTGGGAAGGGACAAGTTTTTGCCAATATGGATAGCCTCCGGCAAACATTATACAAGTTTAGCATTGCGCACAAGTTTGCATACAAATATGTGAAAAATAATCAGCAAAAGATCATTGTCAAATGCATGGTTGATGGTTGTCCATGGTACTTGGGAGCATACTCAATAGGAGAATGGCAAGACATTGAATTCCTCACTATAAGAACATTCAAAGGTGACCACATACATGCTGCACAAGATAATCTACTTGTTCCTCACATGAAGATGTCGAAGCTAACCTCATCAGTAATTGTAGACGATTTGAGGTGTAACATAGACAAAAATGTAAATGAGATTATGAGAGACATATATAGAGATTATATGGTGCGTCTAAATTATAGTCAAGCGTTCCGGGGAAACAAAGAGCATTGACATAAACACATGGTCTCGTTGAAGACTCATACATGATCATTCCTTGGATATGTGATAGGCTAGTGGAGACGGATCCAGACACAGTTGCCCAGTGTGAATTTTCTGAGAGTGACAGATTTGAGAGGGTATTCATTGCTTATGGATGCTTGATCAAAGGCTTCTTACAAGGGTGTCGAGGCATACTTTATATAGATGGATGTCACCTCAGTGGTCCTTACAAGGGAACGTTGATTTCAGCAAATACGCATGATGCTGATGATCAAATGTTTCCCTTGGCATATGCCATAGTTAGTGGGAAAACACATGATGATTGGAGTTGGTTTCTGAAGAATTTGAAGGATATCGTTAGCATAAGGGAGATTACGATAGTGTCAGATAGGAATGTTGCCATCATAAGTGCTGTTTGTGGCATATTTGGATCTCAGAGACACGCGTTTTGTTACAGGCACGTGAAAGAAAACTTTAGTGCACAGTTTGTAAAGCTGAGTAATGGAAGGGGTAAGACTTCTGCGAACAATAAGGAAGATGCACTTAAGATACTTGATGCAATTGCTTATGCAAGGCATGAACATGAATATAATATAGCATTAGGCAAGTTGAAATTGTTTTGTCTACAGTTAGCTCAGTGGGTTGAGACTGAAGGAGATGTGGAAAGATGGGCGCAAAGCAAATTTCCTCACAAAAGATGGGATAAACTAACAACGAATGTAGCGGAGTCATTCAACGCTTAGGTTTTGAAAGAGAGGAAGCACAATGTTGATGTTTTCATCAATGAGCATAGACAAAAATTAGCCAACAAGATGGTTGCATGCGAAACAGGTATGATAAATTGGAAGAATGGGATTGGACCCAATATTAAGTCCAAGTTGATGGAAGAAGTCAAGCGAGCTAAGAATATAGAGTGTCAATATTATAGCGACGATATGATTTCAGTTTCAACACTGTGTAACAACCGAGTCTGCAATCTGACTATTGACCTCACAGCTAACACATGCAGTTTCCTGGCATGGCAGATGAGCGGAATCCCTTGTTCACATGCATGTGCTGCAATCAAGTTAGTCCATCGTAGTGTGTACTCGTATGTTGATGACTGCTACAAACTTTATGCCCAACAAAAGATATATGCAAACCGTATGAGGCCTGTAGCAACGCATGATTGCCCCCGTCCTGAATCCCTTACTGTCACACAGCTGATGACATAAAATTTATTGCGACCACTAATCACTAGAAGACCCCCGGGAAGGCCCAAAAAAAGAAGATTAAATCTCAATTCCAAAACAAAAGGGTTTATCATTGTGGGAGGTGCAACGAGGCTGGTCACACTGTTAAGACTTGCAGCAATCCTAATCCAAGCTGATCAATTATGCTGGCTTGAGATCTTTAGTTTTTGGTATGTGCATGGTATAATATTTTTTTGTAATTATCAATATATACAAATCCAGACCACTTGTTTTTTGGGGAGGGTCTGTGAATTAGTTGTTTGTACCTTCTATATGCATTTTCAGATGTAAATGAAGGTTGGATATACTATGGTTTTTCATCCAACTTTCATTTTCAAAAATTTGTAAGCTGATGTAAATTAAGTTGTCAGTGTATGGACATGAAGAAGTCAGTGGATGCACCTTGAATTGTCAATGAACTCTGGTGTAGTTGTTAATATATATATATATATATATATATATATATATATATATTTACACACACACACACACATATACGTATATGTATATAGATATATATATACGTATATCTATATACATATATGTGTGTGTGTGTGTGCAGTTATGTTTAAATATTTGGATTCCACTCAGTTCTGCAAGTTTGTTATCTGATGTAAATTAAGTTATCAGTGTATGCTCAGGAAGTAGTCACTGGATGCACCTTGAATTGTCAATGGATGACCCTATAGTTGTTAATATATATATATATGTATGTATATGCTATAATGTTTAAATATTTGTATTCTACTATCAGTTCTGCATGTTTGTAATCTGATGTAAATTCATTTGTAACTTGAGCTCCATGAATTGTCAATGGACAGTTCAGGAGTTGTCAGTTAAGGATGTAGGAGTTGTTAATGGATCTTTCAGGACTTGTCAGTGGAGGCTGATTGACTTGTCACTGGAGGGTATAACACTTGTGAATGGAAGCACCAGCACTTGTACAGGCTGTATGAGTTGCTTGTGGAGGGTATAGGACTTGTCAATGGAGCCTGCATGTTTTGTTATTTGAGGCACTATGACTTGTTAATGGAGGATTGTTGAGTTCTCAGTGGATGGTGCACGATTTGTCAATTGAGACAACACAACTTGTCAATGGAGGCTCCGTGAGTTGTCAGTGGATGGTTCATGCCTTGTCAATGGAGGCAGTAGGGGTTGTTAGTGGAACATTAAGGAGTTGTCAACGGAGGCTGTAGGGGTTGTTAGTAGAACATAGAGGAGTTGTCAACGGAGGGTGTATGAGGAGTTGTCAACGGAGGGTGTATGAGGAGTTGTCAACGGAGGCTGTAGGGGTTGTTAGTGCAACATTATGGAGTTGTCAACAGAGGGTGTAGGGGTTGTTAGTGCAACATTAAGGAGTTGTCAACGGAGGGTATAACCTGTAGGGGTTGTTAGTGCAACATTATGGAGTTGTCAACAGAGGGTGTAGGGGTTGTTAGTGCAACATTAAGGAGGCACCATGACTTGTCAATGGAGGCACAAGACTTGTCAATCGAGGCACCACAACTTGTCAACGGAGGTTCCTTGACAAAAGCGTGGGGCACACGTAAAAAGAATAGGTTTGCAACTGTACACACGTAAAAAGATGTTGACAAAAGTGTGGGGCACACATGTATTTGTTCAAACAATGCATCAAATATTACACCATAATTGTCTGATGACCATTAAAATCTGAGTTGGCCAGAGCAACATCAAAATTCAATGCACGTAATTTCCAATAAAATTAATAAACCTTTATCCACATGTACAAAACATAAAGTGTATCCAATTAACTAATGATTTTCTAGGATATATCCAAACAATGTTACAAAATCATACATTTAACTCATTGACCCATTAATATGAGACAGAAATTTTGTGTCTGACAACATAATGGGTTTAACTGAATACAATGTAGCTATACAACATTGATGTTTGTGCAAGCAAAATTTTCAAGCGCCGTGCAGGATTGCATGTTAGCCACACTATCATAATTATTCAATCAACTACTGCAATTTACAACCTAAATCAACCTGGTCAGTGGGTTCTCCTCCTCTTATGTATGTCTTGAACTAATGATAGCACTTTTGCAGCATGTGTGTTGTGAGGATGGGTAACTAGCCACCACAACACCCCAACCTTGATTTCATGGAGTTCATCTTTAGAGTAGAAAGACATCATGTATCCGTCTTCATATTGCACAGTGCCATCCCACATCTGTAACCATGACATAACGTGTACACCACACAATCCCTGTATATATCAGCATAACAAATCCTAAACCAGATCAGACATATGACAATATAGTAAGAGTAATAGAGTTATAAACCAACTTACGTGTCTGCTTGCACATGCACCTTCGCCCACGTCACGCCCTTGTCAATTCTGTCCTCATCTTCAAACAAGTTGGGCTTCAGTTGGCGAAGAACCTGAAAAAAGCAGTTACGCTGGAAAAAACAAACTAAATCAATCTCTAAGCTGCATAAAAACACACTCCGCACACGCTTAAAAAATGATTCATCCATACAACTCGGGTTGACAGATTATGACACACAAATCCTCCCTCAACACGTAAGTATGCCTCGACACCCTTGTAAGAAGCCTTTGATCAAGCATCCATAAGCAATGAATACCCTCTCAAATCTGTCACTCTCAGAAAATTCACACTGGGCAACTGTGTCTGGATCCGTTTCCACTAGCCTATCACATATATAAGGAATGATCATGTATGAGTCTTCAACGAGACCATGTGTTTATGTCAATGCTCTTTGTTTCCCCGGAACGCTTGACTATAATTTAGACGCACCATATAATCTCTATATATGTCTCTCATAATCTCATTTGCATTTTTGTCTATGTTACACCTCAAATCGTCTACAATTACTGATGAGGTTAGCTTCGACATCTTCATGTGAGGAACAAGTAGATTATCTTGTGCAGCATGTATGTGGTCACCTTTGAATGTTCTTATAGTGAGGAATTCAATGTCTTGCCATTCTCCCTAAACTCATTTGATGGTTTTATTTTGGGAAATTATGAATACTACGAAGTGGTTGCCAAATGAGTTGCATATAGAATGTTGGAACCATTGTAAATCAATATTTTGTGTGGGTGTGTTAAAGAAAAAGTCACACAACATGCCTTTTTATTTTTCTAGATGGATGCCTTTTTAAAAGTCTCAAAATAAAATTAATAATTATTTTTGAAGTCTTCAAACACTCTTGTCTTCTCTGAAACCTTTCTCTTTACTAATTTTTTTTCCTTTCATTATATTGTCTCTGTGTACTTTTCTTAAGAATGGCACATTTAATCCTAAAATGTGCTGCTTCTTGATTCACTATGGGGCTGCAGGGGTTGCAAAAATATCTCTCAAAGCCAATGTCATAAAGAACGACTTGAATGATATGTTCTTTACATGTGTTGCCAATAATCTTAGATAAATTCTAGGAAAAAATATGAGAAAATACCACTAAAATTTTAAAAGTCCAAATTAATAATTTCTTATTAAAATGAGTTATTAATTGCTATACTCTTATAATTATTATAGTACTCTTATAGGCAACAAAACTGATTTAGACTTTTGAAATTCAAGTGGTATTTTTTTAAAATATTTTTTCCCTAAATACTAAGTGGTATTTAAGTGTTATTTGTGTTTTGAATGGTGGATTCACTATTGAATACTTAATGATGTGATTTTATGATGGAAATTTATTCAAAAAGATTAATTTTGGCCTTGTGGTGAATTGTTATCTGGGGCTTCAGGAAGTCCTAAGCCCAATTATTTATTATGGTGCTTATTAAGGGCTTGCTTTTTTAATCGTGTTAAACGAGATGTGTTCTTTATACATAGTTTTGTGTGAGATTGAATTAGTAAAGCTATAATGTCCCGTTTGGTATACTGGAACTAAGGATTTAGAATTGGAACTAGAAATGGAATTGATATTTGAGTTGTTTGTTTTATTAGAACTCACTTCTATGGAATTGCCACTTCCATTAAAAAAATAATGGAAGTGCGTTCTTTAGATAGACCTATGGAACTTATATGAGTACCATAAAAGTGATTTTTTTTCACTAATGTAGCCTCATGCATTTTATTAATTAATGATTTTACCCTCTATATTATTACCCACGTCATCCCTCCACTCCTAACTTAAATAGCCTCCTTCCCCCTTCCCTGTAGCGACAACAATGTATAACGACAGTGAGATTACGGAGGATGACGAAGAATTTGGCAGAGGATAATGAAGGTGACCACGGATGTTGGACGACGCTTCTACTTTGAATCTTCAACAGAGGATGCCAAATCTTCTTTACCTTCTCCTTTTACATCTTCAGATTTGCGGCGGTAAAGGTGGATGTCAAATGACTCTTCAATGACAAGAAGGATGTGTTGTCTCCACTTTGAACTCGTGAAACTGTGTCCATTAGTCCGTGCTGTCTCTATTGCAAAATTGACTCTAAATCAAAGACGCACATTGTCTTTGCAAAGTCCGTTATCTTCCAATCAATGAAACTCGCGATTTCAATTCATAGGGTTTCACAATCAGCGATAAGTTTATTTTGAGTTTGATTTCATATTTGAGTTTGTTTTAAGTTCAATTTCTGGTTAAAATGGAATCATAACAATTTTACTAGGTTATGTTTTTATTTTTTATTTTTGGATAGACATAAACAGAAAACCTCTCTATCTTACTGGTCCTTGATAGTGTAATTTCTATTATAAATTGTTGATTTGTTATTCTTTATTCAGGGTGGTTATTCAATTTGAAGTGGAATGGCGCGAGGATGATTCAAAAAAGTCAAGAAAGGGGTGATTTAGAGAAGTCAGAGGATGGGGATGATTTTTTTTTAATTTGATCAAGAGTTTTCCCTTAAGGCTTAAAGGGCAAAGGGTTCTCACCTCTCCCAATAAGTGCACTTCCTGTAATTCAAACTTGTGTTCTACTCCTTATGAGGTGAGGTCCCTTACCACCTTAACCAACAGTTTGTTGATTCTTTTTTTAAGTTATGGGTATTTTGGTATTTTTATATTATAAATGCAAATATTAAATTAGAAAAACACTCCACTTCCATAGTCAAAACAAATACACTTTTAAATCCATTGCCACTTCCAATTGTATCTCAACCTCCACCTCCACTTCTATTTTCACTTCTAGTTCCATCTAGATCACTCTTTGTGTGCCAAACGGGGAATAATATCCATGATAACTTCTAAATATTTTAGATTGACCTTCTTTTTTTAAATTATGGATACACATGTAGATGAATTTTGTCCTTTTGACCATAATAACACCTTTGAAATTAAGTTTTATACTTCTATCAAGGTTAACTTATTTTATTAATCAAGATGCTTTTCATTATCATGGTAGCATTTTTTTAATATTATCATCCGGTATCAGATTCGGAGTTTGTGGGTATCCCTCCCAACACAAGGGTCCCATTTAGGACTTGAATTCGAGACCTTAAAAGATATAGTGGGACTTTACACTGCTAGATCAACTCTTATGTTCGTACATGTTAGTGTTTTATAATGATTAGTTAAAATCTTTTAGTATTTGGAAAGTTGAGTTATTAAAGCATTTTCTACTATATTAACCTTTTATCAATGAAGCTAGAGATCAAAGAGGAAGATCCCTTATTACTGATTTGTCTTCCTCTAAAAGGACTTAATTAAAATCTCCAATTGGTAGCCATGGTAAATTCATGGAGCAATGGATTGACTTGATTCAATTCCATAATACATATTTCAAATGATATTTGCGAGGACCATAAATGAAAGAGATCTAATATGAAAATGAGCTTTCATCGCTATAAGCAAAACAATGACAAGGTAAAGGAGATATATAATGTCTATTGTATAATGTGTAAGTATGCTAAAGGAAGAAGTGTCATATAAATCAAGATTGAGAGCGCTATATTATGTAATAAAATGTGAGCTTGAATTAATAAAAAGGTTAATAAATAGTAATTTTTTATAAGTGTGATTCACATAAATCAAGACAAAACTCCTTCATATATTTATCTCGTATAACGTAAATCAAGATTGAAAAGCACTTTTTGAGGTTCCAATAGTTATTCCAAACATCCTCATAATCATATGCATTTGTTAATAAATAGGGTATTTGGAATAGTGATCGGAACCTTTAAAACCGCTTTTCAATAGTGATTTATGTATATGAGCTAGCTTTTACGGTCTACGAGGTAAATATGTGGAGGAATTTTATCTCGATGTAAATCGGGCTTATATATAAGTATAAGCTAAACCAAACATCTTCAAAGTAAATTTACGTTTGAAATCTATATCATTGAGGTCCCTAAGGATTTTTTTAGGAAAAATTACTGTATAGTCCCAAGGAATAAAAAAATAGAAAATTAGTCCCATAAAATGACATAATCACTGTCAAGTCCTAAGGGACTGATTTTAATAAACTGTAATTGTACAATTACCCAAATGCCTTTAATGAATTTAAGTTTTCCCCTTACCGCGGCATTCTTCATCATTTGAGTTTTCCCCTTACCGCGGCATTCTTCATCGGCACAACGAGTTGCACATCAGAAACTTGCCGCCACTAGCCCTAGCGTCGCCAATCACCATTTCTTGACTGACCTAATCTCTGTCGGCCATTTCCTGTAACTCACGGTTGCCCGAACCGTCGCCATTCTTTATCTGCACAAGGAGGAAAGCTGTTGCACATCAGAAACTCGCCACTACTAGCCCTAGCGTCACCAATCGCCATTTTGTCAGACGCATGCTTTGTCGACAATATAGCTCGTGATTCAGTTTGTTCGTGTGTTTTTCACCAGGTTCTTTTGGGTTTTGCTTCAATTTCTAAACTTTCTCGCGAATTTCTGATTCCCCCATTTTTTATATCCTTTTGGTAGGATTCGGTGTCATCTCTTCTATGAATTTGTGCTGAACTGATGGAAAATTTTTAATCCGTAACTAGATTGTATGAACATTTTTCACTATTCATGAATGATATCATTTTCATGAATGGACTCATCGACACACTTGATTTAGTCAAACCTATCCAGTAGTTTACCACTGTTTCACTTCACGCTTTAGTTTTTTGTTGATAAAAAACCAGTTCTATGTATATTTTTTGGTAAACATACCTTGGCTCCAAGTTTATCACAGTGCAGTTAAGATTTAAGATGGTAGTGTAGGATTTTTTTTAATTGTAATATAGAAGCACTTCTGCCATACAGTTCAATTTAATTTTTGGTTTTGAGGAATTTTGCTGCAATTTCTTTTCTCAAGTAGTTAGATTATTAATCACAAAATATGAGTACAATATATATTATATTTTTCCCTTGTCCATAGTTTTCCATCAGGTCCCCTGTTTGCAGGAATTATAAGGTATTACTTACTGAAAAAGTGTTAAAAATTTGAGGGTTGTTGAATTAGTTATTTGGAATGATCATTGTTGTAATTTTGAATTTCTATCTCAGTCCCACTATGAAAAGGTTGCAAGGCTTTGTAATAGACCTGATGCAGCACATCCAGGAATCATATTAATGACAAGGGTAGATTGTGCATTGAAGGTAAGTGCATCATTTTAATGTTTATATGGAATTTAGAAGTTACTTTCATGGTTTCATTATCGAGTTTTAGGAATTTGTCTTTCTCTTCCTTGCGTGTGGGATCTGCAACATTGATTTTATTACTCAGTTCCTCCTTATCTAGACCTTGTGCTTTGGATTTGTGTTTTTCTCTGTCATTCCTTTTGGATTTGGTATATTCTGTGCTTATTTCCTTCCTCACTTATGACGACCTACTTGTGAAGTTCAATGTTATTTTGTTTTTTCAGCAGTGACTCATTACATTGAGGTTTTAGAGAATCAAATAAATGAATCATTACCGTGGAGGCATTTTTTTCTTTGTTTATCATGTATAAGTTAAAAACTTTGTTCTATATGTTTAGAGGAAATGGCCTAAGAGATGTTGCAGACTTTTGTACTATACGGTTCAATTGGACCAGATTTTTTAGGCATTGGGAAAGAAGGTTTTTGCAACACTATAATCAATAAAGTAGGGCTGGCACGGGTTTTCTTTTGTTTATATGTTTTTCTTGAGTTGGTGCCCCTGTACTTTTCAAACAAAGTATATATAATGCTTGTTTTTGGGTAGAATGGGATTTTTTTATTTTTTTTTTAATGTTGACTTTGTCTTGACTAGAGGAATTTGTGGAAGGGGTTGAATGAGCTTTTTTATAACATTTACTTCATTTTATTTGCTTTATTGGTTAACGTCCCATTTCAAAGTTCCTTTTTTCCTTTTATATCATTTTGTTGCATCTTTATTTTCCTGAAACCTTTCAATAGTGTCATAGAAAGGTTAATTTTTTTCATGTTATGGTCGTTGAAGAAAATAATATGATATGTTTTCAGTTACAATGGAATGTGTTTGAGGTTGTTTTTTTGTTTCAAAGTCTGCTGTTGTGACTCAACAACTAACCTGTGTGGTTGGCTTTTCTTTTTTTTGTTTTCTTCTTTTGAAATGGAAGAACCATATTATTTCACTTAATGTGTTTATTTGCAACACTTCCATGTATGTAATTGTTTAATAGTTGTTCAAATTGCTTTTATCTCCCAAGACAAAGGCCTTGTGTGTGACAAGTGTTGTGCAGCTTAGTAAGAAGTACAATGAATGTTTTGTACTTAACTGGTTAATGAGCCTTGTATATTTGGTCAGGTAAAGAAGGTGGAGAATGCAAACTTTTGCGTTAAACTTGGTAACCAAGCAGTAACCTCTGCATTTAGATAAAAGCATCCTTCTTGAAATTGTGAAAGGGGGCATATTTTGTTGTTCCATCAAGTTCTTCATTGCAGCCCTTATACGTATAATATTTTGATAGTGAAACTAATTGGAAAGAATTTCCTGTCTGCATTACTTTTAAAGGGAAAACCCCAGTTTGAGTTATGTTTTGCTCATTTTAGTTTAATTTTGTAAACAATATTACAACACTTGGCCTGCATAACTTTTCACTATGCTTAATTACAATAAATTGGCAATGATCTTAAAAAGAAGATACTTATCTTTGTAAATACTCAAACCCAGAGAAAATAATAGGCTCAGTAAGTGTGGTTACATAGGGATAGTAGCTTGTTGGGTAGTAGAATTTCAGGAAGAATATAGGTCAATGGTTTTTTTTTGGAAAATCACTGATTCAGTCTATGGGCTACATGGCTTGGAACCCCACAATTTGAATATGTTACTAGAAACATTCATTCAGCTACATTATTATGCTGAAAAATGTAACCTAAGAAGTTTCATGTTTAATAAATAGCATTGCCATGACTTTGAAATGTCGCCTACCTTTTTTCTTTTCCGTTCAACTATATGATCTTGGAACTACTATTGCAATCCTCCTATTTCATTATATGTTGTGCATTTGTCTATCACTTTTCTTTTAATTAATTTATTGTCCTAGTTTGTAAAAGTTCAAATTTTGTACTATTTTTTTTGTTCTAGCTAGTATGTTTAACATAGTGAGTTTAATGTACTGCTTGTGATTAATGATTAATGTGTCTGCTTCGAGAGCATGTAACTGTGCCAAACCAATCTGTTGATTCATAAAATAGCTATTAGTCAAGTATTAAACCTTTTTTATAAAAATTGAATTTGTAATATTTTTATTTCAAATAATGTTAACTATATTTATATTGATTTCATTACTTGCTCTATTTATTGCTTGTTCATTTTTCTTTTAGGTGAAATTTTAAAAAAGTTTAACTGGCTGTGGGCTGACAACTATGATACGGAAGTTGGAACCCTTGCAAAAGACTAAAGCTTCTCAAAAAAATCTTGGAACCCAATATTTCATTCAGTTTACTTAAGGACTATTGAGGTGGTCCAAGTTTTACATTCTCTGGTATCTTCATCAATTTTTTTTCACCGTAAGTCTTCCCTTGTTGTTATGCTTTGATCATGTTGTATCTAGTTCATTTGCCGATCAAATATTGCATGCTTATACTATCTTTTCCAATTGTTGTTTCATGATCTGTCACGATACGGCTTTCAATCTTGTGTCTGTTTATTGGTACAAGAGATGAATGTTTCTGCGTCTGTGTCAATTTTTGTGATTAATCATATCTTTGTGCATGAATTTTGAACCTTATTGTTTTGACAACAACACCATGTTTTCTTTTGTTCTGGGTCTGTTGCGTTGTACCACCTTATACAGTGAAGTTTGAGTAGGAAATAAAGAATTAATGTAGCGAAAATTTGAACCAATTAAGAGATATATTTTGTGGAAGACGTAATTTTTTACATTTACTTATCTTATCTTGAAGTAATATGTGCACTACAATTTATAAATTGTGCATGTTGCACACAAATAATCAATTAACTGATTAAAAGGCATAATTTGACATTATTTCACTTTTCGTAAAAGTCATGTAATTGTATGTCCAAGTATGGGTGAATTAACGCAGCGTGGTTGATAGGTTATTTGTTCTTCATTAACTTGTTATGGTTATCATAGGCTCAAAAAATATGTCTTTATTTAGTTCCTTTGCTACGCCAAATGTAATGAAAGAGTCACTTAAATTTTATATTTTTTTGTCACCTTTGCATTAATTAAGTACCATGCTGCCCATATCAATCAAACAAAGTATAATATCAATTAGAAAGTAGCCCAGATGACCCCGCTCCAATCAGATCACCCAAAAGTAAAAAATAAAACAAAAACGCTTTAGACATCCCCTAATTGTATAATATAGAAAAGAACTTGGCATACTCAAAAATGTTATCTTATGGATTGAGTGTTAATTTTATTAAAACTAGTACATTCATAGTCTAAGTACAATTTCACTATTGAAATTAAAACCATGGTTGTTATATTAGGATTGTTGGATGGTTTTGTAGAAAATAAGGGACTAGTCAGGGGTATAGCCTATATAAGTGATAGGTGAGATTGCAAGTGAATTGTATAGGTGGAGAAATGTGTTAGGGGTAATGGGGGTTTTTATAGTTGAACAAAGTTTCACGTAGGCAAAAGGAAACCATAATTATTATTATTCAATTCATCCTTTTATAATTGATTTATTTATTCACCTGTCAAAGCATTTTCCAAACATAGCTCACTATCATTTTCCTATTTTCCTTTGTTATAGGGCCCCTCACCTCTCTCCAATAATTGAAAAATAAATTTCTTTATTATATGTGTTTTTCTTTGTCGATAAAGCAACAACACAACACAATTTCTCGTTTTTTATTTTGTTTACACCTTGTGCTTTGGATTTGTGTTTTTCTTTGTCATTCGTTTTGTTTTTGGCTAGCTGATGATATCATATTACTTCATTTACATGAACAAGGTTCTGTTAAATTGGTAATCCAATATGTAGAAATGTGTCTGATGATTTCGAATTGTGTTGACATAGACTATTGCCTGCATGCATGTGATGATGATCTTTCTTTCACAATCTAAAGCATTCAATATAGCAAATTTTGACTGACCAGATCAACACCTTCATTTCATGTCCTATTGATATGCAAATAAGTCAATATTGTCAATCATAAGCACTACGTATGCCTTCACTCTAAACTTGCACATGTTCAGCACTGTTACACATTAGTTGCATATTGTGAATTTTATTCTGGATGAGTGAGGTATTAGTTGTGATTTGCTGAGGTGCTTTAATGTGTCTTTTTTAGGGTGCCATTGTGAAACTTAGTTGGAGGTTTACTTTATTGAATTATAAATTGTATACTACACAGCTAAAGTGGTGGAATTTGTTTTGCAGGGGAAAACTATGGAGAAACAAAAAGCTGTTAAAAGGAACAAAGAAGGACAAAGCATAATGCAACAAAGAGGGCCAAGCTTCTCCGGATATAATTTATTCACGGAAGAATTTTTCCTCCACAAAAAGGACAAGGAAAAGGAGAAGGAAAAGGATAAACAGAAAGGGCAGAGAAATAAGCGGCATAAATTTTTACATAGTAATCTACCAGTAAGAGAAGCCTGGAATCAGTTGACTGATAAGAAGAGAGCTGAGTATACTGCACGGGCTGAACAATTAAGAGCCCCGGGAAAAGGGAAGATGTATGTAGTTCTTTTCTTGACAAGATGCGCGCCAAAACAGTTTATGGCCATTTGCAAGAACTTGAAGGACAGGCCCGATATGATGAATAGGCTTAAGCAAATAGGGTTTGACAAGTTGGTCAATTTTAGTTGCCCTTAAATTAATCATGATTTGTGTGCGGAGTTTATGACACATTTTGACCCTCCCACCAAGCAAGTTTCAATTCGAGGGGAGACTCGTGGAGTAGGACCTCAAGATGTCACAAAATTACTTGGTCTTCCTCATGGTGGGTCTGACATATGGGTACAAGTCGATGACGAAAATGTTATTTTCAAGGATCTGAGAAGTATGTACAAGAACATCAAAAAGCATGAAATTCTATGTTTTGGACTCGTTGGTTGACGTCCACACATACATGAGGAAGCAGCATGAAGCTGAAAACCCATAGACAAGTGGGAATAAACAGAAGGCCTAAAAAAAAAGAGGACCAAACAGAAAGGACAGCTTAACCCAAAGGAGTTAATGGCAACCCGAGTTGTATGGATGAATCATTTTTTAAGCGTGTGCGGAGTGTGTTTTTATGCAGCTTAGAGATTGATTTAGTTTGTTTTTTCCAGCGTAACTGCTTTTTTCAAGTTCTTCGCCAACTGAAGCCCAACTTGTTTGAAGATGAGGACATAATTGACAAGGGCGTGACGTGGGCGAAGGTGCATGTGCAAGCAGACACGTAAGTTGGTTTGTAACTCTATTACTCTTACTATATTGTCATATGTCTGATCTGGTTTAGGATTTGTTATGCTGATATATGCAGGGATTGTGTGGTGTACACGTTATGTCATGGTTACAGATGTGGGATGGCACTGTGCAATATGAAGACGGATACATGATGTCTTTCTACTCTAAAGATGAACTCCATGAAATCAAGGTTGGGGTGTTGTGGTGGCTAGTTACCCATCCTCACAACACACATGCTGCAAAAGTGCTATCATTAGTTCAAGACATACATAAGAGGAGGAGAACCCACTGACCAGGCTGATTTAGGTTGTAAATTGCAGTAGTTGATTGAATAATTATGATAGTGTGGCTAACATGCAATCCTGCACGGCTCTTGAAAATTTTGCTTGCACAAACATCAATGTTGTATAGCTACATTGTATTCAGTTAAACCCATTATGTTGTCAGACACAAAATTTTTGTCTCATATTAATGGGTCAATGAGTTAAATGTATGATTTTGTAACATTATTTGGATATATCCTAGAAAATCATTAGTTAATTGGATACACTTTATGTTTTGTACATGTGGATAAAGGTTTATTAATTTTATTGGAAATTACGTGCATTGAATTTTGATGTTGCTCTGGCCAACTCAGATTTTAATGGTCATCAGACAATTATGGTGTAATATTTGATGCATTGTTTGAACAAATACATGTGTGCCCCACGCTTTTGTCAACATCTTTTTACGTGTGTACAGTTGCAAACCTATTCTTTTTACGTGTGCCCCACGCTTTTGTCAAGGAACCTCCGTTGACAAGTTGTGGTGCCTCGATTGACAAGTCTTGTGCCTCCATTGACAAGTCATGGTGCCTCCTTAATGTTGCACTAACAACCCCTACACCCTCTGTTGACAACTCCATAATGTTGCACTAACAACCCCTACAGGTTATACCCTCCGTTGACAACTCCTTAATGTTGCACTAACAACCCCTACACCCTCTGTTGACAACTCCATAATGTTGCACTAACAACCCCTACAGCCTCCGTTGACAACTCCTCATACACCCTCCGTTGACAACTCCTCTATGTTCTACTAACAACCCCTACAGCCTCCGTTGACAACTCCTTAATGTTCCACTAACAACCCCTACTGCCTCCATTGACAAGGCATGAACCATCCACTGACAACTCACGGAGCCTCCATTGACAAGTTGTGTTGTCTCAATTGACAAATCGTGCACCATCCACTGAGAACTCAACAATCCTCCATTAACAAGTCATAGTGCCTCAAATAACAAAACATGCAGGCTCCATTGACAAGTCCTATACCCTCCACAAGCAACTCATACAGCCTGTACAAGTGCTGGTGCTTCCATTCACAAGTGTTATACCCTCCAGTGACAAGTCAATCAGCCTCCACTGACAAGTCCTGAAAGATCCATTAACAACTCCTACATCCTTAACTGACAACTCCTGAACTGTCCATTGACAATTCATGGAGCTCAAGTTACAAATGAATTTACATCAGATTACAAACATGCAGAACTGATAGTAGAATACAAATATTTAAACATTATAGCATATACATACATATATATATATATTAACAACTATAGGGTCATCCATTGACAATTCAAGGTGCATCCAGTGACTACTTCCTGAGCATACACTGATAACTTAATTTACATCAGATAACAAACTTGCAGAACTGAGTGGAATCCAAATATTTAAACATAACTGCACACACACATATATGTATATAGATATACGTATATATATATCTATATACATATACGTATATGTGTGTGTGTGTGTGTAAATATATATATATATATATATATATATATATATATATATTAACAACTACACCAGAGTTCATTGACAATTCAAGGTGCATCCACTGACTTCTTCATGTCCATACACTGACAACTTAATTTACATCAGCTTACAAATTTTTGAAAATGAAAGTTGGATGAAAAACCATAGTATATCCAACCTTCATTTACATCTGAAAATGCATATAGAAGGTACAAACAACTAATTCACAGACCCTCCCCAAAAAACAAGTGGTCTGGATTTGTATATATTGATAATTACAAAAAAATATTATACCATGCACATACCAAAAACTAAAGATCTCAAGCCAGCATAATTGATCAGCTTGGATTAGGATTGCTGCAAGTCTTAACAGTGTGACCAGCCTCGTTGCACCTCCCACAATGATAAACCCTTTTGTTTTGGAATTGAGATTTAATCTTCTTTTTTTGGGCCTTCCCGGGGGTCTTCTAGTGATTAGTGGTCGCAATAAATTTTATGTCATCAGCTGTGTGACAGTAAGGGATTCAGGACGGGGGCAATCATGCGTTGCTACAGGCCTCATACGGTTTGCATATATCTTTTGTTGGGCATAAAGTTTGTAGCAGTCATCAACATACGAGTACACACTACGATGGACTAACTTGATTGCAGCACATGCATGTGAACAAGGGATTCCGCTCATCTGCCATGCCAGGAAACTGCATGTGTTAGCTGTGAGGTCAATAGTCAGATTGCAGACTCGGTTGTTACACAGTGTTGAAACTGAAATCATATCGTCGCTATAATATTGACACTCTATATTCTTAGCTCGCTTGACTTCTTCCATCAACTTGGACTTAATATTGGGTCCAATCCCATTCTTCCAATTTATCATACCTGTTTCGCATGCAACCATCTTGTTGGCTAATTTTTGTCTATGCTCATTGATGAAAACATCAACATTGTGCTTCCTCTCTTTCAAAACCTAAGCGTTGAATGACTCCGCTACATTCGTTGTTAGTTTATCCCATCTTTTGTGAGGAAATTTGCTTTGCGCCCATCTTTCCACATCTCCTTCAGTCTCAACCCACTGAGCTAACTGTAGACAAAACAATTTCAACTTGCCTAATGCTATATTATATTCATGTTCATGCCTTGCATAAGCAATTGCATCAAGTATCTTAAGTGCATCTTCCTTATTGTTCGCAGAAGTCTTACCCCTTCCATTACTCAGCTTTACAAACTGTGCACTAAAGTTTTCTTTCACGTGCCTGTAACAAAACGCGTGTCTCTGAGATCCAAATATGCCACAAACAGCACTTATGATGGCAACATTCCTATCTGACACTATCGTAATCTCCCTTATGCTAACGATATCCTTCAAATTCTTCAGAAACCAACTCCAATCATCATGTGTTTTCCCACTAACTATGGCATATGCCAAGGGAAACATTTGATCATCAGCATCATGCGTATTTGCTGAAATCAACGTTCCCTTGTAAGGACCACTGAGGTGACATCCATCTATATAAAGTATGCCTCGACACCCTTGTAAGAAGCCTTTGATCAAGCATCCATAAGCAATGAATACCCTCTCAAATCTGTCACTCTCAGAAAATTCACACTGGGCAACTGTGTCTGGATCCGTCTCCACTAGCCTATCACATATCCAAGGAATGATCATGTATGAGTCTTCAACGAGACCATGTGTTTATGTCAATGCTCTTTGTTTCCCTAGAATGCTTGACTATAATTTAGACGCACCATATAATCTCTATATATGTCTCTCATAATCTCATTTGCATTTTTGTCTATGTTACACCTCAAATCGTCTACAATTACTGATTAGGTTAGCTTCGACATCTTCATGTGAGGAACAAGTAGATTATCTTGTGCAGCATGTATGTGGTCACCTTTGAATGTTCTTATAGTGAGGAATTCCTTATATGAATTTGTGAATTTCTTATCAAAACTTTTGAATGGTCTGAAAGAGTAAGTGGATTTTTTACTTAAACGAAAGTTACGAATTCCTTATTTAAACTCGTCAATTCCTTATCTGAACTTGTGAATCTCTTATCTGAATTTGTAAATTCCTTATCTGAACTTGTGAATCCCTTATCTGAATTTGTGAATGACTTGAGAGAGTAAGTCAATTTTTTACTTCAACGAAAGTTACGAATTCCTTATCTAAACTTGTCAATTCATTATTTGAAATTATGAATTCCTTATCTGAACTTGTGAATGGCTTGGGAGAGTATGTGGATTTTTTACTTAGAAAGCGAAAGTTGTGAATTCCTTATTTAAACTTATCAATTCCTTATTTAAACTTGTTAATAGATTTGGGTCAAAGGTTAAAGGTTAGTATGTATATTTTTGGTTGCATTAGTTATATTAATAGCATTGGGCCACCAATATTTTGTGTAACAAGTGGTGGGGGTTTAAACCCCACCCCTACTACTTTGGGAATATTTGGAATATTTCCTCCGGAGCTGTGGCCAGCTGCTCGGCTGGGTGGGCGCCAGAGGCCTTGGCCGGCTTTCGAAGCTCTGGCGGTTGTGATAGTGGGGGTATTTTTTTAAATAAAAAAATAATAAGGGAAAATGTGTCTTTTTTTTAATTCGAAAAAAGACAAATTGAACCTAATTTTTAGTCCCTGAAGTTTGACTTGATTTTTGTTTTGGTCCCTTAAGTTTGAAATCGGTGGTTTTGATCCTTAAAATTTGGCCCGATTTTGGTTTTGATTCCTTAAGTTCGAAAAAGACTTTATATGTTATCATAAACTTAAGGGACCAATAGTTATGACGGAGTAAACTTGAGGAACTAAAACTAAAATTGGATCGAACTTTAGGGACTAAAATCACCTATTTCAAAATTGAGAGACAAAAACCAAAATTTGGTCAAACTTCATGGATCAAAACCAAAATCGGAACACCTCTATATAATTATAAATATTCGAAATACCTTTTTGTCTTTTCATAATTTAAAAGTTCTTTTTAAAGATTTTCCCTAAAAGATTTGCATACATTAAGTTCCACACCTCAAATTTCAAAATGGAAAAAATGACAAAATTCTCGAAGCTTTTTTTTGGACATTAAAATTCTTGAAGTTTAAAACCTTCCATATTTTTTTCCAAAAAATAAGTCAATTTTATTAAGAAAACCTTCCATAATTAATTAATACTATTTTTCTAAGAAAATAAGACTCATGCAGCCTTGGCACATCCAAAATCAAACCCACAAATAATTAACCATAGCTCAAGATTCTAGCATAAATCCACAAAAGATCTACGCTACCCTCAATATTAAATTGATGAATTTTCTCCAATTTTCTTCGGTCACAATGATAAAATAATTCTTTTGTAAAGTTTTATTCGTATCCTTGTACTTTGTAGGGAAGTTGGGAAAGGCACACCCATTCTCACTCACCCCATATCCATCTCATTCTAATTCCGGAGATGATGGTGGCTTGACGGGAAAGCATAAACACCAAAAAAACAGTTAATGGTGCCCATCCGGACCCAATCCAATGGACTGGCCCCCGAAACCTCAGACCCCCCGAAGTAGCTGAGAGTTAAAAAAATGGCTCTAAATCATCGCTCCTCAACGACCCAAGTCCTCCGTCACTGTATAACTGAAGAAACCTCAAAGCTCCCCAGAAATGATCCCGGCAAAACCCTAATCAAACAATCTAGGTTATGAATGTTCATAAGCACCAACCCCTAGTTCTCAACGATTGTTCAGAATGATAGATGGTGGTGATCATGCAGCAGCAGCAGAATCCCTCTGCACTGGTGCCGCATCTCAACAACAATCCTCAGTCCTCCTCTGCCACCACCACCTCCTCCCTTAGGTCGCCGCCTGCTGCAACACCACTACCGGGGTCCCAGTTATCTTCCTCACTCCCTCTTGTTTCTCCGCTCCCCGCTCCCCTACGCCAAACTCATCTGCCATCACTGCCACCCGATCATGTTATTGGCCCAGTGGTGCCCATCGCCGCCACGCACCCTTCCGGTGAGCCCGCTTTGACAGTGCCACCTGCCTGCCCTTTGCCTAGAGTCCGACTCTCGGATATTGCCCTTTACGACGGAGCTCCCGCTGGGTCCTACGTCAGAGCAGTGGAAGTCCTGTCAGGGTCTTTGATGAGGCATAATGCAGCCTTGATCGAATTGGGTTGCGAGGATACCGCTCTGATGAGGTGCGGATTGGAAGGTTCGAGATTGTTCTTTCGGAGCAGGGCCCATCTGGGTGGTGGGAAGGGAAGCCGTGGGGTTCACATGTACAGGGCAGGAAGGTATGGGGACTATGGGCTCACATAATTTTATGTTAATATGTGTACGAAATTCATCAGGCTTTTCTTTCTTATTTTGGTTGAAGTTATCATGCTCTCGGTTTACAGAGCGCATTGTTCGTTAGTTGTATTCAGTTCATTGAACTTATCTTAGCACATTCCTATAATTTTCATTATATAGCTAAAAGCAGAACTGCATCGCTTATTGCAATTGAAACTATCCTACTTGTAGACTGTTTTTATTGCTTGCTTTATACCTTGGTCATTAGTGTTTTACTGTCAGGGAATTATGCATATGTTTTACATATTTTCATTATATAGCTAAAAGCTTCAGTCAAAAAAATTATATAGCTAAAAGCAGAACTGCATCGCTTATTGCAATTGAAACTATCCTACTTGTAGGCTGTTTTTATTGCTTGCTTTATACCTTGGTCATTAGTGTTTTACTGTCAGGGAATTATGCATATGTTTTACATATTTTCATCTTTTCATGCATCTTTTTCTGAAACAGGTAACACCTTTGTTGTTTTGAAGATATATTATTTTTTTTTCTTTTTTCTTGTTTATTTCATGGCGGCATGGGGAAGGGAGAGGCAGATTCCATGCAATTTTCTGATTGTTCAAACTTTATTTGAAGGCTTTGACATCTTTAATCTGGGCTGGATGATGTTTGTTGTCATTTCTATTGTCACTCCTATAATATTTCTGCCTGATCTGTTTTAGGGCTTTGGAAGACTGGGATTCATCTCCACCATGTGTGGCTGATATTTTTAGGTGCATGGGAAAGGCAGCTCGTACTACTTTGTGTGCCATTGCTAGGCATCTTCGTCTTCGAAGCGAGTAAGGATGGTGATTCTGGATCTTCTTTCTAGTTTACACGTATACTTATCTGAGTATAATATATTTTGATAATTTGTTCACAAAAATTTACTTGGTGCAGTGTTTTTAACCATTTGCTTGATGATACCCCATTGCCTGCTAATGAGGTGTCCTCATCAGTTCTTGTTGCGACCTACTCACACTCTTCTTTGCCAAATGGAAAAGGTGCTATTGGAGGTGGTAAGCCAACCATGAATGGTGAAATTGAGAAGGGTTTGTTGACATTGATATCTTCAGATACACCTGGTCTTCAGGTATCTGAGTTTTTTTTCCTCTTCTTTAAAATCTATTTAACGTAAAAGCTGACAGTTCATGTATGTTTGTCTTACCTTAGAAATTATAATCTGCCTCGTGTCTTCTAATTCATTGGGTTGTGTGCTATTAGTTAATAACCGCTGAATATTCTATATTTTTCTTTAGGTCTGTGACCCCAATGGCCGCTGGTATCTTGCTGATAGTGGGTCTGGTCCTGGGGATCTTTTGTTGCTCACAGGCAAGGCACTTAGTCAAGCCACTGCAGGGCTTCGTCCTGCAGCATTATATAGAGCTTCACCTGATTATTTTCTAGGTGCTAACAGTGGAGGAAGGTGCATAATATATTTTTTATCCTTTTCTTCTTTTTTTTATATATTAAATTTTGAATAAAAATATGATTGTTATAAAATTGAATTTCAAGCAATTTATTTTGGGTTCTCTTTGAGCTTTGTGATTGTAGGACATCTCTTGCATTTAGACTCATGCCACAGGGCAATGCTATATTGGACTGTTCTCCAATTGCAGCAGCTGGACATGTTATTCCCCAAAGCTATGTTCCAATATCAGTAAGCCAGTTCATGGATGACCTTTCTGCTGAAGAAGTGATAGGCAGCCGATCTTATCATACTTATGTAAGACCTCTTTCCTAATATCCTGATTGTACCTTTTGGGGAGGGCTCCTTGCCGTACTTGGATATCCACCAAAACATAAATGACTTAACTTCTCTTGTGCCAATTTAGGTTCTCTTTCCTATTAACATCCAGATGGTGTCTTTTGAGGAGGGCTCATTGCCCTACCTGGATATTCACCAAAACCTAAATGTCTTCACAGTTTCTCATGTGCAAGTTTAGGTTTCTGTTGAGAAGATTTAGATAAGAAAACACAAAAAACTCTTTTCCTAATAGCTAGATTGCAATTGACCAGGCTTTGCAGCTTGAACACTTTCCTGAACTGCAGAATTACCTTGCCAAAATCTATGCAATTTTGCTGCTGGGTTTCCTCTTAATCAACCATTACTTGTATTGTTGGATTTGTGACTTATTGTAAATATATTATGTAGTTTCTTTAAAGCTTTTCAGATTTAGACTGTCTGGTTTGTGCCACTGAAGCCAACAATTCAGATCTTATTATTTTTTTCCCAACATTTCTCAGGCTTATCAGCTAAGCTCTCATGTGTCTAGTGACTTTAAAATTTGCCTATACCTTGTAGTGAAACTTTCTTTCATTTAATGGCTAACCATTTGCATTTTTAACTCAGGTTGCTGGAAACAATATGAATAAGGAACAATCACTGAGAAGTGTTCTGTCAGATCCTTTTTCGTAAGTTTAATTTCAAATCTTGATGTCTTTATATGAAAAAGGACCCTATTACGTGTAGAAGAGGCTTTTCTTTCCTCAAGATTACAACAGAAACATGCATATTTTTGCATGTACTAAGATCATTCCTTAATCTGATGTATCTACTACTTTCCTCTTGCAACTTGTTCACTAGTGGCGCATTCCTTGAAGACGCCATGCTTGTCTCGTGTGGGCATTCATTTGGTGGTCTCATGCTAAGGAGAGTCATCGAAACTGTAAGTACTGAATCCATCTCATCAAAACCATTGAGTCTTTTTATGAACAAAGGTTGAATATTTGCATCAAGAATAGATGGCTCACTTATGATGAAAGTCACAGCTATGTTGTGTCTGAAGCATAAGGAGACCCAAGACATCCTATTACAGAACAATGTGTAATGTTAGGAATTTTTGGTTCCGGAAAATCTGGTGGCTTAATGAAAGTTATTATTTTGACAGATAGTTTTAGAATTATCCAGAGGATTGGGGGATTATGAAACTCTAGATATTGAAGGTGCCTTTATTGTATCAAAGAAAGATTGAAGGGGGTGTGTTAATATGGGGAATGGATAACTGGCTCAACATTAAACTTCATGTTGGGATTTGTACAATACTTTGAGCTGATAAATATGATGTATTGAAGGACTGATATTTAGATTCTTCTTTTGATAAGAATACAAGAGAAAGTAGTTCCAAGAAGTATCAGAATTTCTCCTACAACAATAAAGAAAAAAAGGGAAGGAAATAAATAAAAGAAAGTACATTAGCTTAAAAGAGCTAGAGCTCTTTATTCCCTCTGTTAATCCATATAAGACACTTCATTTAATATCCTTGAGGTGAAACATTTGGAAAAGCCAAAAATCTGCTTTATTAAATAAGATTAATGAAATTATTCCCTCCAACTATTACTTCATACCAAACATATTTTTAAAGCATCAATCCTAATCTCATTCCTAGTCCCAGTCCCAATCCTAGTCCCAATCTCAATCCATCAAAATTCAGTGCCATGTACCAAACTGGGCCTTAGGGTCTATTTGGTTCGACAGAGGGGAGGGGAGGGAAAGGGAGGGGAGGGATTTTCATATTACCTTGTTTTGTTTGGGAGGGGAGGGGAGGGGAGGAAAAATATTTTAATTTGGACAATTTCACCCTTTTATTTAATTTTTTAAAAATTATGTATAATGTTTAATAAAATATATTATAAATATAAAATTATAATTTAATAATTATAAAAATTAAATAAATATAATTATAATTATACTAATAAATATCTAAAATTATATTACATGATTTTATTTATTATATATGTACAAATGGGCAATGGCATTTTTGTCCAATCAAACAAAAAAAATTAACCTCCCTTTCAAATCCCCCCAATTTAGGGGGGAGGGTTTAAAAGGGAGGTGGGAAAATTTCAAAAATTTTTCCCTCCCCTTCCTCCAACATTTCCAATACTAATCAAGGGGAGGGGAGCAAAATCCCTCCCCTCGCCTCCCCTCCCCTCCCCCTATTCCCCTCAAACCAAACATACCCTTAATGAATTGAAAGAGAAGGTATTGGCCCTAGAAGCACAATCATCTCGTCAACCTCATAGAAAGAATAGAACACAACATGGATTGGAAGATACTCACGGCGATTTAGAGTACATCAGATCACGACCATACGCAAAAGTCAAATTTCCCAGGTTCGAAGGAGGAGACTCGCAAGGATGGGTCCTTAAAGCAGAGAAATATTTCAGGTATTATGACACTTCGGAGGGCAATAAAGTCGACATAGCTGTGATGCATGTAGAGGGTGACGCTTGTTTTCTTGGATGACTTCTGTGCGATTGTTGTTTTATTGGGATGATCTAGTGAAGGTCTTGTAGGATCACTACAGAGCACGGGAGTACCAGAACCCTGATGAGTACCTCTGCAGCATCAAACAAATTGGTACGGTGCATGAGTATTGCTAGGAATGGGCAAGAAGGGTCGCTTGAGTCAAAAATTGGCTTGATCATTGTTTGCTTGGAGTGTTTATGAAAGATTTGAAAGAGGAATTAAAGACGGACATACACATTCATATGCTGAGGTCTGTGTTTAGGACAACGAGTTTGGCTCTTAAGTTTGAAGGCAAGGTTTTGACTTCTTGTGGGCTCAAGCTTGGCTTGACTTATACCCAAAGTCGCATATTATTCCCAGAGTCATTCGTCACGTGCTTATCGTGGGAATATCAGATCCTCCACCAATCCTGCACTGTCGTCGTCGTCTTCCTTGTTACTGACGGCCGACTCGAGTTCGGCGGCCACTACAGATTTTGAGCGACAGTGAAGGAGGGAAAAAGGTTCATGTTTCCATTGCAGTGATTATTTCCGGCCTGGTCATTGCTGCCACTCTACCTTTTCTCTTATAGAGATTGATGATGACGGCAACCCAATCTCGGAAACTCTCGAACCAATAGAGGAGGTTGAAAAGGAGACATTTGAAGGTGCAACGATCTCATTTAATGCAATTTTGGGAAATCCTACTGTGGCTACCATGAAACTCAGGTAAATTATACAACCGAGAGGTCGTCTTGCTCGTGGATAGTGGATCCACGCACAATTTTATCTCGGAATCCTTGGTGAGGGAATTGAATTTGCCAACTACGTCTATTCCCACACTTGGTGTTCAGATTGGTGATGGTAGTGTGGTGCGCTGTAATCGGATTTGCAAGAACGTTGAGGTGTATCTTCCAGGTTTGACTATTACCTAAGACTTCTATCCTTTCTCCTTGGCTGGCTTTGACTGAGTTCTTGGTATTAAATGGCTTGCTTCTCTCAACACAATTCAAGCAAATTAGAGCCAAATGTTTTTGATTTTTTGGGTTGATGGGAAGAGATACAAGTTGCAGGGGGTTCTAAGACTTGACCAGAATACACGCCTAAACTCCATGGAGCTAAAATTGGGTTTGGATGGTACTGCACCCTTAGATTTAGACGACCTTTTAGTGGAGTTCTCTTCTGTTTTTACTGAACCCACTACCCTGCCACCTATTAGAGAACACACACAAGCAATTTACTTGTTGCCTTAAGTGCCTCCACCAAATATCAGACCATACCGTTGTACTTTCAAAACAACGAGATTAAGCGCCAGGTAGAAGACATTCTTGACAAGGGGTTCCTTCGGCCTAGCTTAAGTCCCTTTGCCAGCCCATTATTGTTAGTAAAAAGGATAATTCCTGGCTCATGTGTTTGGATTATCGGGAATTGAACAAAATTACAATACTTGATAAGTACCCCATTCCTAATATCGATGATCTATTGGACAAATTATATAGAGCAACTTTGCTTCTCCAAAATTGACCTTCACTGGGGATATAATCAAATTCGGGTAGTGATTGAGGACATTCCAAAAATAGCCTTCCAAACTCACAGTAGACATTATGAATATGTAGTGATGCTATTTGGTCTCACGAATGCCCTGGTAACTTTTTAGGCTGCCATGAATAATCTCTTCGGGCATTGAACAAAATTACAATACTTGATAAGTACCCCATTCCTAATATCGATGATCTATTGGACAAATTATATAGGGCAACTTTGCTTCTCTAAAATTGACCTTCGCTGGGATGTCATCAAATTCGGGTAGTGATTGAGGACATTCCAAAAACAGCCTTCTGAACTCTGAGTGAACATTATGAATATGTAGTGATGCCATTTGGTATCATGAATGCCTTGTCAACTTTTTAGGCTGCCATGAATGATCTCTTTAGGCCATATATGAGGAAATTTGTACTAGTCTTCTTCAATGACATCTTAATATACAGTTCTTCCCTCCCACAGCATGCAACTCACTTAAGAATTGTGTTTTAAGCCTTGCAGCAACATTCCTACTATGCTAATTCCAAGAAGTGTGATTTTGGGCAGTCCAAAGTGTCATTTTTGGGGCACCGTGTTTCAGCTCAAGGGGTAGAGACTGACTATGAGAAGATTAGTGCAGTATGTGAATGGCCCACCCCCTCTAATGTCACAGAACTTAGGGCATTCTTGGGTCTTACAGGGTACTACCGGCGATTTGTTAAGAACTATGGTGTGATTGCTCGACCTTTAACTGACCTCACTAAAAAGATTGCTTTTAACTGGTCTTCTATTGCTCAAAAAGCTTTTGAGAAGCTTAAATTGGCCCTAATTTCTGCACCGGTATTGAAGCTGCCTGACTTCACTTCCGAGTTTATTGTTGAATGTAATGCCTCTATGGAGGGTATTGGTGCTATTTTATTGCAGCAGGAACATCATGTCCCTTTCTATAGCAAGGGATTCTCTTTCTCAAGCAGGAACAAGTCAGCATATGATTGTGAACTGTTGTCTCTAGTGTTGGCATTACTAAAATGGTGTCATTATCTTCTTGGATGTCACTTCACAGTTAGGACTGATCATCATAGCCTCAAACACCTTCTTGATCAATGGGTGCTCACAAATACTCAACAATGCCTTGTACTCAAACTTCTACCTTTTGATTTCATCATCGTTTACAAAGCTGGAAAAGAAAATATCGGGGTTGATGTGCTTTTTGGAAGACCGCAACAAGCTGAATTTCTCCATTTAGTGATCCCTTTGCCAATAGATTTTATGGAGTTAGAGGAGGCATTGCGTAATGACACAACTACAGCTCCCATTATTGCTGCACTAGAAATCAACCCTACCTCCAAACTAGGGCACTCCCTTGTTTAGAAGAAACTCTTTTCAGGGGCCCCTTGTCATCCCGAAGAGCTCACCTATCTGAGCTAAACTCCTGGAGGAAGTACACTTAACACCCTTGGGAGGACATGGTAGGTTCTTAAAAACTTTAAAGTGGCTCACAGGTACCTTCGTCTGGCCTTAAATGAAATCTGATGTGAAAACCTTTATCCAGCAATGCTATATCTGTCAAAAAAATAAATATGAAACACTATCTCCAGGAGGTTTGTTGTAACCAATTCCTGCACCTGAATAGATCTGGGATGATATCATAATTGATTTTATTGTTGGGCTTCCCAAATTTGGAGGGTATGATACTATATTAGTGGTAGTGGATTGATTGAGTAAGTACTGCCACTTCATCCCTCTATGTCATCCTTATACGGCCAAATCTGCTGCACGTTTTTGTGAAGAGATCATTCGCCTACGTAGTATGCCACACTCAATTATCTCTTATTGAGACCCCCTCTTCTTGAGTGCTTTCTGGCAAAAAGCCAAACTCATTTAAGGATGAGTACATATCATCCTCAAACCGATAGACAAACAGAGGTTGTCAATCGCTCTCTTGAAGCATATTTATGGTGCTTTGCACATGAACAACCCTATACTTGGAGTAGATTTTTATGTTGGGCCAAATATTCTTTCAACACTAGCTTCCACACTTCAGCTAACACCACTCCATTCAAGGTGGTCTATGGAAGGGATCCACCCCCTCTTCATCTTTTCATTAAGGGTGAAACACATATTGCTGAACTTGCTGAACAGTTGGAGACCCGAGATGATATGCTGCGTCTTCTTAAAGAGAATCTCAAAAAGGCCCAGAGAGGATGAAAACCTCTGCGGACCGACATCATTGTGAGCTTGCATTTAGCATCGGTGATGCTGTTTTCTTGCGTATTCAACCATTTCGCCAATGCTTTCTTTCACACAAGAGTTACACTGAGCTCTCTCCTAGATTCTTTGGCCCCTATACTGTCCTTAGAAAAATTGGGCTAGTCGCTTATGAGCTTGAGCTGCCACCTACAGCCAAAATACACCCAGTCTTCCATGCGCCCTGCACAAGGTGTAGCTACCTCTAACCCTCCTGCTGAGTTGCCTATTTCTGCTGATTTCGAACTGCTTCTTGAACCTGACAAGGTGCTTTCTCATCGTTGGAAGGGACCTCATCTAGAGCTCTTGATTCAGTGGAAGTCTCAGCCTTGTAAGGATGCTAGTTGGGAGGATTGTGAACTATTAAAGCAGCAGTATCCAGAGTTCCGCCTTGAGGACAAGGCGGTTTTTCAAAGGAGGGAGTAATGATAGGATCCTAACTTACAAGAGGAAAAATCGGGAAGTTTGAATCAGTCCTATTTGTTTTATTTATTTCCATTTATTCTTTTATTTTAAATTATTCAAGTATGTTATTATTGAGTCTGTTAGCATCGAATAAATAGGATCAAGGTAGTTTGTTAGAGTCCTTGATTTCTTGACGAGTCAGATTTGTTTCCTGTATGAGTCACTTTCGATCAAATAGGAACAACCCCTATTTCAGTTGTAATCCGATTCTTATTTGGGACATGATTGAATAAACCTATTTTCAAAGCATCGAAGATTCTCCTGTGCTTCTATATTCTATCTTAGTGAGATTCTTACTGAGAGGGAGTAGAAGAGAGTAATTTAGTTAATATAATTCTATTCAAATACCCGTAAGTTATCGATTCACGATCAATTTTAAAGATGATATTATTGTAACTTTTACTTAAGAAACATCAAAAGTTTGGACATATTAGCATTTTAAAGGCAAATAACACTTCTGGAAAGAAGATATAAAAAATAGGGCTTTGATTTGGATAAGTGATAGGGAATTAGGGATAATTATAGAAGTAAAAGGAAATTCTTAAATAAATTTGGACAAAATCAGGAAAAGAAAACAAAAAAGGGTTTTGTAAACTCGGGTCGTGCCAGATCCGACTTGATCTGTGTGCAACCTAGTTCACCTAGAATCGTAGGAGTGCTGGTATCGCGCGATTCCTACAATTTCGGGTTGTATCATTCCTAGAATTGCTTGATACATGCATAAGTTAGATATATCAATAGATTCGTATCTTTCTTATCTATTTTTGAATCAAATCGTGAGATAAGAATTGAGATTCATGGGATTCTAATAACCATGCATATTGTCCTTTTAAAGCCTAATATTCACTACTAGGGAAAATAATAGTTATAAAAAAAAATTGAGTTAACTAGAGGATTTCAATGGAGAATATAATAGCAAAGTTGGAGTAGTGTAAGCATTTATCAAATGAAATTCTGGCTTTTGCCTTTACATTCCCGGATGAATAGTGAGATTCCATCTCTTCATTAATGGAATCCATTGTCACCCAAATGGATTCTGTTGGAATGGCAGTTGGCACCATTCCATCAAACCAGACGCAATGTTGTGTGCCATTCCTGACACCAAACTTTCCTTTCACTTATACCAAACATGACCTTAGTCTTGTTAATAGGTAGAAAGAGAGTAAGGCATCAACAAACGACATGCGCAAGACTTGTGCATTTCTGCTCTAACTCAACAACTGGCTTTTGAACATCCTGGTGCCCACATTTCTATCAAATATATAGCTGAAAGCATGCACAACAAGCGTATACAAATAGAGAGTTGAAGGATCACATTGCCTAACTTCTTGGTGATCTCTAAACTAATACATTGGCCCACTATTGATAATCACAGGGGGCATGCCAGAATAATGATTCTCCTGATCTTTAATGAACCTATTATAAAAGAATCACCATATGACAATCTATTTGGGTTGATGCAAAATTTTAGTAAAAGGACCTAGGTGAGTATATCTTAAATTGCAATCGTAATCATTGTTATTCCTTGAGAATATTTGTTGGAGGAATCTGAGGGGCAATATTCCTTATATATCTTGAAAAGCAAAATTCCTGGCCTTGAAACCATACACAATGTTCTGCTATTTAATCTGATACTAGATCGAATTGAAAAAATTCATTAGGCACAGATCAGCATAATATTCTTTTGGGCCTATAAATTTTAGCTGAGTTCATTCAGCTCCCTGGATCCAGGCCCTGTTTTCCCATCTTGAACTGTTGGAATTCCATACATATAGTAAATTTCTAGTTAACTTTCATACTTTTTTTTTTGTTTTTAAATTCCACGTATCTGTCTCCTTATTTTGGCTGTACTTGTTTTGTCTCATTTATTACCTTTCTACTATGGAATTATAACTTTTAGATGGGGGAGACAAGAATCATAATTACAATTATTGTTTCCGTCACAGTCAAGATGTACTCTCTGCAATACAAATATTGAGACCAGTTCTCTGATCCCCAATTTTGGTACCTACCATTCACTTATTCCATTATCATCTTTATTCTCTTTGTTTTTTCTATCTCCACACACTTCTATAGATTCCTTAGTTCAGCTTGATCATGCTACATCTTTTCTGATGCAATTTCTTTCTTGTTGTCATTTAACTTTGTTTTGGTTAATTTTTAATTATTCTTGAGATAGACTGATTTCCTCTGCAGCTCTAAGAGCGGCAGCCACAGCAGTCAAACATGAGGATGATCGGCGGTTATTTCATAATGCTGTTCTTCGAAAGCGCCGGAAAGAAATGGGTGATCAAATGGATTCACTGAGAAGAACAAACAGGGTATATAACATAACTAGCTTGCAACTGTTGTTATTCCAAATCTTATCATATTTTCTTTAATGGAATATGTGACAAAATGCCATTCTAAAAAGTAAGTTTTCTGTTGGGTACAGTTTCCCCAGAATTGCCCAGGGCCTCTAAAATCTTTTAAAACTGCTACTTTTATTTTCACTTACATGGTATTGGAGTGGTCGTATCGCTTGTAGTATAAGCATTCATTTGCAATGGTGTGTCTTCTAGATAAACCATTTCTTAATCGATTGAGTTTCCAGCTGAGAAACTTATGCATGTCTACCTTTTTTGACCTAAAGTGCACGTTTACCTTGATTGTTTAGGAAAATGGAGATGTTACTGGTGATGATGGACCTGTCCGGGGAGTACAGTATCCTTTTTCAGTAAATGAGAAGGTGATAATTAAGGTGAGGTTTCTATTTATTTATTCTTTTTATGATGTCATTTTGGGCTATCCACTTTGTCAGTTGTTCTCGGACATTGAGGATAATGTCCACCTTATACAGGGTAATAGGAGGACACCAGAAAAATTCGTTGGCAAAGAAGCTGTCATTACATCTCAGTGTCTTAATGGCTGGTGAGTTACCTTTTTTTTGGTGCAAAATGAATTATTGGGAGACAATTTTCATGTACATAAATTAGTAGAATTTCTTGTGCTTGGGTAACTTTCATTATGATATGTTCAATTAATGGGATGGAAAGTTGTGTGTTTTTGGTATTCTATGGTTATGCCACTTGCGGAAGTCAATGTAAAAGCAGAAGGGAAAATCTGTCGAAGTAACTTAAGTCGTGGTTTGGAATCCCAGGATAGAATTGGGTATTTGGCTAGGTTTATTCATGTGAAATCTACAACAATACTGTTTTACATGATTATAAAGATACTTTTTGTGTGTGTGTTTTGTTTTTTGGGTGGGGATGTGAACGAGGGCAAGGCTTGAGTGGGAGAATGAAAAAATCATTTAAAAGAAGCACATTGATGGTTCAGAACTTTCAGGTTAATTGAATTTTCTACTCGATTTCCTCTGGGATGATTAAATACAGCCCTTTCCAGGCTTCCAAAATGAAGTCACGGGGGATTGGGAGGAGATCTAGAGTGAAGGGGGAACTCAAATTAACTTAATGTTCATCTATTACTGCTTCTATCATTTTTGGTCGTACTGATACTGCCTTCTTAAGGTTGTGCCAAATATTTACTCACAGACCGGCGCCAAGTTGGGGAAGGTGGTTTATAGTGACTTTTCAACATGAGCATTCTACATGTTAAATTTGGGAAATTTATCACAATTCTTTTCAACGCTCTTTTGAATGTCGGGGGGGGGGGGTCATACACCGCCTTTAATGAAAGGTATGCTGACATAAAATGTTATTCATGCAGGTACTTGCTTAAGATTATTGGTACTGGGGAAAATGTGCGCTTGCAATACCGTTCTCTTAGGAAGCTATTGAACTCTCAAGCGATAGAGGGCCAGTCACAGCCAATTCAAAATTGCAGCTCTTAAAAATATCTTCTCCCCCTTCTCCTGCGTTGTGTCTTCTTTTTATTCTTCAGCAAGAAAACAGGACTTTGTAGTCGTGATACCTGATAGTATAGTTGATTTGTCCGATTTCTGTTAGCGAGCATGTAACTTCAGTGTGTCAGAAGAGGTGATTTGTGCGGGTGCCTATGCTAGCATTTTTGACATCTTGACTTGCTGTATAGAGAAGGCAAAGCCGGTTTAGATGGCATGTAAATTGTACGTGAATTTTATTATTTTTACCTCATAATATAGTTTTATTGTCATTCTCTCTCTCTGCTTGTATTACTCCAGTGGAGGTTCGATCTGTTGCATAATCAATCAAACCAATTGTAGATCTCTCTTACCCTGTTAGAACTTCAACTCCAAGGGTGGTGTCCTGTTTTATTTTATTAAGGGTATAATTTCTTTTAAGGCTTAGAATGTAAATAGGTTGTGTCTCTCAACAAGTGTGTTTTTTCGATATTTGAAATTATATATATATATTTTTTTATGAGGTGAGGCTATTTACTACCTCAATCAATTACTTATTGGTGTATAGTGTCTTACCGTCTTATGAGGATGATGTTCTTTTGTAGGGAGGCACACAAGGCTTATCTCAGTCTTACTCCCAACTTCACGAGGCTTATCTCAGTCTTACTCACCATTTTACCATGATGTGTTGCAACTCTTTTCACCCTTACCCTTGGATCTTCCTTATTCGAAATTGTTTGGCATCATGCAATATCTATTATCAATTAATATATCCGCGACCATATAGTTTAAGTATTTATCAAAATGAAATTGGCAAAGTGATGAGGTTTTAACATTCGGCTTGAAGAATATATATATATATATATATATATATATATATATATATATATATTGTTTTGTATGTTTAGCGACGTAAAAAATTAACAAAAAGTAAATATAATAAAACCAATGATAAAATTATATCATATGTTATATTTTTACTTTAATCTGTATTGTAACATTAAATGATAAAAAAATAAATGAAGGAATGATGAAATAGTTGTATAAAAATTCCTATTAATTAAAACAAAAGAACTAAATTTTTATGCATATATGGTGATAATTCTTTCAGGAAAGTCTTAGATATTTTTTCAACAAAAGATATTGGATCATAAACATTCAGGAAATTAATTTGTTATTCCTTATAATTTTTTCTTATTTCTAATGGCCCTGTAGTTTGTTTCATTGAGTCCTTACTGCTTACTCAATCACAGGCAATCATCAGTTGCTATGCTCATAATACGATAATTATGAGGATTAAAAAATACATTAATTTCTTGATCTTACATTTAAGTGCTTGTTTGAGAAACGGTAAAAAAAAACACTTTTTCATAAGTTAAGATAAAACTCTCCTTCCAAATTTACTTTCAACATTGAAAAAACACTTCTAAAGATTATAATTCCAAAAAGCTGAAGTAGGAGAAGGGAGGAGATAATGTTATGGAGGCAGACCTGTTTGTTTATTTTTATGGATAATGGAAAAGAAAATTAAACGTTGAAAAAAGATCGTACCGCGTGATGAATCTAACATAGGCTTCCCCTCGCGGACACCTGTCTCGGTACGCGTGTCGCCGCAGTGCGGAGTCCACAACAGTCCTCTCATTCTCTTCTCTTCACCCTGTTCGGCAGCCTTCCTTGCTCCGAACCCTAAACACCGAATATCTCATTCCCGCCCATCCTCTATCTTTTTGGGCTGTCAGACTCTACACTCGGCTCCCTGTCCTTTTGGGCACACTTTTTTCATCATCTCACGTAACTAGATTCTGTTGTGTGCCTTTTTGTGAGCTCTGCGCCCAAAAATTTCTCCAGTTGGTACCTTTTTAATAGATTCGGTAGATTTTGAGATTCTCTTATTGGTTATGTTAATCGCAATTCAAAATTGTTTTTCCTTTTTTTTTTCATTTTAAGTTCTAAAATTCTCTGGGTGGCTTATACCTTACGTGACCTGCTCCCGCGAAATTGAACTTGCGTAGGCGTCAATATATACTCCCTGGCTTGCCTTATCTTATGATTTCGAAGCAGTTAATGGTTATTGGTTATTATAAGAAAATACTGGGACTCTTTCAGGTATTGGGACAAACAAATCAATAACAAATGCTTGGAGGCTCTTTAAAATTTGAATGTCACAATGGAGGCAGACTAAGAATGGTGGTTTAATTGCTTTCAAATTTCCAATTTAACTTTTAAAGTTGCAATCTCAACTTGAGGATAGGTCTGAGCCCACACAAGCTTTTTAGTTTTAATTAAGATTAAAATTTTATCTATAATCCACTGTGATTAACAAGTTTGTTCATGCAGAACTGTTGGCTTTGTTGGAGCAGAGAATGAAAAACTAGTGAGAAGAGTGGTTGTCAGTTTAAATGAATTACTGTGTACTTTTGTACACATTTTCAATGCTGATGCTATTGTTTGGTTTAATTATCTGTTTGAAATTCTTGCTTTTTTCGTTTTATACTGATCTTCTGCTCAGAAAATTTTTTCCTGTTTCAGTAGTGTTGACTGACTAACCGTCATTAACTCACCATCGTGTGCAGTATTAACATTGTCTTATGCCTTCTTTTTTTTAAAGGTTTGAAGTTGGATAAGGAAATCTTGTATATAATGAGTACTCGAGCGCTCAGGGGTGCTGCTATTAGTTGTTACCGGCGGAGAAAGACTGCTCTGGACTTGGACCTTAACCAGGCCCCGCCTGGTGAAAGTCGGGAGCTGGAGGGACTTTCAACTCAGCTGGAGCCTCAAGGAGTTCAAGCTATTCTTCAACCGCAGGTTGGACAACCTGCGATGATTGATGTTGAGGCCATTGATGATGATGTTATTGAATCTACTCCCCGGGCCTTTGCTGAGGTATGCCTGACCCCTTTCATGCACTTCATTGCTTTTTTGCTCCAGTCTTAATTATAAAATGATCGTTGGGAGCTTATTTTATCTGTTCATTTCTCTTTGGTCTCAAGGCTAAAAACAATTCAAGGAGAAGCCGAAGCAGGGCTATAGTTGATGTGGATTTAGGTACCATTATCCCTCTCTGCCATCTTGTTGCCTAGTTTAGAAGCGTCATGAAATATTTAGTTTCTTTCTTTGTTATGAATTTTGATATCTGCTAAAATCCTTGTTCAATTTCCTCCACCTTTCCTTTTCAAATTCTGCTTGCATGCTGTGTGTTTGATGAGTTTGAATATTGCCATCTCATAAAAATATTACATATTACTCATCTACTATTAGGCTTTCTTAGTGTTTTTCTTCTGTTTTCCTTGTGATAATTGTGGCATTATTGTAAATAAGATGACAATTGTAAGGTAGGAGAACCTTGTAAAGTTTATCTAATAGTCTATCCATTAAACTGTTAAATAAGGTCGAAGGTTATAGGGATATTTGCAAATTATGCAAAATTCTTGCTAATCTATGAAAAGACAAAAACTTTAAGAGTGTCTAAATCTTTGGAATGAAGGTTGGAGCAGCCTGCGCAGGTTAAATGATAGCAGTAGTTTTTTTTTTTTTTTTTTTTGGGTCAAAGTCACTGAATACGCAGATCGCATTAAAAAAATCAGAAGTATTATTTTACGTGGATTATGATGCACATACATTGGCTTTTAAATTTGGGGAAATTTCATCTACTTAATCTGATTTGCTATTTTTCATTGTTCCATTTAATATCACACTTTTTAGTACCTAATACCCACTCACTTATTGTGAGTTTTGCTACAAACAAGCTCTCTTCATTTATTTTTCCACATTTATAGGTTTGCTTTGTTTGCTTTCTTTTGATATTAATCTTGTTCCTTCTGCTCTACTATTGTATTATATTTGCATATTAATTGTCAAGACATTCCTTATCAGTCGAGCTTGTCTATTAACTCGGATGAAGTGTTCAGCTGACTGGTTTGCAGTAGATCTGATCCATTTAAATGATCCTTATGTTGTTGATTTCATTGCAGGACCACTCTCTTTTAGAATTTTTTTAGAAATAACATTCATATTGAGTCTATGAAGAGTCTAATCATAATGTTAATTCAGATCTCCCCCCCTAATTATACCTGGTTTGCCTCTTGCTTAGTTATCAAAATGTGTCGACTGTCAAAAAAAGTTTCTTCATGTTCAAATCTTCTAATTGACTGGCGCTTCATTTGATTCCCTCCCCCCCCCCACACATGTTTAATGCAAAGTTAGCTATGTGTCTTTTATCCTTAATGATAGTTGCTAGCGTCTTCATCTAATTAATGATTATTGCAGAAGATCGGACTAGGGTAACTAAGAATAATCGCAACAAACGCAGAAGAGATTATCCAAGCCAAACAATTATTAACTGTGATCTTTATATAAACTTGGAAGGCAGTAGCAGTTCTATGGTAATAAATTCTCCTGCTACATGTTACATTGTCTTGTGTGCTATGCTTGTTTCTTTGATCTCCAAATGATGACTGTCTGATATATAACAACATTTGATTATGTGGCTATGTTTGATTAGTCTTCATGTGTTAGAATTTGTATTACCTGTATCTTTTTGCTTTTTTGGCTTTCGGTTATTTATTGTTGAAATTGCCACATCAGAGTTTTAATCGTCATTGCTCTGACCTATATCTGGTTATTTGCTTGTGGTGGGACCAAATTGTACCATTTTTTTAGAACAAATTCTTAATGTATATTATAATCCTATGGCTGGTTGTTTGAAAGTGATAGTTATCAAGTGTTATAAAATGGAACTGATGCTAACAATGCAGTTTGAGATTGTTAGATCGCATTAAGATGGTAATAATTATCGATGGTGTTATTTATATAACTCTTTCTAGTTGTTAAATGATCATGACATCAACATCACTGGAATTTCTTCATCCTTTTAAAATTTATGCTGATCCCCTTCTTCTCACACGCACAGTTTTTTAGTACTATTTTCATCATCTTTTGCTGTAAGCTGCATGACCATCATTATCGTTGGCATCATGCTGCACTAAGCAGCAGAGGATCTGTATTTTAACCTAATGGAATGAAATGTAAATTCTTCCCAGTCAAGCAAATAAAGAAATTATTGATAGCTGACTCTGGATGTGTACTGGAATTCAAAGTGCTGAATTGAATATTCATTTTGCAGAAAGAAAATGTTAGGAAATCTCCTGAACCACCCAAAGAGCCTGTTTTCAACTGCCCAATATGCATGGGTCCTTTGGTTGAAGAAATGTCGACCAAGTGTGGTCATATTTTTTGCAAGAGTTGCATTAAGGCGGCAATTAATGCACAGGGTAAATGCCCTACCTGTAGGAAAAAGGTTACTGCAAAAGAGCTCATAAGGGTTTTTCTCCCATCAACTAGTTGAAGGTATGGCCAAAAGCCACTAATTATAAAGAAGATGGCTGAACTGCTTCCTTATCTTCTTGACTTGTTGCATGTAATAACTTGATCAAGAAAAGATTACCGGCAGTTAACATATTTACGGAAATTATTATGGTGATGACCAACGATGGCTGTTTCGTCGTACAACTGGGCGTTGAAGATGACACTCAAGAAATCTAATTGTGTTGTGAAGATCACCGGAGCCTAGGTGGCCTTGCAGTTTTTAATATGTTATTAATGGGACGTACTAGTGATTATCAATATTGTCTTTTGTTATATGTTTCTCTCTTATTACAGCCTTTTGCCACTATGGATAAGCTATATACGAGCAATTTTGATGACTATAAGGTAAAGAAGCTTAAAAGAAAAGAAAGGGACAAAAATAATGCAATTCATAAGATTCCAACCCCCCCCCCCCCCTGCAAAATTTGGCCGAAAAAAAAACCCCCCCCTCTGTAAACCAAGCAGTAAGACAGAGCCCTCCAATGGAGTAATTGCAAGGATGGGGCCTTTTCCACGCAGTCTATCATGTCTCAATAAATTCAAGTGATCAATTTTTGGAAGGTCTTGTGGTAATGGCGATTGGTATTGTAGGTTCTTTACTTTGGCTTGTGAGTACAAATAATCTTCATTATAAGAGGTGCCTCATAGGGGACAATAAATTCCCATATGGATGTGAAGACCTGGAAACGACCCTTTACTTTGAGCTTGGGAGGTGTAAGAATTTATTCAATTAATCTGAATTAATCAAGCATGAATGAATTGAAAATAAATAATAAATAGGGTTAAGGTGCAAATATAACAACAAAGTTATAATGAAGGTGCATTTGACACCTACAACATCCTAATTTTTATTTTTAGGATTTAAGTAATTTTTTAAAAAATTAATTCATGGTGAATGGAATCTTACTATGAAATTAATTAAATAAAGAGGATTTATTCAAAGTAAAATTTATCAGAGTAAAAGAGGGAAAAAAAGGATTGAAAAAAAATTAATTAATATGATTATTATTGTTATTATTATAATTATTATTAAGATTGAGGAAAGAAAGAAAAGGTCGTAAATGATAAAAAAAAAAAAACAAGAAGATATGTAACGTGTGTGTGTGTTAGATTAAATAGATTAGTGGTTAAAAAAAGAAGGCAGCACCCTTTTATTTCAAACAGTGACACGTGGGGGGTGTTAATTTAACCTCCGCCCCACGCGTCTCTCAGTGTTTCCGGGATAGATTTCAAAGGTAGTGGAGTGGTACTGTGCTGTCGCCATTTTACTAACTCATTTTATAAACATTGTTCCACTCAATTTGTTTTTTTTAATGGGTATATTTTAAGTGATTAGAACACATTTTTAGATTTGAGTTCAGAACAAGTATTAATTTTTAAAAATATATAACTATAGGATTGTAAAACTATTTTAGTAGTCAAATTCTATAAGTTTAGATTTTTTTGTTGGTTATTTTGAGGATTTAAAAATTTAATTTGTATCTATAAAGTTTAGGATTTTTGATACATATGATTTTTTTCACCTATTACATTTGAATTAAATGATTGATTTGAGTTTGTTGGAGGTATTATTGAATTTTTGATGGTGTAGTTTTAAGATTTAAGCTTGAAATTTGAAAGTTGAAATTTTAATTGAATTTTAGATTTGAGAGCTTGGGGTTTTTTTTGTTAAAGTAAGCTATTTGGGAGTTATTAAATATTTAATTGAGTGATTTGAAATTTTAAATAAAATAGAAATTTTAAATAAAATAGAAATTTGGTGTTGGAATGATTAATTATGGTTTATGAGAGATTTGAGAATTTTTTTCCTTGGAAATTACAACCTTTAACTATTTCTATAGGTAAATATTGTGGTGTGGGTGTGTGTGTATTAATCATGAATATGTATATATTATTAATAATTATCCAAATAACTCTTTGAATTATTAATGAGGTAATGAGAAACTAAAAGTAGGTAGGGAAAATTGTTGATGAAGAATTGAGAGTTGGGGCTCTAGCAAGACTAGGAGTCTCTAATTGTTATTTCTAACCACTTAATTAGTTGTAATCTAATTATGGTGATGATGTACATTGTGTAGATTAAATTGTGATTTGTTCGTGTTAAGTATGGGTTTTGATTTGTGATAATATCTTCTTACTTGGTGTGAGGTAACTACTTTTCACTTGTTATATGTGTTTGTATGTTGTTTGTGAGTATTTTGTAAAAATGATTATAAGAAATTTTTTAAAAAAGGTAATAGTATATTGATATTGATTAGATATTTCAAAGAGTAAAAATTTATTGAGATTGAGAAAGTTATCATGATGTTTATGAGTATTTTGTTAGAAATTTTTCCTTGAGGAACCTTATGATTTGAATAGTAATACACACACACACAAGCTGAAAATTTAGACATTATGTCATGTATATGAAGATAATTTGAATAGTATTGAATGAATGTGGAAATTTTGGGAAATTCTTGTTAAACTATTTATTGATAATTATTGTGATGATTGGATTAGGATGAGGTTGAGTAGTTTGTTTTACCACGTGGTATAGCCTCCATTGGTGTATGATGGTTGGCTTTCTATTCTACCATTGGTTTAATAAGGGACTGTCCCACTGGTTTAATAAGGGATTGCCCCACTTGTTCAACAAGGGATTGTGACACCCTACTAGTTCAATGAGGGGAAAAGACCCATGGTCTGTGTATGTGTTCTGTGGATTTTGGTCGATTCTCATCATGTGATCGGAGAACTATTTGAGTGGCCAGTGATATAGATAGTAACTTAGCCCATGGGTCTAATCGGTGGAAATAAGGCGGTTTGATTGGATTGATGGGATGTAACTTTAAAATTGTGATATAAGAATTGTGATATTGAATTTTGTGAATTATATTTCTAATACTTTGTTATATAAACTGTTTCACTTGACACCTCATGAGAACATATTAACATGTGTAATGAGTTGGATAGATGATTATTGAAGCTTTTGTCTCATCTCGTTGATTTAACATTTTTCATGTGATAATTCTCGTGTTGGGACGTTGGCAAGAGCTCTTGAGGCAAAAATATCTCTCCATATGCCTGTATAGCCTCTTTTGATTTACTATATGATGAATTGTTATATATTGCTATTCATAAGGCTGATATTTTGTAAATTCTGATTTAACTGGATAATTTTGATTAAACTGTCACTGACTGATGTGCTGATAGGAGGCCTAAGGCCTTTAGGATTGCATGTGAATAGATGTGGATTCACAAACTCATATTTTGGAAACTTTTGATTATCATTCTATGATTTAAAGATTTTTTATCTTGGACTTGTGATGAATGTTGTATTTTGAGTTTTAGGAAACTCAATGTCCAAGTGTTATTTATGATTATTTGAAATGTTTAGATTGCCTCTTTCATGTCATAGATGACTTTAGTTTGAAATGGAAAAATCTTTATAGTTATGATAAAATCTTGAATTGTTTGTTAAACTTTAGTTCTACTATGATTAGTGTTTGAAAGATGAGTTAATATTATGAAATTAAGGAAATGATATTACAACACTATAATGACACCATAATGTTTGTTTGGGTGTGAAAATATACATGAAGTTAAGGGGGGGGGGGAAATACCACATGTTAACTCTCTCAAAATGCCGTTATTTTTTCCATTTATGGGTCCTACTTGCTGTCTACGGTCTACCCCATCTCATATTTCTCACAACCTCACCTCTCTCTTCAGTATCATCTTGACTCTCGTCTCCTCTCCCTCCTCCCTCACTGTTGGTGATAAGTAAAATATTTGCATATTTATTTTTCCTTATATGATGCTATTGTGATAATATTTGAGTTTAATTTAATGAATTTGGGTGTAATTGATAAATAAATAATGATTTTGGCATAAAGTAGAATTTATCAAAAAATACTAAATTTTAACCTTGTTTCAATTTTCAAGCAATATCTAGAGCTCTAGATGTTGAATTGAGATATTCTTTATATGGTTCAAAAGTTAAGAAAAATTCCTACAACTTTTACGTTGATGCCAAAACTCAGTTATGCTTTCAAAAGTTTCAAATTTTGCTTAAAAGTTGAGAATGTGGATTTGTCCAAATATGACATTTGCCCACTAATTTGACCATAACTTGAGCTGCAAATGTTGAAATGAGGAGCTCTGACATGGGTTTTCAAGCTAAAATTCAGATCTACAATTTTCATGAAGACAAAAATGTGAGAATCCACCATTTTGACTATAAAAATTCAGCTATAATCAATAAGCATGGTTGCCACAAAGTCAATATTGGTGGCTTAAAGTCAAGATTCATACCTAACAAGTGTAAATTTTTGCACCCCATTTATCTATAAATAGAGGAGTGGAAGACACAAGGAGATACACAATCTTAGAGTTTAATTTCATACACTAAATTGTTTCTTGCATACCTCCTTCTTGGAAGGCTTATGTAGACTTCCTTTATAGATGGTATATGTTGCCACCTAGATGGAAGGTTTTACCTTCTATAAGAAAGGCTAGATTTTTTCATTTTTATACATCTTGTAGTTGTATCTTTATGGTTTAGAATTTCATAATTAAGTTTTATGCAATGTTTATGAAGTTTTTAATTTATTTTGATTTTTTTTAATTTCATTATGAGCTAAATTTTCATTTCCTTAGGGTGATGATGTGGTTTATTAATGACAGATTGAATTTTAAATTATTAAATATAGTTTTAATTTTTCCTTCATGATGGAGTTTTGATTATTGTTCTTAATACTTTCAATTGATTGGACATCTTTTGAATGATTTCAATATGTAAGTTGAGACCCGAAGGAGATGTATGTGTGTATATCCTATAATTAAAATCATAACTTGCATATGAAATATGAATATATTCATATGTGTTGTGTAGTCTTAATGAGTTTTATAAAGCTTAATGCATTATTAATTGTTTTAATTCATATAGGGATATATTGGATTAACAATTAATTATAAAATTGTTTGACCTTGGAAGATGTTAGTAATTAAATTAAGAAAACTCGGCTATCAATAATGTGGAATCAATCGGACTAGAATAGATAGGTGATTCAATCCAAAATTTTCCAAGTAAAATTTGATCCCTAGGGTTTTTTTTTCATATTTGTTTTCATATCAATTGCATTCATCTTTAATTATTTTTATTTTGTAATCTCAATCACCAACTAATCGATCGACTAAATAGAATTAAGATTACCAATTTTAGTACTTAGTGATTAATCCTCATGGGAACGATATTCTATTCACTTCTATATTATTTATTTACGACAATGTACACTTGCACTTTTTAATAACCCATTTATATGCATAAAAGTTGGCATCAGAAGACGTAAAAAACAAAGGACGTGTATGCAATATTACCTACTATTTCATTCTTTTTCTTCCTTAGGTTAATCCCTTGTGAGCCTTTGATTTAGAACCTTTAGTCATCTTGGGTTAAATCAAGTTAAACCAAATTATGCAGCTAATGATACAACTCAGGTCATATTCTCTTAAAGAGTCTCTTATTTAATTTCTAAGCTAAACTAAGTGATAAAAAATATTGAGATGTGTTTGAAATTGATTTTATTTTTTATGCATGAAAAAGAACCTAAACTACTATTTTTTTGGGTTTTTAAGAAATTGTTGATATAAGTAATAAAATTTAATTTAGGTAAAACTGTCCATAAATACCTCATTGGAAACTTATTTGCTAAATGGGACATTCGGATGCAAACAATCTTCTCCATGTGTAGAAGATTTTTCCTTGTGTTCAAACAATATTCTCATGTATGGAATATATTTTTCCTATGTGACATTCCCTTGTATTCGAACAATCTTCCCTTATGTGCAAAAGATCTTCCCTCAGGTTCCATTTAGCAAATAAGTTTCCAATGAGGTCTTTATGAACAATTCTCCCTTTAATTTAAGCAAATTGATGAGGAATGCTTTTTGAAAAATAGAATATAGGTTATCCTTACTTAAAATGATTTAAAAGTTAAATTATTCACTAAGTCAAAAATCAAACCTTAGCAACTTGTTAAGTCTAGTGATATTAATTGGTGATTATCCCTAGAACTCTAGTTAGATAATTACTTCTTAATACACTATTAAATATCACTTAATGTGCAATTTATGATTGGATTTGTGCAACTTGTTCTTCTATGAAATGAAAATTCAACTGAGATATTCAAATAAGATCAAAATAGTAATAATATTCATTCAAACTATGAAAGAATATCACAACCACGTTAAACTGAAGGAGGAACATATAAATATAAATCTCAAACCACACAATCCAATCCAAATCACAATTGTTCAATCCAAATTAAGATAAACAATTCGTAATCTAAGTAAATTAACCACATAACATAAAATCCTAACTTAGGGAATCAATTACATAGTTAAATCAAAAGATTAAAACAAATTACTTTCCTAAATGTATCTTTGGAGCTCAAACCAATCTTTCATTCCTAAGAAGCACGAAATAATTTAGCTTCTCATGGAGTTTATCACAGTCGCAGCTCCTTCAAAGCACAAATAATCCATGGTATGAGATAATAGAGGGAGAAGAAAAAGATGGAGGCAATGGTGGTAGGATGAGATGTTGGTGAGGCTTGATGGTGAAGGTTGTCTCCATTCTCTCCCTCCCTTCAAAGTCGTCGCTGCTTTCCAAATCTCGTATGTGGCATGCTAGTTCGTGACTCTCATCTACCTCCTCCCTTTTTTTATTGTCGGTCAATATCCTCTAAAATATTTGCCCTCTCTCTAGGTTTATGTTCGAAGGTGTGGGCTTAAGAAAATCCTCAAAATCTAAATAAATCAGTCTTAAAATCAAATTTAGTTGAGGAAGAAGTTGATTTTCGGAAATTTGGACCAAATTGGCATTTTAAAATTTTGGGGTACTAAAGTGACAACATATTTAGGTACTAAAATGTCATTTATGACATTAGGGGTACTTTTCTATAATTTTATCTGATCTTTCTCCATTCTAAAAGTGACGCTAATATTATAAAAATACCCTCTTTCTGTCAAAATTCCCATCTAGCCATATGTAGAATTTTATTTTTTTGTTTTAGTCCTTATGTATCTTTACTTTTTGGTCTTTCAGCTCCAATTTTCCCAAAGTGACCTACAATTCAAATCAATTTATTGTAATATCTTCATTCAAAATTTAAATTTTAAAGAGCAATCACAAGATTATAACAAATATATCATTTTAAACTCTATTTTCACATAATCATCTTTAATTTAATTTAATCATAATAAATGCTATTTAGCCCAAAATTAATGATAAAATCTCTAAATAAGATATTAAATATTATGATAAAATCAGGATATATCAACCTCTTAAACCAAGCCTTGGAAATAAAACACTAGATTGGTGAATCCCTATAAGAAGCTGACCAAGCGATATTTTGTTTCTCGAAGCTCTTTGAGGTTCTTCCCAATTTTAAGGGATATTTAGTTGCCACTAGTAGGGATGTCCAAAAAACCCGGTGGTCTGGTTGGTCCGGTCCAACCCGGTCCGACCCGACCCGGTCCAGAAGACCAAAAATCAGTCCAAGACACTTTAAACAGACCGGACCGGACCAGACTGATCGGGTCGGACCGGACATCGGGTCAAGGGTCCAGACCCTTCGGTCTAGTCCGGTCCGACCCGATTTTTTTTTTAAAAAAATATCTTGTATATTTTTTTTTAATCCTCAAAACTCAAATAATTTTTTTATACTTATTAGATTTAATGTGTTTAATTGATTGTTATGGATTGTATTAAAGTAACTTAAATGTTGTTATTTTTTATTCATGTTCAATGTTGTTGGAGATTATTATGGATTTATGAATGAGTTTTAATATTTTGTGATATATTTTTCTCAATTATAAGTATTATTATGCATTTTTCCACTGTCCCTAGCTCTTTGCATCAATCCAAACAAGAGGGAGAACAAAATTAAAATAGGTCCTGGACTGCCTGAACTGGTCCAGGCAGTCCACTGGACCGGTCTGGTCCAACCCGAGCTCGGGCTGGTGCTGGACCAGACCGGACCTCGGGCTGACTTGTCCAGCCCGAGGTCCTATAAGGACCAGACCTCGGGTTGAGGCCCAACCCGGTCTGGTCCGGTCTATGGACAACCCTAGCCACTAGTGGCCTTCAATTCTCAGAGAGATTGAATTTGAGAAGGCCATTGGAAACCATAGGAAACATCAAGGCCGATGATGTGTAATGCTTAGTTGTTCTTGTTTTCCTAGTTCTCGAAAGCTTCAAGGATGGTTTGGTTGGCTGTGAAGTGAGTGAATTGGTAGTAAGGTGGGACGCTATATCTATAAAAAGTTTGTGAAGGCTGAGAACTCTTCTTCACTTATGGGTTTTTCCATGAGCATAACGGTTTTGTGGGTGTTTTTTTTGGTTGTTTGGGGGGGGGTTGGATTGAAGATGATGCCAAAGAGAGAGAAGGTGGGGCGGTGAGAGATGAGATAAGGTGGACAGTAAGTGGGACCCACAAATGGAAAAAATAAGGAAAAATTATAATCAGGTCACAAGCAAGAAGGAAAATGAAAAAATGATTTCAAGAACTTGTCAATAGAGTCTATGAACTTGTCAATGACCCGCTCCTACAGTTGTTAATGGGACCATTTTTTCATTTTGAGATTTCAAATGACCATTTTTTTATTTTGCCTTTTGTTTGGGATCTGACTATAATTTTCTCAAAAAATAACAGGCCTTTGAGAGAGTTAACATATATGATATTTTACCCTTACGAAACTTTATATATATTTCCGCATCTAAATAAATATTATGGTGCCTTGTTGTAATGTCCTTAACCCTAATAATTATTTTAGACGGTTTAAATATGTGCCATATGGATACTAGGAAGTCTTATACTCGGAAAAAGTTTGAAAACAAGTTTTAAACATGGCATGTATGAAGCACCGTGCCAGAAAATTTAAAGCTCAAGTTGGGGCCACTTTGCATCTCTCGTTCAACTCTTCAACTCTCCATTCAGAATGCAAAGGGGATTGGCGGGAAAGAACGGCGAATTAGACAGCACTTGAACGATCAGTCTATGATTACAAGAAATTAAGCATAAAGATTGTATACTCAACTTGAACCCGTTGATCAAGTACCTGAATTTCCCCACTCTAAAACAATTGATGATGATGAAAGTCAGGAAATGGGCCTCGAGTGGCGCCTGTGGTAACCAAAATTGATTCTCTGCCTAGTTCTTTGTCGCCAACAATATTAGAGCATTGAGAGATAAGATCACTGGCATGCACATGGCGAGTTGACTGCACTGAAGAATTTTGTGGATGATATTATTGATTTAGCTGGACCTTGAGAATGCGCATCTGACTGAAGCATCCGCGCCAGGGACTACGTTGGGAATTATTTTAACAGGTCAGCCAAAATTGTTTCACACACACGCCCTCTTGATTCATTCTCAGATTACAAGGATGAAGCTGATATATACCTTTTTTTTTTTTTTTTTTACTAGATCATTTGTTTTGGCCTTCCATCTTCATAACAGATTTGATTGAGCTTTATCACTTTATGTTGGCTGCCAAAGTTCTGACACAACTCTTACTCTTTTATGTTTGAAATCGACTATGAAACACACGGAGTTTAAAACGTAGGTGGAATCTCCTAAACCAAATTTGATTTGCTGAGTTCAAACTTCTAAATAATAAATCCCATTTTAGATTTACATCCATTAAAAAATTATCTTTAATTTAAATTCTATATTTATTAAAATAAAAATTATTAAAAATATAAAAATAAATAATATTAAATCTAGACCATTTAACTATAATACAGACCGTCTACATTTCATGCTCATCACCCGAACTGAAGGAAAATAAAACTTTATTGCAGTGTTGTTCACTACTTGAAAGAATTAATATTTGTTTGATGTTTCATTTGACGTCTTATAATTAGACATAAATCAATCAACTTCTATGCATTATATGAAATATAATCCTCCAGTCTTTAGAGTTTTATTAGACTATAAAGTAGGATTATATCAAGGATTGGATGGATGGAGTATAAAATATCTTATCATGTGATTAGCTAGAAATTTCATTGTACGTACTGAAATTACAATACATTTCATGCATTTCTTATATCAGTTCGTAAATTCAATATAAGTGATATTTATTTAAAATGCAGTAATTTATAAGGCAACATAATAATGTAAAATAAGATTACGGGATCTTTAGTATTAGTTTTATATTTCAATATACGATTTTAATTCTTCCATTCGCTATTTTGTAATTCTTAATAAATATTGCAACTCTTAATAAACAGGAATAGGGAACGAACCATTTTGACAAAAAAAGCCCCAAAATAAAGAGAACTCCGGATAGGACACATGAATGCCGTAATTTGACGCCACGACATCATTGAAACCACCAACCACCTCTGAGTCTAACGGTATAAGATGTACCCTTTATGTCATTGGGTTAGAGGTTCAAATGTTCAATCCCCAATTCAGGCAATATGCCTACTGTACAAACTCAACAAGAATAAAAATAAAATCACTGAAGATAGGGAATCAAATAACGGCTTAGCTTTTGATTGCAATCGGGAGGGGAAAAAAAACCCTCTTCATGCAATCGATCGAACCAAATTTTTGGATGGCATAGTCAAGTAGGGGACAAGGGGAATCAATATAACCGTAATAGTAATAGTAAAATAAGCTGTCCACACTTTCTTACTCATTTCTGTTTCTTGTGTTACTGTTCACAACAATAGTATCAACTTACATTGGAAGCCGATACCTTTTCATTTGGCTTCGTGCCGTCCTTCCATCTAAGAACAGTGCATCTATTGTATATATTAAAAAAATAGTGCATCTAAAAATCAATATAACCGTAATAGTAATAGCAAAATAAGCTGTCCACACTTTCTTACTCATTTCTGTTTCTTGTGTTACTGTTCACAACAACAGTATCAGCTTACATTGGAAGCCGATACCTTTTCATTTGCCTTCGTGCCGTCCTTCCATCTAAGAAGAGTGCATCTATTGTGTATATAAAAAAAATAGTGCATTAAAAAGTTAGTCAATGCGTACTTTTCCAACTTCCTGACAGTAATAGTAAGGGTGCATCTATTGTATCAAAAAAAAAAAAGAAAAAAGAAACGAGTGCATCTAAAAAGTTAGTCAAATGCCACCTCTATTCTACTTTTCCAACTTTCTGACACTTTGAAAAGTGGGTGAACCTAGAGACTTGCCAAGAACTTCCGCAACTTGAATTCTGGTGTTTTTGACAGATGATTCCTTGTCTTCTAGAGTTTTGGGCAGCATGGAAGGGAGCTGATTACTTCAGAACTTGTGCAAGTTTATTTTTGGACTCGAGTTTTCCTTTCACCAAAATTCAAGTTTTGCTCCCAAATTCGAGTTCTTCCTATATTGCCAACTTCTAAGTATTTCTCTGGATAAAATTTGCGGAAGTACAAAATCAAACTCGAGTTACTTTATTACCAAAACTAGAGTTTTAACACCAAATTCAAGTTTTCCAGGAACTTCATCATTCTGACCAAATCTATGGATGAGAACTTGCGGAAGTTCAAATTCATACTCGAGTTCATTCTTCACCAGAACTCGAGTTTTACTTTCAAACCCGAGTTCTCCAAGTGCTACAGGATTCTGAACAAGTCTCTGGATAAAACTCTCGAGAGTGCAAATGCAAACTCGAGTGTAACTTGAACCAGAACTCGAGTTCTGTCCTAAAACTCGAGTTCACATTACAACTTCAGTTTCTGGCTCAGCTTCTGTGTAAAACTTGCTAGAGTTCAGAACCAGACTTAAGTTTCCTTCAAACAACAACTTGAGTTTTGTTCCAAAACTCGAGTTCTCCAGTCAATGCAATATTTTGCCTAAGTTTCTGGAACAAACTCGTGGGAGTTAACTAGCCAACTCGAGTGCACTTTTGTCTAGTCTAGTTCTTATTGAAAACTTGAGTTCTCTGCCTAGTTTTTGTAACACCAAAACTCTCAAAACAAAACTTCCAGGACTCGAGTTCTCTTATTGTCAGAACTCAAGTGCTTCAGCTTAAGATCACTTCCTGCAATATGCACAACTTGAGTGTTAGACTAAACTTACAAGAGTTATATTGATATATACATATCAAACTCGAGTGCAATTGCCAAACTCGAGTTCTTTATCAATCAAAACTCGAGTTTCCTTCCAAAACTCGAGTGCTTGATCTGTAAACATATGTGGTTGATCTGTAATAAGATATCACTATGGCCTTATGTTTGTTATGTGTCAAATTTTCAGATTGGATGGAATTATGTCATAAGAATGTGTGCAGACAAGCGGGATTTATTGTTGTATGAAGCATTTTTGTATTACAATCCTCTTCTAGTTGTGGTTGGTTCTCTCTCTTTCTATCCTTTTCTTTTTACTAGTTCCACGGTCAATGTGCTCTTGTGATTATGTTTGCATATGGTTTAAATGTAAAGATGCTAAATTTGGATAAAGTAGATTTTATAAAAGGCAGTTATTTTTACTCAAATTTTGGGGGAGTAGGTAATTTTTCATGGTTTAACTGAGAAGATCTTTAATGCCTGTCATTCTATGTGTACTGACCAAGATTTTTTCCTCGATTTATGTCCAATACAACACAAGCTATACGATTTATCATTTTGGTGTACCTTCTCATCATTGTGGCTATGGAAGTAGGTGGTGCAGATACTCCATGTTGTAGTAAGTATGAACAGTATCATGATATCTTTTTTTACATCACTAGTCATTTATTTTTGACTAATAAATAGTTCAGACCATTTTTTCAATTTGTAAAATGCTTAATGCTTACTTCCTAAGAAAGTAATAAACTTACGTGCATCTCATAAAATGAAGCCCTATGTTGGATCTAGGTCTTCTATATAAGCTAGATAAGTTGGGTGTTACCTGCATATCAATTTTTTTGGTGTATGTTGGCATAGTTAGCAGACTCATTATCCTCAATGGTGGGTAGGAAGTGTTCAATGATTAAAGATATTTATGATATCACTGATATGTGGAGGATTGTTGTACGAGTGCTGAGGAGGTGGAATAACTATCAGAAGGACTCTCCAAATGAGTTGTATGCTATTTGCTTGCTTCTGGTGGACCAAGAGGTTAGTTGCTTAGTTTAATTATTCTGCATATCTTAGCTACGTTGTCTATTTTTACCTTACAAGTTTGATGTTTTCCACCTTTGGTTGAAGGGTGATAAGATCCAAGCTTCAATTATGAACAAGTATATGTTTAAGCAGTATGAGAAAGACCCAGTTGAAGGCCATTCTTACTTTATTGCAAATCTGGAGGGATACCTAATGGGAAGGATTACAAGGCTACTAAGCACAAGTTTAAGTTACTGTTTAATTCTGCTACTTATGTGAAAGAAGAGCCTGCTCCAATTCCACTTTATGTTTTCAGTTTTTTCCTCATTAGAGACATGTTAACTCAAACTGTTTAGAAGCATACAATGTATTTATTTGATAAGTACAATTTTGTTCTGAGTTGTTAATTTCACTTATTCCCCACTGAACATATGCATTCTTTTTCAAATGTCATTGGCTTTGTTATAAGCATTAGACCTTTGGAAGAATATCATTCTGGAGCTGAGCTTAAGAATAAGATTAGGTTGATATTGGGTGATGAGAGATACATAGTTCATGTGTTTACTGTTTTGTCAAGGTTATACGAATTATGTATTATGAATAAACAATAGTCAGTAATATTTACCAGGGAGAATACTATTCAGATGGTTTTGTATGATGAGTGTTCTTTGAATTTCTCTATGAACAATTTTAATGCTATTTCAAAGCCTATAGTCTTGGTTGCGCAGCTCGCAAGGATTATTTTTAATGAAAGGGGTTAGTTTTATTGTTAGCATTCATGTCCTCTGTAGTTTTGCTTACTGAGGTGAAATGCTCAATAAATGAAGTTGTACATGTAATGTTTTAAGGTCAATCGGAGGTATGCAATTCATTTCATGCCATGAAGATCTACTTGAATGGGAAGTTCTTAGAGGTTAAATAATTTATTCCAAGGTGTGTGCTACTCATATATGGAATATGACTTGACTGATACTGTATATCTATATGGATTTAGTACTCACTTTCTCATCAATTGCCATCAGTGTTGAAAATTTTCCATCACCTACCATTAGCTCACTTACTCCAATTGTTGAGACACAAAAGTCTACTTCTACTATTGAAAGTATTCTCAAGAATACATCCAGAATTAAAGTATTTGAGATCCCTCATCAGGAAGTGGTGTGTTTGAAAATGAATCTTTTAGTAAATTCTAATCTGTCAGCTTATGCGAACTAACTCTCCCCACAATGGTTTGCAGGAGAAATATTTCGATGTGCTGTGGGAGTTTAAGAAATTTGAAACCCGTCATGGATGGGTTTATGAGGGATTTTCAAGGTGTAGCACTAAAACTAAAGTAACTAATGGTTTAGCTTCATATGGAAGCAATTATTGTAAGGGGAAACCATGCACTATCCAATCAAAGTATGGTGATTAAGGACATGTCTTTTATATACCATATGTTGTTATACTAATTGTAAAAGGTATAGATCTCATAAGCTTTCACTTTCTACAGGATGAGGTTTTATTACCTTATTGGTGATGATTCTGGAACTGCCTCGATAGTCCTTTTTGGCAAGCATGCATCTGAGCTAATGAAGAAAAGTACAACTGATCTAAAAGCTGATATTCCTGAGGTATCATTATAGTTTTTTCATATAAAAACATGGTTTTTTCATTCTTACTATAACGCTAATCATCTTTACTTATAGGAGGCAATCTACCATAAGTTTCCAAGTGAATTTGATAACTTGATTGGCAAGAAAATGATTCTAGAGATAAAGTTGAACAAGTACAACAAGGAGCACCCAAATTCAAGTGTATCGGTTGTAATATATGCTTAGTATGCTGATCTTATCGATGACTTTAATGAAGCTGCTTCTGAGGTTCAGTGTTACCGAATTGACATATTTTTGCTTAGGTTGTTCAATACATTTTAACATACTAACTGTTTTCTTATTTTGATATTTAATAGGTTGGACAACCAAGTGCATTATATAATGATAAGAAAGAGGATATCATTTTCATGAGGAACGCCACTGCTGAAGATAAGGGTTCAGCAGATGCTAAAGCATCTGTTACATTATCTGAAACCTTCCCCACTATTAAGCTTGATGAAGTTTCTACTTCTGATGTCATGCCTGTTGTTCTTTTAAAGGGGAAGAGGAAAGTTTTTTTTTTTTTGAAGAAACCTGCTACTTATGGTTCAAAGACTGTTGCATATGGACCTAGCTCTCTAGCAAAGTCATCCTCAAAGCCACTGAATTCAATTAAGCAGGAAAATAATTGAATAGATTACTTTATTTCCTTCAGTATTTTAAGTACTTTTTTGCAATGTTGGTTGTCTTGGTCAGCTTTTTTTGTGGGTGTTTTCATGTAATGTATTGTCATATCCCAATAGTTTAAAATGACAGTTTATTAGGAGAATAATTGACTTTTTGTTCATGTAGTAGATGCTATAGCAGCTGTTGCTTGAATATTTCTTTTTTGTAAGTGCTTTTGCTAGTAATGTTATGAAGATCTGACCAAGAAATGCAAATAAGGGCCCATCCATATGCACTTTCTTTGTTAGTATTGAGTAAAAAAAAATATGACAAAGCAATGCATTTTTAGCCAAATACTTATATTAGGACAGGCAAAGTTCATTTAAAAAAATATGCATTTATCTTTGTTAGTATTGAGGAAAATGGGGATATGTACTGAGAATAGTCCAAGACTTACATTACTGCTTACCTGTGCATTTCCTATGAAAGAAGGTTCTTCATGCCATAGTAAATACATGGATGATGATTAAAATCTGATTATTGCAAGTATGAATAAAGTTGCTTTGTTATGTAGTTAAAGCATATGATACAGTCATTATGGTTGCATCTATTCTTACTATGTGCATATTTGGAAATGTGATTATTATGGTATGTTCCTTTTCATGTTGATGGTAGTGGTTAACATCTGTTCAGTTATTCTAGAAGTTACATTCATTTTTACTTAATCATAATAAAAGGGATAATACGTGTATGAAGGAGGTTTAGGTAGTGATTATGATCTATTCTATAGTCATCTATGATGTATAACCATATAAGTTGGATACAACACATGAATATGAGAATTTCGTTGTGAACTAATTAGTATTTGAGAATATGAGTTCTGATATTTGAAATAGACAACAAAAAATAAGACAAGCACTATAATGTCAATACAAAAATCATGTCATGTATTTTAAGCAATTATGTATCCGAATGACCTACATATGCGCCTTCTAAATTAAAAAATGTATACAGTTCTATTATAAACTTACTGTTCAATTAGGTATGCACTAGATGTAGTCATAGTAGTTCTTCTAGCCTTTAATATCTAGGGAAAATCTATAATCCAATTTCCAATTCTATGACAACCACAGTTTTTTAGATATCATGCTTTCCTTAGGTCAGTAACCTCAATGTAGTGTAGATTATATAAAATGGATAGACATAATGATGTATGTGAAAATGATATTATATATTAGTCTATATGAGTTCATTGGAAGTCATAAGTCTGGTAGTAAGATATTTTAGGTTTCTATTGGATATTGAAGCTGCGTAACCTTGAAACATGGTCTTTGGAATTTGGTGGCTATGTTGACAATGGGGAAAGGCCTGGCTTAATATGATTTGGAGCAGCCTATGAAAACACTGTGGCCGAAATGACTATAAGAATGATATTAGGTTTGCAGTAGGTGTGATGTTGTAGATTTATTGTCTACCAAATATAATAATAGTTTACATTTATCTTTATTAATAGATAACAGGTTTGATAACAGGAAAAAAGGTTTCTTTTGAGGATCTTCATGTGGGATATGTTGGAAATGTTGTGAGCCACATGTATATTACATGTTAATGTTGCAAAATGTATGACCAACAGGTAACCAAGTTTATGCTTTACCATTCATAAGAACGATTTACTCATAACTTACGTCCTAGCATGCTGGACTACTTATGAAGTCTGAAATTGTTTTCTTCCTATTGAAAGTCTATCCTGCTGTTAAAGTAGTATGTCTATTTCATTTGGGGTAATCCTTTTGTACTAGCAGGCATTCTTCAATGATGCATGATGCATGTCTTTGTTTGACTTTGTAATGTGTGGTAGTTCTTTTACTCCTATTGTGTAGTCATTCATTTTTTTACCATGTTTTTAAAGGGAAACCATTAATATTTTCTCAATTTCTTCATTCTTGCTAGAAGTGTTATGAGTGTTTTGTCTTATGCATGTTGATGTTTCTGCAATCTTCGTGAGTAGAAATTAATCTCATAGTTAGTAAACGATGCATCATTATGGTGAAGTTAAAGATTCCCTGTACCATAGTAACATATCATTTTACATGGCATATGGAATGCCTAGTTAAACCATACTCAACTATACAAATGTAGAGCATTGTCCTTATCATAAACATCATGCATACAATTCATTATACATCCATTACTTAATGTATTTCATAATCACGACTTAACTCTGTTTTTTTTATTGCAATGCTTCTGATTCTCAAGAAAATTGTAAGATGGACAATATTGAACGATAAAAATAATAGCATTCAAGTTTCGGATTTTATTCCTTTCTAAAGTAAAACAATACAATGAATCAATAACAACATGTTTTCACTCAATCAATTGTATTACTACTGACATTTTCATTTAACAGTGAATTACTCATGACATTTTCAACTATTGTGTTGATATTTAGCTTCTCTCCTCCTGTTAAACTCGTATGTTTCTTTGACTTGCAGTAATCCTTCTGTCCTAGCAGGCATTTTGCAAGATTACATGAGTTAACTTTTTATTTGACTAGGTAATGTATGGCAACTATTGGCACTATGTAGTCATACATTTTTTATCTATGCTTTTAAGTGACTGAATTAATGTTGTATTGAGTTCTATGTTTTTCGTCAAAGGTTTGTTCAAAATTCCTTAAAGAAAAGACAACACTTCAATAATGGAGTAAAAGTTGACTACAAGGAACAAGCTAGGAGGAGTGTTTTTGAGGATATTACAAATGTTGTTAGTACTGACAAGTCACCGTTTCAAGCTTTCAAGAGTCCTGGTATGGCAATGTTCATCATGTTCTGTATTAGGTTGAATAGCGGTTATAAATGTTAGGTTACTTATTTCATTCATTCATGCAGGTGAGATGGACTTTAGGAACAGTACTATTAGACATCGAAGCAACATGGTTTGCTCAATGGAAATAGATTCTGACAATCGTAGTACAGTTCTGATTGGCTCATCAAAGAATGCTACCTAAATTTTTTATGCAAGCTTAGTTACGCGACGCCTGGAATTTAATTTTAAATCATCAATTGAAGGTAATGTACAAGTTTGGATGAATAACCATTCATAAAATATGTCCTTTTTCATGGTCCTGTTATTCAAAAGTTTCTAATTCTTCAATAAGCATTAATACTAACATATTGACGTAAAGGTTCAAGTCCATATGTTGTTTCTGCTGGGACTTATTCACAATATGCATTAATTAAACTTACTTTTGAAAGGAATTTATCCACAATAACAAAGCAGCCATTGCCAATCCACCAGCCTTTTCAAACATCTGTAGGTAATGTCTTTCTAACACTTGCAGGATTAATATGAACTTTGCTAATGATATTTTGTTCCTTCATATGAATTCCTTCCATTGTTTTTTCGTCATTATTCATGAAAGTAACTTATCTTTATGCTTAGATCTTGACCAATATTACCAACATATTGACTTTGCATATAACAAACACTTGGGTTCTGTCAGTGAAGGCACTCAGAATGAGGCAAATTCAAATGAAGGTATGCTATCTATATGTGATTTTACGTTTATATTGGATTTTAATGAAATTCTTACTTATATTTTTAGTTTCATATTCATATATTGAATATAGATTGACTAAAGTTGGTGTCACATCACAAAATACATGTGAGGCAAGAAGAAGGAAGTGACCACTAATTATTGGTACATAATTAATAAGTTCATATTTTTAGTTTCGTCGGATCATTCATGTCAAGAATTTGCTTTCCCTTACATATGTTTCTAATGTTATAGAGTACGTTGATGAAGGAGATCCTACTTATATGTGTGAGATTTGTGGTGCAAAGATGTGGTTTAATGAAGGGGTTTAGAACCAGAAAAATTCATCTACACCTATTTTTTCAATGTGTTGCCATGGAGGAAAAGTCTGTCTCCCAAAAAACATTGTGCCTCCTACAGTGTTGAATGATCTATTCTTCGATACAAAGACAACTATGTCTAAGAATTTCCATGCAAATATTAGGAACTACAACAACATGTTCACATTTACATCGATGGGTAGCAAAATTGATCATGCCAAAAACAATAGTTGTGGTCCTTACACATTTGTTCTCTCTAGACTTAATTACCATCACATAGGGAGTCTTTTACCTGAACATGGAGCAAAACCTGTGTACTCGCAGCTATATATATATATATATATATATATATATATATATGTATATGACACCGACAATAAAGTTCAGAATAGGATTTCTGCAGTGAGGTACATATGGTACATGTTTTGACGTTAGGTTTAAGATGATTTTTTTGTGAGGATTAATATTGTATATCTAACGCATATGTATGCCTTTCCTAACAGCAAGCATTTGAAGGACTCCAGCATCAATCCAATAATTTTTAACTGGATTAAGAATGTGCTAGACGAATTTAATTCATTCATGAAACAGTATCATATGGCGGGTTCAATGGTTAATAAGCCTAATCCTTATGGGTTGAAGTTACGTTTGATAAGCAATAGACAACATGATGGACGAACACATAACTTGCCCTCCGCTTCATAAGTTGCAGCATTAATCATGGGAGATATTGATATCAATTTTTAGCGAAGATACATTATTGTTGAGGAGTTGTCTGGTACACCATAAAGACTACATGAGTTACATCCATCATATCTTCCATCGCAGTGCCCTCTTTTATTTCCCAGAGGAGAGGATGGTTACAGGGACGATGTACATCATTTGAAGATGATCCTGATCCTAACAAAGTAAAGAAAAGAGTTAGTATGAGAGAATACTTTATATATAAGTTGATGGCTAGATATAATGAAGTGTCAACTATTTTGCATGCTGGAAGACTTTTTCAACAATTTATGGTTAATGCATACATAATGATTTAGACTCAAAGATTGTTATAGGTTAGGACACATAAAAAAAACTCCATGCAGACATGTACCAAGGATTGTCTGATGCTTTGTTCAATGGGGAGAGAAGTGCATCAGTCATAGACAAACAAATTATTCGGCCTTCTTCATTTATAGGTAGAGCATGGTACATGATCCAGGCTTATCAAGATGCCATGATAATATGTAGATTTGCTGGGTACCCAGATCTATTCATAACATTTACTTATAATCCATCGTGGCCTGAAATATCAAGATAATGTGAAAGTGGTTCTATAACTGCTACAAACAGGGATGATATCTTATCTAGAATTTTTAGACTCAAATTGAGGGCTTTGATGAATGTTATTAAGAAAAAAAGTTATTTGGAAACGTCCGTGCAGGTACTTATAGCTTGTGTTATTTGTGTCATGACTCTTTAATATTTTTTTTATCTTTCAACTGTAGTTTTTGACATCATGTAACTAACACCTTTTTTTTTCAATTGTGTTTTCCAATCACAAAAGTTTATACAATTGAATTCCAAAAAAGAAGCATGTCACATGCACACATCCTTATATGGCTTGCAGAACGTGACATGATAAAAGATCCTGCTGATGTAGACAAAATTATATCTGCTGAGATCCCAGATACAGAGTCTGATCCTCAGTTGTATGAGCTGGTGCATGAATTCATGATGCATTTTCCCTGTAGCTATCTAAATCTAAAAGCATAATGTATGGTGGATAAGAAATGCAAGAAGTTCTTCCTTAAGCAATTTAATCAAGAAAAAACTATTGACCAGGAAGGATTTCCTACATATAAGAGAAGAGTGATGGCAGGTCTGTTGACATTAAAGGCATTCCATTAGATAACAGGTTTGTGGTGCCATATAATCCTACATTGTTGTCTATGTTTCATGCTCACATCAATGTTGAAAAATGTAATTAGTCTACTGTAATCAAGTACTTATTCAAGTATATTAGCAAAGGGAATGGCCGTGTGGTAGCCTCAATTTATGATACTGACCAAAATGGGAATCTGTAGAGATCGTTGGATGAGATTCAATAGTATTATAATTTCCGTTATATATCTGCATGTGAGGTAGCTTGGCGTATATTTGGTTTTGATATCCATCATAAGTTCCCACTAGTAGAAAGGTTAAGTTTTCATCTACCAGACCAACAAAGTATCATCTATTCTAACACCGATAATGTGGCTGAGATTCTAGACAAGCTAAAAGTGTGCGAGTCTATGTTTATTGCTTGGATGAAACAACATAAAGATGATAATTTGGCAAAAACACTATATTATTATGAATTTCCATAATATTATGTGTATCATCGGAGCAAGCGAATCTAAAAAAAAAGGAAAAGAGGATTTGCAATTGGTCGACTTACTCATGCTTCACCTTCATCAAGAGAATTATACTACCTCAGGATATTATTGACTAAAGTAAAAGGCCCTTCATCTTATGAACCTATTAGGATAGTTGACGGTGTCATATATCCTACATATCGTGCTGTATGTATTGCATTGGGATTGTTAGATTATGACAGTGAATTTATTGCTACTTTGAAGGAAGCTTTAGTATGGGCAATTGGGCAGTCATTGCGAAGTATATTTGTGAGTATGCTATTGTGTTGTTGCCTAAGCTGACCTGAGGTTGTTTGGAAGGAGACTTCTCAAATTCTATCTGAAGGCTTATTATATATTCCACATCATGAACCTATGTCATCAAGTATGTTCATATTCCTTTCAGTTATTTCTTAGTAACATTTTTTACAGCATGTTTTCTTAATTCTATGTTTTCACTTATGTAGGGATATCAGAAAAAGAGCAAGCTGCTCTTACTAAGATTGAAAGTTTGCTGCAGCAAAATGGCAAGAGTATTTATGATTTTCCATCACTTTTACTACTTTCATTAAATAGTTATGTCGATGTTAGTAATCATTTGATTCGTTAGGAATTAAATTATGACAAAGTTCAGCTAGGGAATCAGTCAGTTGAGATAATCAGTTCATTAAATGCGGATCAGGAGGTTATTTATAATTCAATCATGTCATCAGTAAACTCTTGTGTTGGTGCATTTTTCTTTGTGTATTGTTATGGAGGAACTGGGAAAACTTTTTTGTGGAGTGTGTTTACTTCATTACTTCGGTCCCAAGGTGAAATTGTGCTTATTGTTACTGTTGGAAATTGTGCCCTAAAGGCCAATCATTGTACCTTAAACATTATTGTTATTTAAGAATTTCTCCTTATTGTTATCATATCATTTGCATGTTTATTATGATAATTGTATCCTTGGATGAACTATAAAGATTATCTTAAATGTCCCTGGTCAATTATCTATGCGGGAACAAAGATGAAATAAGACCAGTATGACTTTGATGAGGTATAGAGATACAAATCAAAGTCTTAGGCACTTGTAGGAGTATAAGGTGCTGGACCGACCCGCTATGAGAAAGTTGCATGGATTAAGTCATAAGCTCATCTCATACATATAATCATGTCACAGTGCCCTCTGACCTGAGATCATCATAGATTCCTGCATGAGAGTTGCTGAGTTTTGACCTAGTCAAAGTCACCTTTGACCGGGTGATGATAAAGGCTACAATCGGGCTTAGGAGTTTTCATGACGAGGAATGTGAGTGGTCAAGATGGAATTTGTCCCTCACATTAGTGAGAGATATTACTGGGCCCCTCGATGAGTGAGCCTGAGAAATGTATGGTCATACTGTAATGAGAAGGAGTTTCCATTTCTAATTCCAGGCTACTCAGGAATCGGGAAAGTGATGGTCAGGAACAGGAGGATGACGTTGTCCATGCCTCATCCTTGACCAAAATATCGTGTGACAAAAAGGGACGTGACATGGTTGTATAAAAGGTTGCATCGTATCATCGATCCTCATGTGAATTGGGTAGTCGCAATGTCTTGCTAGAGGCCGCTTGCAACTTGTGGGCTAGAATAGTTTTTGGCCCACTGCCAACTTCATGTGGGCCTACAGGGTCGCACACAAGAATAGCCCAACACGAGCTATGATGTCCAGATTCATTGAATCTAAGATGTGTCTAAGATTCAATGAATACAATATTTGACATAAGGTGGATGAATTATATATATATATATATATATATATATATATATATATATAAATTCAAAAAAAATAATAATAATATATATAGATTATAATATTATTATAAGATGTTAGTTTTATATTTAATGTATTTGATAAATTAAATAATTAAAACTAATACAGATATCATATCTTAGATTTAATTTATAAAGATAAATTAAATCTATTGGCTTTTTAATTAGATTAAATGAATATGATAAATTAAATCTGTTTGACAGATTTAATCAAGTCATATTTATTTGATTTAATTTGAATTTCAAATTAATTAAGATTAATTTTGAGATTCCAATACGGCCTACATCAGAAATAAAATTCGAAGGGCTAGAGAACCCTAGGCCGTACGGAGAACTCGGAGAGCCGCGAGAAACCCTAGAGAGGCATCTTGGAGGCGCTAGCACGCTGCCGCATTGGGTCTTGTTCGTGTGAATACCGGTAGAGGGAGGTTACCAGAGGTGTTGACTCCTAGAGATCGAAAGCACGAAAAACATAAAGGTACTATTCTAACTACTCGATTTAGACGTCTTTGATAGATCCATGATTGGGATTCAAGGTTTTTAAACGGTTAATTTTTCCGCTGCGTGTACGAATCCCAACAGTTACGTCAAGCGGTATTACAGCCATATTGCTACACTCTGGAATGACAGCTCATTCAAGGTTTGCGATACCAATTGTAGTTAACGAAGATTCAATGTGCAATATTAAACAAAATTCTAGCTTGGCTGAGTTGATTAAGGCCACCAAATTGATTATATGGGATGAAGCACCGATGGTTCAACATTTTCGCATTAAAGCGTTTCATAGGACTTTAAAGGATATTATGCATTGCAACAATCCATTCGGTGGAAAGGCTATATTGATGGGAGGTGACTTTCGCCAACTGTTACTAGTTATTCCAAAGGCATCTAGAGCTACTATAGTCAATGCTTGCATTACTTCGTCATATTTGTAGGATTCATGTACAATTTTCCATCTAACAAAAAACATGAGACTCTCATCTTCTTTAAATCAAGATAATCAGAAATTAGAAGTCTTCTCAAAATGGCTTCTAAATATAGGTGATGGTAAATTAGGTTTGCCACATGACGGAATTGTAGAGATTGAGATTCTGGAGGAATTCCTCATTCATAACTTCGAAGATCCTCTGTAGGCTATTGTGTCAACCACATACTAAGGCTTGCTGTAAAATTTAAGTAACTCAGATTACTTCAACAGTAGAGCTATTCTATGCCCTACGATTGAAAGTATGAACTAGGTAAATGAATACATGTGCTCTTTATTACCTGATGAATTGATGGAGTATTATAGTTGTGATACTATTTGCAAATCATCTCAAGAGATCGATGGATTTGAAGATCTGTACACCATGGAGTTTTTTAATACAATTATTTGTTCAAGTCCACCTATGAATAGTCTTATTCTCAAGGTTGGAGTACCTATAATGTTGTTAAGGAATATAGATCAAGCTAATGGGTTATACAATGGAACCAGGTTATGTGTCACACTTCTTGGAAAAAATGCTATTGAAGCAATAACATTAAATGGGTCAAACCCAAATCAAAAGGTTTTAATTTATAGAATGAACATGAATCCTTCAAATAGTAGTCTTCCTTTTTAGATGAAGAGAAGACAATTTCCTATTGCTGTGTCTTTTGCAATTACAATAAACAAGAGTCAAGGTCAATCATTACAAAATATTGAGTTATATTTATCAAAGTCAGTATTCACACATAGGCAATTATATGTTGCTTTATCAAGAGTTAACAATATTACAGGTTTGAAGATTCTTATACAAGACGGGAGTAATCATGGAAAGAGTACAACTACCAATGTGACTTACTGGGAGATTCTTAGAAATTTTTAACAACATATGTGAGATGTTGTCAATTCAGCTTACATATAAGAATGTTTATGTACTATGATGGGTAGCATTTTGCGGTTTTTTTTTTTTTTTTTTTTTTACCTTTGGAGGCAGAAGTTGCTAAACATACAAGAGTACAACTACTGATATGGTTGTGGTTCATGTTTTTTGGGTAGTCAAACTTTTATTTTTTGTTGGTTGGTTTGAAATCCAATTCTGTTCTTTATGATTCAATTTCTTAATAATTTGGATGAGTGGAAGGTGAGGATGTGTTTTCATATAATGGAATTGTTACACCCTCACGGGGGAGTTGGTGCTTGTTTTATATACAACAATCACCTTGAAACATCCTCTCCACTTCCATATTCCTTCCCTTTTTATCTCAACCATTTGACTAAATTTAAATGTTTGAGATTTAAATTATAAAATAATTAATGCAATATTAAATGATAAATAATGAGTGTATAAAATTAAACTGTTAAGATTTAATCCAATGGAGAACTTTGCTGCTTTATCATTTAACATTTTAAAAATAATTTTATAAAATATTAAACCGAATCATCCAAATTTAATCACATGGTCAAGATAAGGAGTGGGAAGGGAATGGAAAGAGAGAGAATCCTTCCTCACCCTTTTACCGTAACAAAAAATATACATGAAGGGGAGGATTCAACAACGCAAATTCACAAAACGGTGTTTATGTGTAGAGCTTTAAGTAAGGAAGTAGCCATCTGTTTGACCAACACTTGGCCTCCCGAGCTTTGTCCATCTCTTCTTTCCTCTATTAAGTTCTGTAGCTTCTGAGGCAAATCATTCTCCACAATCAGTTTCTTGGGCTGAGGGTGGTGCTCATAAACAGCCTGCCACAGCAATTTAGTTAGAGACCCTGCTGGGTAAAACATTTCAAACAGAGACTTTGCATGGACACAATAAAATACTTGTTCTAAACCACCTTTTTCGTGCCATGTAAGCATACAATTATCTGGTATTATCAACCCAAATGTGTCGATTCCAGATAAAACATTCAAATTGGCAGACCAAGTAAATAGATAAAAGGAAATGCACATTTGAAAATCGCATATTGGAAAGATATGTGAGGAAATAAAGATCAGGCACGGACTCAATCGAGTTGACTCATGCAAAAACCTGATATCTGGTATTATCAATCCAGATCCAACTCTGGTAGTACTATCTATGCAGATTCAGCAATACTAGAATCTGAACTAAGGGTACCGGATACCTGGTTGTAACACCACCAAAGTAAAAAAAAAAAAACTAGCAAATGTAACATCTAATCATTTAATTCTCAAACCTACTGCCACCATTTTTTGAGTCAATTTGAAGCTTGGTTTGACAAATGCCAAAACACTTGGTCACGTGGGTTTTGATAGACTAAATTTGTTTCGAAAGCCTTTTACACACTGGGTATCGTAATAGTACTATACAACAGATATTTTATAAAAAGATAAATAGTATCCCTTTGATAATATGATAAAAAAAACATCAACAAAGCTTTATAACCTTAAAACTCGGATGTTTGGAAACATAGACAGTGAAATTACAAAGGTTTGTATTATATTCAACATGTTGGAGAACAATCATCCATTGTTCCTATACACCATTCACTAGAATCAAACGTAAGATCCTGTTCCATTATGTATTAGTAAGTATGCATCTACTACAAATTTTAGCATGTATGACAAGAATTATATATATCCATTTCAGGTAAAACAATAGGATAATTTGTACCTTTATCAGCTTGAGTAAATTAAGACGAGCTATAGCATCTCGATGATCAAGCCTTGCAATCAGTAAGGGCGTTAATCCATTAACAGCTAATGTGGTATTGATCCGTACAGATTTTCTGCAATTATTTGATGGCATGTATAGAATGAAAATTGTAGATAAAGAAATTCTTGCTGTGAATTAAAGTCAGCAAGAAACAAATATTCCATTCATTACATGAAATAAACAGAAATGAAATGTGCAAAATTCGTTAAGCTGTGAAGCTTTGTTCTATTGGCCTATGTAAACGTATTTCCAACATAAATAAGAGATCCTCAATTAAAAGCATTTCCACAGAGATTTATGTCAGAATAAGGGATCCTTAATTAAAAGCTTAAGAAGGATTGTTGTCGTTCCCTTTATTAATGTTCTAATATCTAGAATCAGATACCAGGTATAACCCAAAACACAAACTCAACAAAACCCTAGCTTCTTCATTCTTCTTGGTTTATTTTTTCCGCTGTTGTCTATTAAATACCAAATACTAGTTCATCTTCCCTGCACTCGTCCAACTTAGAGGCAAGGACCTTGATGCAGTAATTCTTTCCTTCTTTTTTGGATTATTGAAAATCTACTCTCTCTTTCTAAACTAGCCATGCATGATTAACATTTCACAAGGCGAAAAGACAACCAAATCAGGTCCATAATTTAAGGGAAGATTAAACAGAAAGGATCTAAAATCCTGTACATACGTGATGATTTTCAAGAATGGCTCCAATATGTGCACAAAATACTGCTCTGGACAAGTCTGGAAGAACTTCACCAGCCTCTGCACTGCATCCTTTTTCAGTAGTGCTTGTTCAACCTTCCTGTTGTCATTATCATGAGCCAAGCAAACAGCAATAGAATCTAATGCCGTCACTGACCAAATCTCGTCCTCAAGAAGGTTCAAATAGACATCCAAACCACCATGGGCCCTTAACTGCTCCCGTGAATTTCGAGATGCATGGGCCATGTCACACAATAGAGGCAATGCATATTGTTTCAAGGGAGAATTTGAGGTGATGAATTGCATCAAATGGGGAATAATCCCATTTTCAGCAGCTTGTTCTTGCCTCCTCTTGTTTATCTTGCATAAATTGAACAGTGCATTCAAGACCTACAGGGGGAACAAAAATAAAATTATAGTCAACTGTCAAAAAAGTATTAGTGATGTTCCTTGTATGCCAGATATTTATGATACAGAGAGGAGCATACAACCACAATTTTCTTTTTTAAAAAAATAAAAATAAAAAAGACTTTATGAGAGAAAATCAGAATTGCATGAAAGGTTGAAAAGCCTCCCAATAGAGAAGGTGGCAGTAGCAACGAAAACAAGCCTTATCCCACTAAGCGGGGTCGGCTACATTAATCATACGACGCCATTATGTTCTATCAACAACACTAAAAGTGAAGGCAACAAAGGGAAAGAAAGAAAGAAAAGAACAGAACAAACAGATATCACACTAAGATAACTAAGTCCGAGTTACAAGGCATGCTAGACTTCTCCCTTGAAATGCAGGCATTTTCCCTCAATACACGACTATAGCTAATTCATTTTCATTTATCAAGATTTAAAAGAATAGAAGAAATAGCATATATGAATACAGATGAAAGGCGACCTGTCAATCATACATGTTAGTGACTGGTAATTCATATATGAAATAGAAAAATTTAAGTTGTTCATTTTATCCACAGATAATAACAATAGTAAATTAGTCAGCAATACGGACCTCATGGTGTATCTGTGATATTAGAGGCCCTTCTTTGAGTTGCAAATTTGGTATCAAGTATTTTATTGCTTCAGCACGTTGGAGATTCTCCAAGCAGTTAGGATCAGTTGACAGATGATTAATACACTTCAGAATCTAGAAACATGGAAGTGACCTAAAATTGTCAGAAGTTATTCATGTAGTAAACAAGGGAGAAAATAAAAAGAAAAACTTTGCATCCCACCTTTAACAGAATCTGAGGCTCCACCCTATTAAACATCTGGAAAAGACGACTGAGCAAGCTTTGGCTACACATATAAGACTTCACTGTCGTGTCAGCTTGAGCAAACTCAAGCAAAAGATCTGCTACTTTTTCTAGGTACTCCCTGGCAACATCAGCATTCAACGATGAAACCATGTGGGAAAGGAGCCCAGATGAAGTTGCACTGCCTGGTCTGGCATTTAAGACGCCTGAACCAGACAGCACACCGGAAGCTGTCTGAGATACAATCCCAGATGTGGAAGCAGCCCCTTCATTAGACCCAAAAGCCCCTGGTTTCTTTGAAGCAGCTTTGTAAGACACCCTAGCACCAGTGTCAAGATTTCCATTTTCTCTTCCACGTTGGGAAACATCTGCATTGACATAAAAGTAACAATCATTTAGATATATAACAATAACGGTCAAATCAAAGAAAACGAAGAAGCCTAATGGTTAAATCCTAATGAAGTTAAGTATTATAATTTACTTTGATGGATAAACATTCGATGTACACTGGCTCCAATAATTAATTAATCTATTCAAACAAGTATAACATTCAGAAGTAAAAGCGATTAAGCAATAATTTTGCTCAATGTTTAGATTTTAGCAATTTTATTGTGACCATCAGAGAATGTAATTCATTGTGACAAATGGGTATTTCCAGCAAGATTGAAGAAGATTTCAATAATTTGATTTAGGAGGTTTCTAAAGAAAAGGAATGATAACAACTTTTGGCAGCGTGTAATGCTTGGGTCTTTCGCTTGAACAAGAAAAATACAAAAATTTTCATTTGAAACTTCTGTCCTTGCATCTAACAACAGAGACATCTTATTGTACTTGATCAATCAAGTTTACAAGTGAGATTATTCTATTAATATTGGAGAAATTATTTTTAATAACTCGTCATCCATTTTTTATAGTTTCTTTTGTTATCAAAAATTTCATCAATAGAAGCATAGAATATGGTACATAAATTGATCCTCACTACCTGCAAATTCTGCCATCAAAAAGTCCAGCTCACCATTTGTCTTCTTCTCAGAGGCATGTAGTAAAGGGAGTACACTTTCATGCCTTTCTAATCCTGACAACTGGCGCACATATTCAAGCTGACCAGATATTTGTCTAGATGGAGGCTCTTTCTCTAACAAGCTAAGAAGAGGTCTGACTTGCTCTTGCTGTGTAGCTCCCGCCAGTGATAATCCATTCGATGCAGGTTCTGTCAGTTTCAAAGCCCTATCTGTTGATGCCCTGCTAGCAGAATTACCAATACGCTGCTGTCTAAGTTCAACATCTGCTCGAGAAGAATCAGTTTTCCATCGATCCACATTGTCTCTCTCCTTTGAAGATTCCCTGGATGCAGCATTTGCACTCTTTTCTGATGTAAATTCAGCCACTGCATTGCTAGATTGAAGCCTATCAACGTCTACAGAGTAGTTACCATCTGATCTTTGAGGATGTGAGGTTGAGGCATGTAATGGTTCCAAGTGATGGTCAAGTATCCCGTGCCTCGCTTTAGGGAGATCCAACTGGTCTGCCGAAGACAGCAGTGCATCATTCTGAATGCTAATAGGATGTGTTGAATCCAAGGGACCAGATCGTGGACGTTGAGCCAAACCATCAACTGGAAATCCAACCCCAACAGATATAGAAGCTAGTCGTGTTGCCTCATTTAAGCTATACAGGGTGTTTATAAGCCTCAGGAGTATTCCATTCTTGGCAGCTATTCGACAAAAGTCATTTCTAGGGGTTGATCGCTGAAGCTTAAAGACTTGCCACATGCCATCAATAGCCAGATGTACCATTTCCCTAAGATAGTGGTGAAGTTTATTCAGACATTGATGCATGTGATACCAAAAGAATACTTGAAAGTTCTAAGATATCATATAACGCTAAAGGTTTTGCAGTCACACAACATCACTGAAGACATGAGACATGGCCATCTATAGAAAATACTCATGCTGCCAAAGAAGAGTTTGCAAAATGCTTATTGCAGTATAAATTGAGATGAAATGTGCTGATTTAGGAAGCAGAAATGTTGGTAATGAAAATTAAACATGTATTTTGTAATTATATCTCAGAACAGTTAACAATATACATGGATTTTCCAAGAAACCAAAATATCCATTACAAGTAAATCCATTTGACCGAGAAACCCACAAGGATAAGATTGATTTCTTATACTAAGAATATAACTTGCATATGTATTTCTTAAACATTTACTTTAATGCAACCTATTTTGCATTAAAAACCATATGACAACACTTACATTAACTAATATATATTTCATATACATGTCAGTCTTAGTTGTCGTATTCTTTAATTTGTTAAATTTAGTAACAAATCTCGTCTCATAGGTCCATGAACACCATTGGGTTCTATCAACAACAACCTCTTTAAATATATCATTTATTAATAAATCTTGATCGATAACTAGTTTAAATGTCTTTCTTGGTCTCCCTATACTTTTTTTCATAGATCTAAAGACCTACTACTCAATCCTCTTTACTTGCACCCCCATCAGCCTTCTTTGCACATGTTTGCATCACCTTAAATAATTTTCAACCATTTGCTTTTCAACAAATTCCATGCTAACTTTTCTTCTTCTATAATCATTCCTATATCAAATCTATTTTGTATAACTACACATCCATCTCAACATCCTCTTTCTACTACCCCAATTTTTTGCTCTTAATACCCCTTTGACGGCCAATATTTTCTATAATGTAATACTGTTGGGTCTCATAGCAGTTTAATAAAACTTTCCTTCAAGTTTAGTAGGTACTATATAATCACAAAAAACTTCAAATGACTTCCTCCATCTCAGCCACCTAGCTTGTATCCTAGATACATGAATTGTAAAACTCATGGTATGGTCTATCTTCAATTTTTAACTCCATATCATTTCTAAATTGCCTCTTATTAAAATTGTAGCAGCTTCCAAGTGTAGTTCAAGATTATATAAATATGTTATACTTCAATATTATATAAATTTACTAAACAGTATTTTATAAATATTGAAGAGAATAATTGGACTAATTCACATATATATCTTCATACTAGCAGACTACATATATATATAGATTCGTGTATTGAATGAGTCTCGACATAATACTGTGCAATCAAGGAAAATAAGCAAGACTAATTATCTTAATTTCTGCCTATAATTGAGAATCTGACTTTTCTCTCTCAACTTTCGGTGATTCTACACTCCCCCTCAAGTTGGACCGTATATATCAATCAAGTTCAACTTGCCAATCATATACTTAAATCTATCCTTGGGCAGTCCTTTAGTGAGGATGTCTGAGGTCTGTTCTTTAGAGGGTATATACCTTAGATTGATGATACCCTCATCAACTTTTTCCCTTATAAAATGTTTGTCTATCTCGACATGTTTGGTTCTATCGTCCTGAACAGGATTATGAGTAATGTTAATCGCAACCATGTCATCACAATAGACCTTGATTGGTAGATTTATAGACTTCCTCAAGTCTTCAAGAACACACTTCATCCATAGGCCTTTACAGATTCCCAATGCTACAGCCCTGTATTCAGCTTCAACACAGCTTCTCGCAACTATACTTTGCATTTTACTTCTCCATGTGACCAAGTTAGCCCACACATATGTACAATATCTAGATGTGGATTTCATATCATCTCGATCACTTGCCCAATTAGCATCTGTAAATAACTCTACAATCCGTTTGTCAATTTTCTTAAACAGCAAGCCACATCCTGGATATCCCTTCGAATAACAAAGGATCATGTAGACTTCGTTCAAGTGTTTCTGTTTAGGATCATGAGAATGCTGGCTAACCATACTCACAGTAAATGCAATGTCTAATCTGATATGAGATAGGTATATTAGTTTGCCTACCATCCGTTGATAGTTCCCCATGTCCACAACTTTACCGAGATTTGCTTCATCATCTATTTTATCAACCCGTATAGGTGTGTCACTAGGTCTGCAACCTATCATCCATGTTTCCTTTAGAAGGTCTAGTATATACTTCCTTTAGGAGATATAGATTTTTCCCTTGGATCGAACAATTTCCATCCCAAGAAAGTACTTCATCTCTCCAAGATCTTTGACTTGGAATTCTCGTGTAAGAGCTCCCTTGATTTGATTGATCTCTACCTCATCATCTCTAGTAAGGACTATATCATCAACATATATTGCTAGAACAGCCATCTTACCCTTATGATGTTTAAATAACAAAGTATGATCACTTTGCCCTTGAGTGTATCCATGTCTCTTAAGGACCCAAGTGAATCTATCAAACCAAGCACGCGGAGATTGCTTCAATCCATATAATGGCCTCTTGAGCTTGCAGGCTTGATTAACTTTCTTCCCTAGGAACCCTAAAGGTAATTTCATATACACATCTTTCTTGAGTTCTCCGTTAAGGAAGCCATTTTTTACATCGAGTTGGTGTAAATCCCAATCTAGATTGACTGCAATGGATAAGAGGATTCTAATTGTATTCAGCTTGGCTACTGGTGCAAATATTTCGATGTAATCCTCCCCATATACTTGTGTGAAGCCTTTTGCAACCAATCTAGCCTTGCATTTCTCAAGAGTTCCATCTGTTTTATACTTAGAAGTGACTACCCATTTACTCCCAACAGGCTTCTTCCCTCGTGGTAGATCCATTACATCCCATGTCTTATTATGCTTAAGAGCTTACATCTCCTCCAAGACAGCTTACCTCCATTTAGGTATAGCCATGGCCTCGTCAATTGTGTCTGGTACCCTGATACTATCAAGATGAGAGATTTAGATGAAATGGCCTTATAGGAAACAAACCTTTCAATGGGATGTCGAGTGCATAATTTGGGCTTCTTTCGTACTGCAATGGGAAGATCAAGGTCAGAATTCTCTGTTACCATTATTTCCTCTTGACCTGCCTTCTTGACCTGCCTTCGGCTCTGACTCTTGGTGAGTGCTAATAGCTCGTGGCTCATTACCTCTTTTGTCACGTCGTAAGTAGGTATTGCCCCACTTGTTTGTGTCTCCCTCTGGAACTAGATCATCAGAAGTATCAAGATTATCAAAGTTAGGATTAGGTTCTATTTGGGTAGGTGTATAAACTGTAAAAGTCCGGTCATCTTTTGGTGTCTTTTATGTCTGGAATTCACCATCGCTCTCCCCTTGAATTGCAAACAAGGAATAATAGGGAGTGTTCTCATGAAATGTGACATCACACGTAACTAAGAGTCTTCTGAAGACCGGGTCATAACACCTGTATCCCTTCTAGGAATTGGAGTAGCCAAGGAATATACAGCGAAGAGCTTTGAGGTCAAGTTTGTTGGTGTGATGGAGGTAAACATAGGACGTGCATCCAAACACTCTGAGTGGCAAAGTGTTTTCGAGATACAAGAGGTTATAATATTTATGCAGGAGCTAAAGTGGTGTTTTGTAAGACAGTGGTCGGCTGGGCATTCGGTTAATGAAGGTAGCGGTGAGGACAGCATCATCTCAATGATATTTAGGAACATTGCTACTAAACATAATGCCTCTGGCAGTCTCGAAAATATGGCGATTCTTTCGTTCGGCAATGCCATTTTGCTGAGGTGTATTAGGACAAGTGCTTTTGTGAACGATGCCATTTTCAGTCAGGAAGGTGAATAGAGCCTGATTGAAGTATTCAGTTCTATTATTAGTGTGTAGGATCTGGATTTGGGTTTGGAACTGGGTGCGGATCATATTATGGCAGTTGAAACAAGACCTCATGTCCCTTAATGACTACTATCTCGAAAAATCTGCTCTTTGGCAAGAGTTTGATTCCCTAAAGAATAAAACTCATTGCTAATGCTTCAGAAGATCGCAAAGAGAAAGAAGAGGAGAGAGTATATGAGCTGCTGGCTGGTCTTAATGTGATTTATGATGATGTTCAAGCACGAATTCTTAGTCACAAACCCTTCTGTACGTGAAGTCTACTCTATTCTACACAATGAAGAAGATAGGCGAAAATCAATGCTTCAAAATAATTTCGTTGCTACTCCTACACCTTCTGAGGCCTCGGCTCTTACTATTCGATCTACGAATCAAAAGGTTCCAAAGGTCAACCATTTTGTGATCATTGTAAGAAACAGGGGCATACAAAAGACACTTGTTAGAACCTCCAAGGTAAACCTGCTGATTAGAAGCCAAAAGGGGGGAAAGGACGAAGCCATGTGGCTGAAGCTTTAAAAAGTGGTGAGCCCTCCCAAAGTGACCAACTAAGCAAAATCATAAAAATGCTTGCAACACTTCAAACTACAAAACAGACTATTGCAACAGTGGTGAAGAGAGGTAATTTCTTGCAAACCTTGGCTATAATAAAAGGTCCGTGTACAGGTAATTGCTGGATTGTTGACTTAAGTGCCTTAGATCACATGACTGACAATAAGACTCTCTTCTCTACCTATACTCCCATTTCCAAGGGAATGACTGTATGAATTGCTGATAACTCCAAATCTATTGTCACAAGGATTGGATTCGTTAAAACCTCTGATACACTTACTCGGCACTCTGTATTACATGTTTCAAAGTTAAAGTGCAACTTACTATCATTAAGTCAATTAGCAAATGATGAACGATGTCATGCTAACTTCTTTGCTATTTACTGTCTTTTTCAAGATATGCTGACGGGGACGATGATTAGGAGTGCGAAAGAGCATGATGGTTGACAATTTTTTCTTAACATCAAATATGCAAGACCTATTCCCTACAGTACTATATGTCTCTCGAAGGGCCTCCCAGATCTCTTGGGCTGAAGGAAGAATACACAAAACTCTTCTTGATTGATGATGACATTACATTACTCGGCACTCTGTATTACATGTTTCAAAGTTAAAGTGCAACTTACTATCAGTAAGTCAATTAGCAAATAATGAACGATGTCATGCTAACTTCTTTGCTACTTACTGTCTTTTTCAGGATCTGCTGACAGGGACGACGATTGGGAGTGCGAAAGAGCATGATGGTTGACAATTTTTTTTTAACATCAAATATGCAGGACCTATTCCCTACAGTACTATATGTCTCTTGAAGGGCCTCCTAGATCTCTTGGGCTGAAGGAAGATACACGAAACTCTTCTTGATTGATGATGACATTGCATTAATAAATCAAGATGATACCAAGGCATTTTCAGACTTCCAAATTCGAAATGCCTTGGTTTCTAATTCGGGGGGCCTTTTTACTTCACCGTTGATATATTTAAGTTTATCCCTTCCATCGAGAGCGAGGGTTCATAGATTGAGGCCATTCCCGATAATTATCACTAGTCAGTTTCTCAGAGACAATAAGGACAATAGAGATATCGTTAGACTGTGAAATAGAGGAAGATCCTTCAGATGACATACTGATAGATTTAAATAGAACAATCTGACTAGTTCAAATGTCCAGAAATGTCAGTTTGGACTTCAAATTTCAGAAATGCCAATTCAGTCCTTTGAATCTTCAAAATGACAGATTGGTCCTTCAAATTTCAGAAATACCAATTCGTTTTTTTTATTTTAAAAAATGACAGATTGGTCCTTCAAATTTCAGAAACACTAATCCAATCCTTTGAATTTTCAAAATGACATATTGGTCCTTCAAATATTGAAAATGAACTCTTGGTCCTCAATGTGTTAAATAATTGGGTGCAGCTCAGTAGTGAAGAGTCCGCTACAAACGCCTACTCTACTCGATCTACTCTCGTTCCTCTTCTCTCCGCCACGATCTACAAGAGAAACTGACAGGCGGAAGTTCCCTTCATCACGTCGTCAGCAATGATGGAGTTAAGAGCAGAGGTAACCAGCGGCGGAGGCGGACTCAAGTGAAGGGCGTGGGTCCTCTCTCCTCTCACCACGATCTAGTCTCTCTCTTCTAGGTCGCCGAAGGTGATGAGAAACGGAGATGGCCGGTGATGACGGAAAAAGGGGCGAAGATGGAGGTGAACGGCTAGCTCTTCTACGGTAACAGCAAGTCTCGTCGGAATTAAAGGTGATAATCGGAGTCCTTCAAGCTCTCCCACGACTTGTCATTTTCAAGTTTTGGAAATGGAGGTGGATTCGAAGAGAGAACCGAGGATTCAGACAGCGGTGATAAAGCTGTATGTTTCTTTTTTAGAATCCCGTCGGATTTTCCTTACGGGTTTTACTGGTTCTGGGTCTCTTCATCGACTCTGAGCTCACTGATAGAGTTGGTGGCTAATAGGGACAAAGAGATGAAGGGTTTAGAAGGTGCCGATACTAGTTCTGACAAAAATCGAGAACACAGAGAGCACACAGACGATAATTATCTCAACTATTCTCTTCTACGCTCTGATACCATGAAGAGAATAACTGGACTAATTCACATATATAGCTTCATACTGGCAGACTACATTTATATACAGATTCGTGTATTGAATGAGTCTCGACATAATACTGTGCAATCAAGGAAAATAAGCAAGATTAATTATCCTAATTTCTGCCTATAATTGAGGATCTGATTTTTCTCTCTCAACTTTTGGTGATTCTACAAACATGTTCTATTTTAATATTACACATATTTTATCACATATTTTTAGACTTACTAAATATATCTATTTTATATTGGTGGAATCATGATCTTTGGAACTTGTTCACACATTAAACTGGTGAAGGGTTTGGATCACTGAGCTACTTGTTCACCAATTAAACCAATTAACTCAGTTATTAGTAAAAAAAGAATTAATACAGCACTTACTTGAAATTAACCATTGTAGAATATTTACAAAAAATGATAGTGATAAGATTTACATTGTAGAACTATATATTTTAAAAAAGGAAAAGTTGAGAATATTGCGAAGAACTCGAGGGAGGAGCAGCTATGATAAAATGACAAATTGTGTTGAGTGAAGAAATGTGAAGTCTTGATATTTTGCGAGTCACATATGGATCAGGACCAAAAATAAACTTCTCTCCTCTACACACTGCTAAGCCAGCTGAGATTCAAAGCCTTTGTATCAATGGACCACAGCATCTGCACACGTGTGAGTGCGCATGCACGCATGGAAACCAATTCAAATAATTTGGCTTAATTAACTGATGCACTGATTGTTTAAATTACCTCACGTTCATATGGGATCTAAATAGGGAAAATACTTGTGTGATCTGATTGATTCTCTGAATCAGACAAGGATCTGTCTGATCCAATGGGATAGTAGGTGAAGAAACTTTTACAAAGTATTAGGACATCAACTTTCACCAAAAACACCAAAGAGGCTGTCCCAAAGGGTACACACACGCTTACAAAATTTTGGTACTCTAAAATATTCAGATCAGCACACTAACCCTCACTTTCCTAATATCAAAAGATATAAATCACAAAGCATAATAGGCGCCATTTGCAATACCTTCCTAATATGTATCAGATTTGATTATTGCACTGCAAACAGTTAAAAAGTTGTATAAAAATTATCTCCTTAGAAGCAGGACAAAAACAAACCTGTACTTTGCATAATCAGCCTCCAGAAATCCTACTAAAACTGGGATTCCACGACAAGCTATAAACATTTGCAATGTCAAAGAGCTGCACCGAAGGGACAACAATCAATACAGCACACCATTTTCAATATATTAAGAAATCAAGATTGTCGTAACAATAATTTCAGACCTTGACTGACAAAGCTGCTGCAAAAAAAAAGCTGCTTCCATGCGAATTTCTCGTGGACGATCAGGTACTGCAAAGCTCATCACCATGGGAATCTACCACAAAATTTTGGAATAAAACTTAGATAAGCCATTCAGATATTTGAAGATAGCACTGATGAAGGATACATAAGCGTCAAGAGAGATCGGGTGTAAAGGAAAATCTATTTCTGTATTTTCATTAATTCAATGTTGGAAACAGCCTCTCCAATTATGGGGTAAGACTGCGCACATCTATCTCTCCCCAGGTTCCACCTGGTGGGAGCCTTGTTTATTGGGCGCTACCCTTTTTTTTTTTTTTTTATGTTGGAAAACCCACATTCTTATTAGTACGTTCTGTTGGGCACGTTTTTTGTAAGTGTTTAGTAAGGCTTATTGAAGGAAGAATAACTCCACTTTATGTTTATTATTTCATTACAAAAACAGAATAATATCTAATCCTTTTTTATTTTCGGTCAGATTAGTTAAGTTCAAAAGTTTGTTTGCTTATCTCTTAAGGATTAAAACTCACTGACTGTTCAATCCCCACTATATTTATCACAGCTACAAAGTCATAACTATATAGAGTTTCCTCATAATATTAAGGCCAAACAGGCCTGATGATAAACTATGCCTATGGTGATGAAAAATCATAATGCCCCTCCTTAGCTAAACAGCCAGCCAAACACCCCCCTCATGGGATTATGATTCTATTTTTCAACAGAACTCCAAGAGTTTACTGTGGTAATTACAAAACCCTGATGGGATTATGACTCTATTTAGAATCACTCTATTTAGAATCATCAAGGGACTAATTACAGGAAGACAAGGGAAACTAATGTTTTAATCTTTAGGAAGTTTATTTGAATGAATTTAGTACTTTCTTACCAGAAGAAATGCACAGCTTTATGAATTATTTCTCCAAAGTGAAATCTCCTAGTGCTGTAAAATCAAAATCAAGATTTGATGCTATAATATCTCCTTATCAGGTCATATTTTTCTCAAAAATTCTAACCTCCCCAGATCTCATTCCCTTGCTAGGTATTTCCTCATTTAAAAACAACACTATGTTTTATGACTGAAAGCTACCTTAGAACCAACCAAACCCAAATATTGCAGGTTGGTTAATCACAATCAGACTGCAAACAAAATTGAACCTGTTTAAAACCTATAATGTGCCCAGGGAACTGCTCATTATCTCACATAACCCCAAAAAAAAAAAAAAAATCAATCCACAATTTTTTTTGCACTTAAACTGTCCAATACAATCTCAAACCTGACCAAGCAAGTTCTAAGCCTTGCTTCCATGCATCATTACATGTTACCTCAGTATCAGCATCTCAGTGACAAAAACTAAAGCTTTACAGTATAAATTATTCCCTTAATTCATTGGTCACCAGCAAGCACATTGCTGGGCAACACTTGAATGGCAATGTTCCATCCATCAAACAACAGTTGTAGCACAAAGAACCATAGGATTCTTCAAGATTTTAACACGTTTTTCTTTTTTTTGGGGGGGGGGGGTGGGAATCAAATTCAACAAACCCTAATCAAGAGCATAAAACAGAAACAAAGAGAAAGAGGGGATGAAAGGACATGCGCACGACTTACCAATCCAACAAGACAAGCATTTTCTTGAAAATCAGTATTATCCTTAATGATTTGATTTATAAGCTGCAGTACAGAACATATGACCTGCAGTAATGTAGCATGTAAGATGTCTGTACAGTGCACACCAACTACACAAAGTGTCATGCATACAGTAATGAAAGCCAAATAAGGTAACATGAGAAACATACACGAGTTTTAGGAACTTCTAGCAAGTCTGCAAGAGGAAGTAAACCATGCTGGGTTACAAAAACAATCTTCTGCTCAGGACGTTGGTGAAAGATAGCAATAAGTTTCTGACATGCAGTGACAATCACATCTTCAGATTCGTCCGGCCGCAATGACCCAACTAATTTGCTGAACTCAACAGCCTACAAGAATGATTACAGTAAATACATCAAATTCTGGGTCAAACTATGAAGCAATGGGGAACCGTTTCAAATTTTGCCAATATTGAAGCACCCTTCAAAGGACAATTTTTAAAAATTGTAGGCTCCAATGAATAGATAATTACCTAGAAATTTAAATAAATAAAAAAAATACAGAAGACTAAAAGCATGATCCTATAGATAAAGTATGCAGATGATCATTGTCCTTATGACATTGCATATTATCTTCTGCTCTGTAAGTATTTACCAAACACACACAAAGCATGATAGAGAAGGAAGAAAGATTTAATATCACCAAACATGACAGCTTATCCAATATTGTTTAGTCCAAAACCTCCAATAGTGATCAGAGATTATCACAAAAAAATTTAAAAACAATTAATTGGATAAATTTGTTAAGATTTTGTCGAAGATAAAGTCAGTTTATTTTAAGGGGAAATCAACAATATGATCTCTATAAATTATATGAGCAAGTAGTTCTAATGGAAACAGTTAACGAGGCAAGAGATAAGTAGCTGGTTAGTTTGAAAAAGGGAATACTATGCAATAAGGAGGCTTGATGTTAGTGCTCTTCCTAATTTCTCATGTATCAGGTATCAATAAACTTTCATTTCTTTTTTCATTTTAACAACTGCTCTCAGGGAGGTTGAGTACAAGACAACCACTAAAATCATGAACAAGTGCCATGTCATTGTCATTACCTCTTGGAAGAAAGGAAAAGAAAACGACATCATGAACAAGTGCCATGTCACCAGTTTTGAAGCAAAGATGCTTCCTAAATTTCCTAATTTCAACAATTTATACTTGCCAACAACCAGAATACCTCCTCCAGTGAAAACATTATGGGCATGACATATGAATGAAGCACAAGTCTGCCACACATTGTGTGGAAGTTTAAAACAATTTATGTACAAGTGGGGCATCTTCTGCTTGGTCCATCATAAAGGACTTACTAATATCTCTAACAATACTCACAGGGGAAAAAAAACTTATCAAAACATTCAAGAAAGAGCATCCAAAACTAAAATTTAACTGAAGAGAATATATTGGCAGCCACGGATTAGGCATAACAGAGCATTTCATGCTGAAAAGGTATACCATTGTAAGAAGACATGACATGATTGCATCACAAAAAGATAGCTCAAAACATAACTTTGCTCAGTACCTGCAAAGGGAACAGGTTTTCTCCAGGCAATTTTTCATCAAAAACCTGATGAAAGCATATAGTGAGTGCAAGAGTCAAAGGAATGAGAAAAATGAATTATAAAGAAAGAACTTGAAAGTCTAGATTGAATATCATACCAGACCATCTATATCAATTACATCATCTTTTATGACTCCCATCATTAACCGTAAAAGATTCCCACCACTATTTTCCTTTCCATTTTCCATCTCCTTCTCCCACTGCTTCCGAGCAATAGTTTCCCTTAACTCTTTCGCCAGGTCACTTTTTCCACCATTGTTAATGGATGCATTATCATTTGCCACGTGTGATGTGGATGCAGATGTGGAAGCCTCAGCTGCAGAGTCTCTAGGGTGTTTATCTGATGGATGAAATAAATCATCTAAAGAGGCATCTCCAGGGGGATCGCTAAATCTGCTCAGCTCATTCCCTTCCAAAGAGGGAAGCATCTTCATAGCCTTCAAACAGAAATCAGCCAAGTCTGATATGTTATCATTCATGAAAAAACAAAAGCAAAATACATTTTCTTGCAGAACTACAGCAAATAATTGAGGCATATTGTATCTTGTAAGCTCTTCAGTGGACTTGAGCTCCAATCAATTGACTACAATAGACCTACACAGTCGTGGCTATAATAATTCAGACCTACCAACGTGTCTCTTACAGTAACGAGACCAGGAACATAAAAATAGGGGGCCTATCAGGTGCTGACGGGATTGGTAAAAACCATCTATGGTATAGGCTCTTTCACAACATTATATACATAACTACAAAGTTCTTCTCTAACATGATGAGTACATAGCATATACATCTTTAAAGGGACAAACAGGAAGAAATAATAGCAGTACACAAAGCAATAGAATACCAGAGAATTAGAAATGGTATTCAATTATATAGTACCAGAGATGGTTAAGCTTTATAGCTGACTCCTGGAAAGATTTTAAATCAACTAGCAGCTTAAGTTAACCCACTTTACCTTTAGGGAACCATTATCCTGACCTCTTGGTCCAAAACAGAATGATATACTGCCACTGGTGACAGAACTACCTTTTCCCCCAGGCCTTCTATCTATCCCTCTTGATTCTGGAGATCCAACTTCTCCGTGCATCATGACTTCATTATGGTCCTTAGTATTGGGAGTGTCATGATCAGCACTCATCTCAGTGATAGCAACTTCTCCATTAGAACAGGGCTTACTAGATCCAGTTTGTAGAGACAACTCATGAATAGCTAAAGTGAGAACTTGATCTGAAAACACATCATCCTGCTTCTCTGTTTTCTCATTCAGAAAATCAGAATCTGAACCTACGTCCTCACGATGTTTGCTGCCACCAGCAACCTCAATTGACAACTCTTTCAATGGGTTCTAAAACAACAAAATTGAAACCAGTGACACAAGCAAATATAACCAAACTGCTTTAATCACCGAGGTAAAGGCACTAACCACTTTCTCCACGGCTAAGCCTTCACCAGCACTCTTCTGATGTTCAGAAGCTGCTAAATCTGCAGAATCATCTTCCTCTATATTTCTGCATGAGGTAACTTACTAACTTTTTGTACAACTCACAAAACTACAATTATATGAACTAGAAGTGAAAAACATGTTGTCATTAGTCAAAGATGTATGAGTGCATACACACTGACACTAACATGTAAACTTAGAAAAATCCCAGTTCTTGAAAAAGTTCTCTCCAGAAATATTACATACGCCAAATGTAATCAGTAGTTGAGACATTTCAGAGTCACTGCAAAATATTTCAACAGAGCTAAAACAAATACAGAATGATCCATCTTATCCCCATTCTTCTATAAGAATCAGGATCAGGAAAGTTTCATAAATTAATCAGCAGCTAACCAATGATGGAAAGTGATCATTACAAAGCAAGAAAATAATGTTCAATTACTTCAGTTAGGCTCAAAATCAGAATAAAATGATCCATCCCAACAGAACGAACATTCAAGAAAGGTATTAAATGTAAACCTCCTCTTATTTAAAAGAAGAATTGCATTGAGAAAAAGAGAAATTAGTACAAAAAAGAGTACTATATATACTAAAAATGAAAAGTAAAGGGGCAATGATGAACAGTAAATGAACATGATACAATAAATGAAATTAACATTGATTCTTTGACTTCCAGCTCAAACTTTTGGGATAACCTGATCCTTACATATTATAAATGTTAGTTTTCTTCTTCATGACAAATGTGCTAGATCCATAGGGGTATCACAAATGTTTTCTTTTGGATGGCCTTCAACTAGAAATCTTAAACTCCATTATTCTCCATCAAAATTGACTGTCCTTAGAGAGCAACATCTTAACAGTTGCACTTTCTGCCACTTCACTTGACTTCCTCAAGTAGCCTTTTTTAGAGTCAACAACCACTGGCTTTGATACCAATAGAAGGTACCTTAGTGGGGGTGAGGAACCTCCCCCCAAAAACAAGGTGTTAAGTTGCAAAAAAAAACCAACTTAAGTACTTCATATAGCAATCCATGGTACTTAATATGGGACTACAGATTCTACTTGTTGGTCTCCACTAGTTTTCTATATATAATGGAATTTGATCCCAGAATTATTGCATTTTCGCATTTCAGATTGAATTTGGTTTGGTCTTGAGATGAGGTTCATTGTACTTCTTCATGCTTCTTCAATAGTTCAATAAGGCTTTTCTTAAAATACTACTCAATCTTTTGCATTAACAATTAGTTATTGAAGTTGACTCACAATTAAGCTATCCTCTGCGCATGCGACAAATACATTATTTTCTGATGCCTCTGCTTTCAACCAAGGTTATCCTTTAATTTCTGAACATCTAGGTTTGAACTCTGCCCTTCCACCCCATTGCCTTCACCTTTTCTTCACGCCATAAACTTATATTTTTTCAGCCCTGGAGAACTTTTGTATGGAACCAACAGACTTTGCAGTTTTAATGATAATCTGATAGTAAGAAGCATTAAGTCTAAGATCTGCTCATGATTTATGAATTATATGGCTTCCTATAAAATTTATATTACATATTGATATTGGTGTTAATCATAATTTGTGAGAAGACTCCCAATCATTAGAGATGTTTAGGCCATAGTAAAGCCTTTCTAATTCTTTTCTCAACAGACACAATCATGTTTATCCCACCTGGTGGGATAAGGCTTCTTCTTGTTGTAGACACAATCATGTTTTCCCCTTTTGCATTGACTAACTAGGTGAATCAAAGCATTGACGGCATCCACTTATGTTATCCTTCAAAAATTACACCAAAAAAACGCCATGTGATGTGCTGGTACAAAACTAAATAACACAAACAAATAAAACCCTTTGATTTTACACTATGATGGAAGCAATTGGCCTGAAATTGTGGCTATCAACACTCAACAGCAACAAAAGCCTTATTCCACTGAGATCAATTACATGGATCACACAGAGCCATTGTACTCTATCGAAGACCAGTTCTTCTAATAAGCCAGTAAGTATGAGATCTTGAATCAAGACTTCTTTAAGTGTCCTTCTTGGTCTCCCCCTAAATTATAGCTATGATCATTCCAAGTTTGCCAAGGGCATAAAGCCTTGCCCGTTGCAAAAGGAAGATTTTGTACTTTCCAAAAATTCCAATAAAATAAAATTGACACAGATCTCAACCTACAGTGTACACCAAATCTCCAACTAGCAATACACAACTAAGAGAAGTACCACTTCCAGCAATGAAAAATGAAAATTAAAACAGGAAAATAGAAAAAGCTTATCCAGAGAAGATTAAATTAATTTGTTAAAACTGATTCATTGAGCTGAAAGTCAAACACCTGAGACCGTGAGAGTCTACATAAGAAGTCCATGCATAGGCATTGCTCCAAACAAACTTTAAATTCCAATACAACCATAGTGTCAGCCATAACTTACTTTCAAGATACAGATACAATTAGCAACCAAAGTGATTTTACGGATTAAAAACTTGAAGAAAAGAAGGCATAGCTTGCACCAAAAGAAATCCTACAGTACCAGCGTGATAAGGTCTCAAACTATCTACCTTAACGTTCCACTGTGTCGAAGAGATGACTGCAACGCACGCCTACAATTTTGTATCCATGGGTGAGATAACAGTGTCTTAGCATCAGGTCTTTGTCTAGCATCCTGAAATAAGCAATAGAGCTTTACATGAATTCAAGATTTAGTTACCAACTAGATGCAGGCCAGTGTGCATTGAATAAAGGGTTAAGGTGCAAAAATAGCAATGAACTATTTTTCAAAGTGCACCCAACACAACTAACTATTTCGGGGTGCAAAAGTAGACATTATGAATTTTTTTTGGAGCAAAAATAGCAATTTTTCACCCCAAAATAAATAACGAAATTGCTATTTTTGCTCCAAAAAAAATTTATAATGTCTACTTTTGCACCCTAAAAATTCATAATATCTATTTTTGCACCCTAAAATAGTTAATTGTGTTGGGTGCACTTTGGAAAATAGTTCTTCGCTAAATCAGCACCTTAACCCTTGAATAAAATCTAAGAAATAAGTTGCACTAGTCATGACTTATAAATAGTGTGGCTTCCTATAAATTGTATATATCAATGTTATGGATATTGAACTTATCATTAAGCAGGGCACTGATTAAAAATCCACTAGTTGAACTATAGTCAAATTGTGGTCAAACTGACCATAATTAGACTAAATTTTTTTAATTATGCATATTCAAGAAATTCCTAAAAAAATTAAATACTTCATGGGTTTGGAGTTGGCAATGGGACATGGAAACATAAAACGGGAAAAAACAGGAAAAGTAATATGCAACCAGCACCAATCCCTTGATCACCAAGCGCACATAAAGAAACACCAACAAACCATTAAGATAAAAAACAATTACCTTCTTAAAGCATTGACGCAGAAAATCAGTGATATCAGGAGACAGGCTATCAGGAATTGGAGGATGCTCATCCTAAGGGAACAGAAGAAGGGTAAGAGCAAGTTTGATTTCTTCATAGAACATATTTTGAACCATGAATTCATTATTGAGCATCTTTTGATCTAATGTTTATTCAGTTTTCTTCATTGCTTTAGCATTGCTTGGGAGGATTACTTGTCCTCCATTGAGTCCTTTTATCTCATCTCATCAATCAATTATTTTTCCATTAAAAAATTGAGTATTTCAAGAACAAGAGAAAACTGCAAATGATCAAGTTCACAAATTAGATGATCAAATGTCAAAGATTTTATTGACCTAATCAATACAAGAAAGGTTAATGGAGGCACACCTGAACAATACGAAAGAGAGCTGGCATAGGCTGTAGATCATAATATGGAGGCACACATGTAAGAAGTTCAATAACAGTACAGCCAACACTCCAAATGTCAGAAGCAGCACAAACCCCAGACATTTCTATGACCTGAAAAGGCAAACAAGAGCCATCTATTGAGCTATCATATTCAAGCTATATGCTTCACAAACATGAATTTCATATAGGCTTTTAGAGAAGTGACCAGCCCAACCACATTTTTGCCATTTCTTGATTTTGTCCTGGCCGGTCAACCAAACCAATGAATTTCAATTAGGCTTTTAGATAAGTGAAATTTTCCAGCAAATTCATTAGTTTGACTGGTTAAAAAATCAGAAAAAGATGCATTATGCAAAGCAAATAACCAATAACAATGAGAAAAAGGATCCAGAAAAGTAGAATTCTCAATCTAATGGTCCTCCTAGAACCAAAACCAAGTTTCATATAACACCAGATGGAATAAATAACAACATTGGCAAATTACTATATATTTATATAAGAACAAAACGATCAGTTAAGCACATAAGAAACAAATGCATTAATGTGTAGATAAACCATTAAAATTCTGGCACACTACTACAGATAATTTGAAAAGTATCAAAATAACAAGGCATGCTAAACAATTCAGGAACAGAAAATCAGGCAATTACTACCTCTGGAGCCATCCAATATGGAGTTCCAACAACTGAATGAGTATTAACATCAGCCTCAGTCAACTTTGTTGCTACCCCAAAATCAGCAAGTTTGACTAGACCCTGCAAACAGAAGTTTAATGTATTTAGTAGAAGTAGAAATTACAGGGAAATGCATGCAGTTGGGGGAAAATGGCATCACTATATACACGGTAACTTTACAGCGAATTTTTGTTTTAGCTTCGATATTTTTATTGATCAGCCAAAAAGTAGACCATGTAAATGTGTCAAGAACAAGGGTGGAGTACAAGGAAACCAACAGTGATAAAGTACAAATTCACATCAAGTATCCAATAGCTAACAGCCATGATATGCTCACTGACACCGTGAATACTTGAATACTAAATGCAGGCAGCTAGCAACCATGTTATGCATAATGTTCAATCACATAATAACTAAAATACAAGACATCAATCTTCTCATTCATTGAACATAACTTGGCAGGAAATTTTGCCAATGATTCATGCTTTTTCACTCACTGATATCAAGATTGTTCCTTTAAATGCTTTTCTAAAGTTTTTTAGTCATTCTATTTGTGTATTAACTTACAGTAACTTGTAAAACTCTTACTTTCTTAATATCATTAGTCTTAGTAAAGAAAAAAACTAAAATACAAGGCATTAACTTCCTCAACTTCTCTTATAATTTTCAGAGCTGTATTATAAGTAACAAGAACCACAATGATAAGTAATTCCATAGAAATTGAATCATCTGGCAGCTTGTCTGTAACGGAACCAGCAGTCAAGATTGGATAGTTGACTGAACCTGATGTTAAGTCTCAAGGCAACAAAGGATCAGAGAGAGAGAAATGAATGAAGTCACCGAAAAAAGAAAATGAATGTCAAAAAGGATGAAGAAATACAACAGTATGCAATATGCACCATTGAAATCACAATAAAATGGATAGGGTTTGAATTCAGTTACCAAGAACAACTAATAACAACTCCATAGCTCAATGAAACCTTAAATGGGACAATTAAATTCAAAGAAGGATTTTTTGTTTAATTAATCCTTTAAATGTATTGTGGAATAAAGCATATTGATGAAAGCAACAAGAAGCATCACCAAAGGACAGCCTTTAAATATTAAGACAAGAGCAGGAAGGGTAAGTCAAGATGGGGAGGGGGCCTTGCCTCTTTGGTTGTCAATATATTTGCACCCTTGATATCCCGATGGATGACACCCTGTTCATGTAGGTAAACCAAGCCTTCCAATACCTGTCTCCTCATACAATTAATTCATCAAATATTCCCTAAACTGTTAAATCGTAGACAAATAGCAGAAAACAGTAATATTTGCACAAACCTGAGCAATATAAACAGCAACTAATGATTCTGGAAAGGGTCCAAATTTATTTGGCTTGATAATATTAGCAAGTGAACCATTTTCCACATACCTATGCAGTTGTAAACATATCAAACCAATTAGTAGGTTTGGGTAATCATCAGATGATGCAAAGATAACAGCTTTGAAAATAGAATTGAGCTAACTTACTCAAGAATAATGTGAAGGTGAGTCTTTGTCTTTAAGGATCCAAGATATTTTACAATGTTCTTATGATTCAAATTCTGCAAAACAAAAATAATTTCCAAAATGACATTGCATAATAAGCATTCCATGGATGCTATCCACCAAGAATGCATCACCAAATATGGAAAGGTCAGCATCAGTTTAATTCTCTCATTCAAAAAATTTAAAATTTAGTGGGCAGTACAATCCTTTGTTAGCTGTCACTATTTGCCACAACTCCCACGACATATTTAGAGGCAAAGATAGGTCCCTGAAGATACACACATTCCACTCCAGCCAGACTGAACAATCTTGAGAATGAATTGTGTGTCTATTACCAGAAAAGAACAAGCAAATGTATAGGGGAAGAAGGGCAACATTAATGAAATTTAGTCCCCGTAAATCAGCAAGAATATATATAACAGATCGTGCTAATAGAGATCCCAAGACATCGGGGATTGAAATGGTCAGAATATCTACCATAAATACAAGATAAAAACAGGGTGACACCAACACAGATAAACCAAAAAATCCCATAAACCACATATGACACATAGTGTTGTTATTTATAAGCAAAACATGCAAGCAAGCAAATAAAATAATCTAATAAAAAAGAGCAGCATCTACTAAAAAATGATGATGATGATGATAGTGTAGAGCAAAGATAAGAATCAGAAAAAGGAAAAATACCTTTAATAGATCAATCTCTTGCTGAAACATTAATGCATCCACCCAATGATAGAGTAGCCAAAGGAAAAACAACAGCCAATCAGTGCAAATCAAAATATGTCATAAAAGCAATAATATGACATTCAGAATTAAAACAAATTAAGTTGATCTCTAAGAATTGAACTCATATAACGTCTCTCTAGCCATATGTATTTTCGTTACAACTCAGTGAAAACTTAATGAATTCAGAAACCTCAAGCATTACATTACTTCTGATGATACAGGAGTGATTGTTGGAAAGGAAAGGACTATGCTTGAGATTTTCTAACATTAATAATTAAACAATAATTATGAAAAATAAAAAAAAAGATGCCACAGTAAATTAGCATCAATTATTTGAGAGCTGAGACCCAATACTTAAGGCCAACAAAATTGCTTCCTTTTTAATACAGTGTTATCAATGAAGAATTGAACAGCCTCCAACATTACTTGCTTGTGAAGATGAACGAGTAATAATAGGTAAGGAGCAAAGGCAAAGCAACACTTGAAATCGTCTGACTTTAATGCTTAAAGATTAAATGAAACTTATTTTTGAAAAAGCCAAGAAAATCGAGCAGATAAGTCAGCAACAACTCCAATAGTCAAATTTCCTTACATCTACAAGTCATTATGGTAAATTAGCATCAATCATTCAATACCCAATACCGAAGCCAATAAAATTTAAATGAAGGAAGCGAATTATTCAGTCTTAATAATCAACACAAACGAACTTGCCAGCTTCTCAAACATATTCGCGAGAGGCTACAATAGTTTCATGTTATTAGCAGCTGATGATTACAAAAAAAAATGATAAGAATCCAAAATATCGCTTTATTACCACAAAATATTGAGCATTAAAAAATAAGGGAAATTCATATTTAACAGCGTCATTGTTCATAGCTTAAGCATTCATGTGATTATTTATCAAAAAATTAGATTTAAAACACCATAAAATGGCTAAGTGGTAACTGAACAAACTACAACTCTCCACGGTAAGTGAAGAAGTAAATGAAGGTTAAAATAAGGCATAACTCTAGTGCACATGTGCATGTTGAAGTGTTACTTTTGAGTTTTTCAGGCTCCTAATTCATTTCCAAGGTTTTTTCTATTTGCATAATTTATATTCATAATTTACAGTTTTATACTGGTCACAATCACTTCTGCTCATATCTGGGGTCTCTCGTCCCAAATCTGGCTTTGACAGACCCCAAAAAATGCCAGAGCCTTCAATTTTTCTACAATTTGGCCACATACATAGACACAACTGCTAGACAATATCATCAAAAAAAATGCACAAGAGTAAAAAAGCAACAAAAATAGAGTCTCAACTGCCTGCCCCTATTTCTCTCTCACTCGCAGTGTCCCTCTCATTTTCATCTAGGAACAGGATCAACTCCCTTCTCATAAAGATGCCACTGGACAATTCCTTTTTTTATTTTTATTTCTTTTCTGTTGCAACCATCGGACAATTCTATAAGCTTTTATTTTTAAAATTACTAGCTCCAATACGCACACACACGCAATGGGAGAAAAGGAGAAAAAACATTTGAAATGTTCAGAAGTCACTTTCTGTACCATGATGATGTTGAGATCCTCCTGAGCAATATTCTCCAATGAAACTTGCTTAATTGCAACGAAGTCTCCATTTTCTAGGTCCAAACCTTTGTAAACTCGACCGTATGCTCCTTTCCCTATCTCATCTCCAAGCATCTGCTCCAATTTTCATATGCAAATCAAAGATCAATTAAAAGAAAATTAAGAACTACAATAAGCCAATCCTTGATTGCGGCAAACTAAACTGACCAAAGAGGCACAGTAGAAAGAACTGGCCAATTGATCAATATACGACAAAGATGTTTAACCATATACATGATATATTGAAATAATCCTTCCTCTTTTTGAAATAGGAAATTGAAAACAGATATGCAATGTCAACCATCAACATTTTCAGATTGAAGAAACAATGCCCCAAACTTCCTTAGATTGTATTAACCACCAAGTTCATAAAAACTTCGAAAACCTTTTTTTACTTCTCTCCTGCCATAAACTCCATTTCTAATTACTACCGGTCAATTGCCTGCCAGCTTTCCACAATACCGCCCTATGTTAACACTGCCATCATGCCACTATCAGATTTTCATTGTTATATAATTGTCGTTGGAGTTCCAAACCAGTACTACCAAAGAGCACGTGAATCCTAGACGATTCTGCATTCTAGACTCGGACAAAGAAGCATCGTCCCCTCAAAAGTTCTTGCATGATCAATTCACTAAATTTACTCTTGGTTTTGGTTACCAACTTCCCACGAAAGAGAAAGAGAGCAGGAGAGAAATATAAATACATATAATATATACAGATTGGGGGTGAGATTTTCATTAGAATGACAATGGAACTAGAGTGCAGAAACAAAAACATAGATCAAGTAAGCCAGGCGCTAGACTGAAGCAGAGTAAAAATCGGAATGCAGCTTAAAATACTCATTAAACAATATTATTCAGGCCTCGAAGTTTATTGAGCGACAGGAAGACACACAACTGAAAATTTTTACAGTGCTTTTTAAAGCCACATTTAATCAAGAACCGAACAGAGACTAAATCAATTGAGATCGGTGAAATCCAAAAGCAGATGTGGAGAATGAAGAACAAAAAATCAAATAAGCATAGATGTTTGAGGCAAATTGGTGGCACATACATATTTATTGTCGAGGGTCTTGGATTTAATAAAGGCGGAGGTGGGAGTCTGACGCGACATGACTGTGAGAGTGGAGCAGCTCCGTGAAACCCTAGAAATAGTTCATGGGAGGAGGAGAGAGCAAGAGAGCAAGATTCCGGCGGGAAGAGAAAGCGGGAGCAACCAGGCAGAGATGAAGGCTCCGATTGGTAGAAATTATGAGGGGAGCTTTGGGAATGGAATATTGAAATTTAATTTGAAAATTAAAAAGAAATGATAATGAGCCCAACAAAGAGCGCTCCAAGTCAGCGCTTGAGGGTGTACTTTCTCGTCAAAATGGTCAAAATCGAATGTTCTTCCTGTGCCATGAACTACATACAGCTGTTAATACTGCCTCCCCTTCGCTGCGGGCGATTGCGAGATCATACCAGCAAATATCAGCATTTTAACATCTGTCAATTTTAATACACTACAACCTGCAAATTTTGTTACACCATTACCATTTCTCTATATGGATCAACCTTCTCCCTTTTCGTTTTGTTGTTCCTCCGTAACGGGAACGCTTTCTCGTTTTTCTCCCTTCTTTACATAGAAGTAAAAGTAAATTTTCTTTTTTCGAAGGGAAGTTGTGATTTCTCCATGCATGCGTAGTCTTTGAGATGTTCCCGAGTTAATCACCGTAATTAGCCAAGATGGCGGGTGTAAAAAAATTAGAGAAGCACCAATAGTATTTATGGAAAAAGTACATTCAGGTTTTAGATTAAAAAAAATAGTTTTTTAAAATTTTAAAATTATAACTTTTTTACAATAAATTCAAATTTTTCTACTAAATCCATAGGCAATTGCTGATAAATTTATAGGCGCGTCATTAATAAGTTTAAGGGAAATACATTATTAACAAATCTAAGAACATTAATTGACAAGTTCAATAGTATCTATTGGCAAGTCTATAAACGTCAATTAATAAGTCTATAATTAAAATTTATTACAAAAAAAGTTTTATAAGATGTTTTGACAATTTTGAGATTTTAAAAATAATTTTTAATTTTTTTGTTATTTGAGACCTTGATATAATGTTTCTTAAATTTTTAGCACAAATTGACCATTGTGGATTTGCAGTTTCTTCCCGTCTCAAAAAGGTACATTTTTTTGTGGGTAATAACATAGCATCTTAGTTGGGCCAAAAACAAAAAGAAAAGAAATAACATAGCATCTTTTAAGGGTATGATTGGAAACACTTTTAGTAGGAGAAAAAGCCCATTTATAGCTATCAAAAACCTAAAAGTCCATTTATCTTATTAAATACCCGTTTGGCAATGCATGACATCTCAGTGGACTTTTTAGAAAAAATGAGCTTTTATAAGAAGCTCCTTTTTTTAGCTTCTGTGGATGAGCTTCATCACTTCCTCAATATACCCGCCTGTTTTCTCTGACCAAACTCGTCACCTTATTTTGAGTGGGTCCCACATGGTGTGTTGTTGGCAAATGTTAGGACATTTGATTGTAGTGAGATAGCGGTGGAGCCTTGAATTCACTCCATCAACCTCCTCTAACTCCATTGATCTCCATGATCTTTCTTTCTCCTTCCTTCACAACTTTCTATTGTCTAGTTGCAAGTGAGCAGAATTTCTTACGCTCCTCGTACATTTGCAAGTGCCATTGTCTTTAATTAGTTTTTGCTTTTTATTATGGGGGAATTTCAGTTAGGCCATGGATGAGAGTTTATTTTGGTCAACCCAAAAATATCTGAAACTTTAGTATACTTTTGAGTTAAAATAAAATTAAATTTTATTAGTGCAAAAAAAATTATGCCCTTCTTTTATCTTTTTTAAAGAGCATGTTACAAGGCGAATAATGTATTTTTTAAATGAGATAAATAAATGTATTTATAAAAGAAATAAAGGGATTCAATAAAAATCAAGGAGTTACTAATAATTAAATGCTTTAGTGTATTTTTCTCCTTTTTCAATAATTATTGAATTTTTTTATTTTAATTTTTCGTTTACATTTTTAACATCAATTATAACAATAAATAAATAAATATATATATATATTCAATAAAGTTCATGCCATTTTCAGACATTTTTTATCTAAACGGGCTTTTCAAAAGCTAATCCAAATATGTTCAAGGTTAAAAAAAAGTCACTTCTGACACCGCTAATCCAATCATAAATCACATTTATAATCTAACTTTTTTCAATTTGACTTTTGTAAAAGCCCATTTAAAAAAAAACCACTTTTTAACCGATGATCCAAACAGGCACTAAATTTATCTCTTTTATAACATCCGTTGTAATGCCCTCATTCTGTGAATGACTTTATTGGAGAAAATGATTATATTTATATCAACTCGTTTACTTTAACAATAATAAATATTAATATTTATATTAATATTAATATTTTTTATCATAATTATTTATAATTCTCATTTATAATTCAATATCAATATTTTATATTCATATATTATTAGTTGGCCCAAGGGGTAATCATGATAATAATTTAGCTCGTAAATCAAGAAGTTATTATAATCATAATTCAAACTAAATATGCAAGAAGTTTAATTTCTAAGAAATATAGTTGACATATGATTGTAGTAATACTTATATATATTAATGCTACCAATGTATCCCATTTTGTGTTACATGTTCTTCATTGTTAGTAATTTCAATTTTTCATCCACAATATCATGGCGGGTCGCTCTTATAAACTCATTAGGAATATTGACGATCGCAAGGATATTAGCTATCATTGCTATGATGATTAGAAAGTAGACGATGACTAAAAAGATGTCACCTTTTAATGTATAAAAAGTTGGCATTATTTTGTTTGACGAGGAGGTTTGTGATACACACCTATTTGATTATTGAGTTTTATGTGCTCTTTATGTTATGACAGTTGTATTCTTGGGCCCATAAGATTGATTATTGCTAGGCTAAGAGTCAAATGGAATAACATCAAATACACATCCAATAGTATAGGCATTTTGTAATTTTATGGGGAGAAAGATATTTTGCAATAGCTTGCATACTAAGAGTTAACGATAAGAAAATGATTCAGCTAATAGTGTCACATATTGTGATTGAGTTCTTGATTATATATTCATTTGTTTATCATTTCATTTATTCATTGGGTCATTTTTCAGCCATCCAAAGTAGAAACATATGCCTCAAGATCTTTGATGGCATTGATGTTTGCAAAAAAAAGTTCATAAACGATGATGACTTTCTAATAGTCCAACCGTCAAGATTTTCAACCACTCCTTCAAAGAGAAACGACACTCCATTGGCTAATAATAGAGATGTAGGATGTGGAATTGTTTAATATGCTCACCTCGTACTTCAAGGCCAAGCAATCATCAAGAATATAAAAATAGAAAAATGAATTTCCATGTGTTATTTTAAGTTTTTGAATGCGTCATTTTAAATGTCTAGGTATCAAGTCTACTTTACTCTTTTTTTTTTTGGTACAAGAGTCTACTTTACTTTTAACTGTATTCGATATTTTCATATTATATTAGGCTCTTATAACATAATATCTGCCTTTTGGACTTGTCTATTTAAGTTTGATTTTATAATTTTTGTCGCGTATAAATATCCTTTGGTTAGAATATATACAATAAGCTAATCCTCATACAAACTAATAATCAACCCCGGATTCATTTAATTAAACAATATGTATGTTAAAATCATGACAACCCCTTAATTAGTTTGTGACAATTTATCATTTTGCCTTTCAATTATGATAACCCCTTGATTTAAGGAGATAACAAAATTTGTACATGTTACTCTCTTAGGTGAGATCAACAATTTAATTTTGAATCACTTAAAAATATTGACAACTCTAGATTATAATAACTCTTTGAGCCTTGATTTATGGGGATTAACATTTTTATTCTTTTTAAATCACTCTAATATTTAATCAGAGTCTTAATCATGTTAAATTAAAGGAATATCACAATGCCGATGAAATCTACCTATAAAGTAATATATCACTTCCTCATCTAATAAGAAGTGGCAAACCATCAATTAGTTTGTGACAATGTGTCGAAACAATTTTTATTTTTGAATTCGAATTGTTATTTAGCTTTAGTGATTTGATTGAGAAATAGTAGTAATAAAAAAAGATCATATTGAAAATATTAAATTGTTCGTTCATTTAATCTGACGAATTCTTTCTTGCACATTCGGCTAAAATTTTTTTATAGTGACTCCTTAATCCTTGATTTATTGGAATATACATTTTTATCTATTTTGTGGGTAAAATCCCCATTTAAATATATTACCCGGTGAAATAAAAGTTTAAGATTGAATCACTAATTTAATTACTTTGGTGATTTCATTGAGAAATAAAAGTAGTGAGGATAAGTGAAAAATGATCATATTGATAATATTAAACTGTATGTTGATTTAATCTAATAGATTCTTTCTTGCAAATTAAGTAGAAAAAAGAGATTCCTAGATGATTAGATAGATTTATAATAACTCCTTAATCTTTGATTTGTGGGAACTAGAGCTTTTGTCTATTATATTTTATTGAAAAAATATGCATTTGAATATATTTTTTGGGTCAAATACACATTTATGATTTTATGGTAGAATCCCCTATTTCATTACCTTTGGCAATTGAACTGAGAAATAATAGTGCTTCGGAGAACTCAAAAAAGATCCTATTGACATTATTAATTTGTTTGTTGAATTAATCAAAAGATAAATTCTTCCAAATTAAGCCAAAAAATTGGAGATTCTGAGTTGAATAACAAGAGAGATATTAATTTCGAGAGGAGAGGATTTTATAACCACAGCTATTAATTGATAAACTAAACATAACTTATTGGGAGAAAAGTATTTTGACCAATTATTATTTTTGGGAAAATTATTCAAAAATACCTCATTAGAAACTTGTTTGCTAAATAGGACCTTCATGTGCAAACAATCTTCCCATGTGTAAAAGATATTTCCTTATGTTCAAAAAATCTTCCATGTGTTCAATATATAATTACTATTACAAAAAACGATTTTAACGTCCTTTTTTAGCCCTTTCTACGTCTTTTTATAAGGGGACGCCTATATAAGCGACGTAGTAAAATATGACATTTAACGTCCCTTAAAAAATAGACGCTTAAAGAGTCACTTTAGGCGTCCCTTTTAGAAAAAGGGACGTCTAAAGTGAGGATTTTTTAGACGTCCCTTTTTTTTAAAGAGGGATGCCTAAAGATCCTTTATTTTAAAAAAATTAATTCAAGGGCACAGTGAAAAAAGGGAATGCCTAGTAGAGTTCGACTTCAATATGGAGAATCCAGGGTAAGATTAGAGGTTGCCATCGTCGAGACTTAAGAGGTAGACGATGAAATGGAGAGAACAGAAATTCCAAGATACACAAATCCAAAATTCCAGCCGTCCTTCTTTGTGAAGCTGCCGTCGCAATCTTCCTCGACCATCTTTGCGAAGCTCACTGCTGTTGGAGAGAACAGAAATGGAGAGGTAAACGCTAAAATGGAGATACGCTGAAATGGAGAGGTAGATGTTGAAATGGATATACGCTAAGATACGCTGAAATGGAGAGAACGGAAATGGACAGGTAGACGCTGAAACGGAGAGACGGTTACAAGATACACAGATCCAAAATTCCAGTCATTCTTCTTTGAGAAGCTGTTGTCGCGATCTTCCTCGACCATCTTTGCAAAGCTCACCGCTGTTGGCTTCTCTGTTCTGACTACCTTGTCTCCGTCATCGTCATCGCGTGGGTGTGATTTAAATCCAGTTCTCTTCTTCGATCTGCTACTTTGCAAAGGAAACGAAGAGAAAAGTGAAAGAAAAGTGAAAGAGGAGACGTGAGAGAGAGAAGAGAAATGGAGTGTGAGGAGACGTGAGAGAGAGAAGAGAAAGGGAGTGTGACTTGTCAGAGGGGGAGAGAGAAAGAAAAGAAAAGTGAAAGACAAGGCATGGGGTGTGTGATGTAGTGGAACTGATATACTTTAGGCGTCCTAAACTTTATTTAGGACGTCTAAAGGATATATTTAGGCATTAAAATTTTAAAAAATATTTAAAATAAATATCCCAATTTAATAAAAGACCTTTTAGACTTCTTTTTTTAAGAAGGGTAGCCTAAAAGATCCCTTTAGGCGTCCCTTTCGAGTTTTGGGATGCATAAAGTTCACTTTAGGTGTCCTTAAAATTAAAAGGAACGCCTAAAATTTAGAGATTCCATTTATATTACGAAATTGCCACCACGTTTTCTTTTTATTTCCCTTTTTAAAAAAGTGACGTCTTCTAGAGAAGTAGAATGTATTTATTGTAGTAGTGCATCCCTATATATGTGCGAATAATATTCCCTTATGTGCAAGAAATCTCCCATAGGTCCTATTTAAAAATAAGTTTCCAATGAGGTCTTTATGAGCAATTCTCCCATTATTTTTTGAGTGGAATCAAAATTTTAATTTAAAATCTCTTAAAAATCTTGACAACTCTAAATTATAGTAACTCCTTGATCATTGATTTATGTGACTTAAAAATTTTATCTATTAGAATTTTTGGAAAATGACATTAAGATCCCAATTAAAAAATAATATCAGAAAAGTCTTATAACTTGTCAATATCAAGTGAAAGAGGAGTCATTGACAAATGAATGAGCTATCATTGACAAGTTATAGAATTTTTCTGATATTATTATTTTTTAATTGAGACCTTGGTGTCATTTTTCCTAGAATTTTTGGTAAAACACACATTTAAATATATATTTTTTTCATAAGATACAAATTTAAGTTTAGATAGATGATTATAAAATAATTACATGATTTATTATAATTATAAATAAATATTTCTTATCGTACATGCAATAAAAAAAATTTCCCACCCATAAAAACAAAATTATATAATAAATATTACATAATTCATGAGGCAGTGCTTTAGATCAATATTTTGGTAAAAAAAATGCTTTAAATCAATAAACTACCTTTCTATACTTGCAGAAGCTTTTGAAGCTCAACATGCTATATAAGAACTTTCTCCCTGCGAATACTTATTTTAAAAATTACTCATATATCTCTTGTTTCATACTAATTTTAATTATTTTTTTAGTTATAAATACAAGAAATAGTATAGGAGGTTTAGTTTGGGGCAATTTAATTATTTTAAATTTATGTTATGATATTCAGTCCTTTTAAATAATTACAATTTTTATAATGCTTTATAATAAATATTATTTTCGTGAGGTCCTTTATTTTAATTTTCCCTTTAAAAAATAACAGTTAAATTTTTTTAAAAATATTTAAAATAAAATACTTAAATACATAAAAATATAAATACTCAAAAAAGTATTTAAAATATTTCTTTGATCGCTGAAAAAGTATGAAATGCTTAAAAATATATATCAGATATCAAGTGTTATTTTTTTTAAATGATCTGGCATGAAATAAAAAAAAATGCAAATTTTGACATGGCAAATCGCTAATTTTGACGGTAATTTTAACATGGGAATTGATAGTTAAAATATGAAGCATTAACCAATCGAACTCATGGCTGGATGGTGAAAGTCTTTTTTACCAATTCTCTTGAATGCGAGTTCAAACAAGGCAATTTCAAACACAGCAACAGAAAAATATAAAACATTAACATTAGGGCAAAATGGATAAAAGGCCATTTGAAATAAATTCTGTTTTGAGTCCCTAAACTTAATAAATGAATAATCAAGACAAATGTCCTAAAATGGGATTTAAAATTGATTGAAATTACATCCATGTCCCTGAGTTATTAATTTTAGGAGTTGAGTTCCATCACGCCATCCTCCTTCAACGTGACAACCATCGGAAACAAACCCCCCAACACCACCCACCGCTGCTAGAACCACTGTGCATAACACAACGTTGACCTCTTCTAGCATTAGGCGCCAATGACCTCGCCTTTAGCACTAACAACGATGACCTCCCTAAGCGAAGCCACCATATCGTCTCATTCATCTTTTGAACTCCACCCTTCTCCTTAGCGACAATGAATTCTATGATCCCGCGATTTTGGAAGTCTCAGACCCCCAAGCTCCCGCGATTTTAGAAGTCTCAGATCCACAAGCTCCCGCGATTTCACATCCATAACCAAGGACTTTGACTCTTCTTTATTTTGTTTGATATTTTAATATATTATAATTTTTATTAATTTTTATTAATTAGATAATTAATTAAAATATTCTGAATGTGGTTCATAGTCAGATTTATGTCTAATTTAATATTAGGATTATTGGTTATTAATGTGATTTTTCAGATGATGGAAAACACACAATTGAGTTTACGGCCAAATAAGACGAGGTTCCCTGACTGACGACGACTCTTAACTCAGTTGCTATGGTTGGGCCTCACAGCCAGTCAGAAAGAGATCTAACAATTTACCTTCCGTCCCCACCTTTTGTTTTGCAGCTCTCTTTCATCAAGATTCATGAGTTCTCTATCTGATCAAAGCTTAGTAATGGTAAGAGATAATTCCTACAAGTCTTCTGTTAATTGATATAAGAAAATTCATGTACTCTAATTTATGATTTATTTAAGAATTCATAAGTTTTGTCCTACATGTGATATCAGAGTCACGCTCTATAATCCTTTATCTTCTTCTCTTTGATTGAGGATGATCTAAATGTGGAATTAATGGTTATATCATAGTAATTTTTACATGGGTTCTATCTCTTAGGTCAGAGATCACAATTTACCTACGTTTGATTTGAATCAATTTGTTTGCAATTTATTATTAATAAATTGATTACTATGTTAAATTGCTCATCGGATCATGGATGGGAGGAAAATTAATTTTTTCATTGAAGCTTACCACCTTCAACAAGTTTCGAAGGATCTGATTTCTCATTTTACTTTCTACTATTAACGGAATGAAATTAGCAATCAATTTCATCATATACTCGTAAGCATTTCAATCTGGGTTTTTCATGATTTTATTTCTTGAATATAATATATGCAGTCTTATGTAACTGATGCAAGCTTTTCAATTTTGTTCATCGATGCTTTCAAAGGTCTAATATGTATTGTTTTTGTTTTGACTTTGCAATTAATCGTTTGAATCATCAATTGATGAATTATGCTTGGATTTTTGCTTAGTGATGTTAAGAGTTGTTGTTTCGTCGTGGTTATCACTGGTGAGAGCTCCGATCCTTGATTAATTTCATATATATTTCAAATTCATGATCATTCGTTTTGCTTTTGTAATCAATTTACAAAGCTTGACTGGATTTAGTTTTGTTTATGCCCTTACATCGTCACTGTCGGTTCTTCATCGGGGAGTCGAAGAACCCAGAAATCACGTTCTCCGTTTTGATTTCAAACTCATTATTCGTTCTTATTTTGAGGAGATTTTGAGAGATTATGAGAAATTGTCACTCAGATAGTGCTTACCCTAAGTTTTATATGATTATCACCGGTGAGAAAGCTGTTTTCCAGCTCTTTGATCGCCTGAAAGGAGAACCTGAGGTCGCAGGTAGCGGCAACTCTTTCCGGGTCGCTCTTTGGTGGTGGGTCGGGTAAGGTTCCTCTGTCAGGCGAGGAAGAAGCTTTAAATGCATCATTTTGACTAAGTCAATGTTTCAAAGTGTCCATAAAGGCTCCCCTTCTCTCACAAGAAACGGCATCGTTTCCGGCCAAGGTGAAACGCACGTTTCACTTATTTGGAGATGGGCCAGATGCATATTTAAGCTTTAATTTTGGGCCTTCTTTCAGGCCTGCACTTATTTATTGTTTCAATTTTGTTTTTGGGCTGATGATGCATTTGAGCCGAGGCGGGACTGGGCTTACATTTTTCCCTACCATTTAATTATTAAAGCAATTGGGCCGATATCGTTTAATTGGACTTGGGTTTTAATTTTTTTTAATTGAACAACTAATTGGTTCTAGGCCGTGGCTTTTATGATATATTTTGTAACAGTGATGTTTTGTGGAATCTTCTGGGCCCTGTTATGTTTTGATTTTTCTGGGTTATAGATTTTCAATTTCTAGAAAAGGTTATTAGGCTATATAACCTTTTTCCTTCACTATTTAATTAAATTTATTCATGTTTTATGTACAATTTTGACTATATCACATCAAATTAATTAATGAAAAGGATTAATTTTTGGCGAATTTTACATACTAAAAAATTTGTGAAATTATTTTATGAGTAATTTAATTTTCTAAACATTTGAAAAATTAACTTTAGTCAATTATCTAACCATTCAAATTTTGTAAAGCTTAATTTAAGTTGAAAAATGTCAAAATTAATTCTTTAAACAATTTTTTTGGATACATAAAACAGTGAGAGACTTTTCTAATTAATTATTTAAGGGGCTTTGTTAATCAAATTAATTGTTTGATCCCTCCATCAAAATGTGTATGTATTGGATATATTTTGAATGCACAAAATAGTGGGAGAATTTGTCTAAGATGTTTATTTAATCACATTTTGTTGATTAAATTAATCAATTCAATTCTCCTTAAATATTTATGCATATTTGGAATTTAAATGCATAAAGGTGGTATTTATGATAAACATGCATATTGGGGAATAGCTACAACATCCTCTATTGCATATGTAGATAATTATTTATGTGTTTTAACATATTAGCTCTATTAAATGGGTAACATTAATTTAATCAAAGTGGAAGGATTGTATTTAGTCACTTATGTTGATTACATTAATTGATTAAGTCCTCTATAAAGCTGTGCATATACAGAATTTAAGTGCATATAATTGATATTATGATTCCCTTGCATACTATAGTGGTAGCTACAGTACCCTCTTGCAACATGCAAAATAATCACAAATGAATTTTGGAATATCAATCTTTTGAAGATGAGTAAATATTATTTTATTCACATTCATTATTTAGTTGGTTAAATTAATTAATTAGGATTCTCATTAACATTGTGTGTGGGGGGAGTATTTAAATTATACATATTTGATATTAGTGATTAGCATACATATTTTGTTTAAGGAATGGCTACAACATCCTTATGCACATATTGTATGCATATTTAATTATATAAAGTTTTACCATATCAAATTATGATCATATGTACAATTAGTATACACAATGGTGTGATGTCTTTGTGATGAATATGTAGAATTGAGGAGTAGCCACAACATCCTTACTAGGAACATACACTTTATTTCGTTCTAACAAACAAAATACATCACATAAAGATTTAAGACATCAATTGTAATTAAATGTATGGTTATAATTAATCTTTGCCTACAGGTAGATAATTATAATCATAGTTTTAATTAGGGTGAAATGAAATGGCATTATATTTTCTAAGTAGCTCACAGGCTTTAGGGAATATAACTACACTCAAGTTTCATCAATTCGAAATAAATTCATGCTATGCTAATGTCTTTACCCACAGGTAGACATTAATGACACGTATTTATAAATGTATGATTTACATTGGTAAACATACGCATATATGCGATGGTTGCTTGCCTCTTATAGTAAAGCATGATTTAACTTTATTTTGACTTTGCAGCATGATTGTTATCTATTCAATTATTTAGTTTGATATAATTTTTTAGAAACAATTAAGCCCATAAGGATAACTCCTACAATTAGGATAAAATTGATATTAAGAAAAATTCTAGTATTTATAATACTAGCGTGAGAAACGAGATAACATTATTGTCTCAATAAAGTAATCTCAATTAAGAGCTAATTATTATAAGTAGATAAAGAATGGAATAAGGTCAATGGTCGTTAATAGGTTGAAGGACAGACTTAGAAATTTTCATAAATGTTATTGCATTGTTTTGTTGACTATAAAGTGATTCTTCGTAATAGGGTAAAATGTCTCCATTAATCTGGGTGGGACAGATCCTCAGTTTATTATCTCATAACTCATTACTCTTTTTCATGAATACATGTATGGACATCAAGTATTCATTGGAAATGCGTATATACAAGTTTTGCTTCCTTTTGGAAAAGCATAAGATTTTAAATGAAAGCTATCAAGCTACTAACAGAAAGGCCATGAAGTAATAAACATATAAAGTTTAATATGTCTATAATTGGAGGCTTAATTAGAGGCAATAGTTACAATTGGTTTTGTTTTAACAGATGAAATAGTCCATCCTAATTATAGTTGACTCTTCACAATATTTGAACACAATTTGATTTATAATTAGGTAGTGTTATTTGACACTTGGAGTATATAAAGCAAATGTGGGCAATTTAATCTGGTAAACAGATTAATATAGTGAAGTCAATTAGAAGATATGGATGACATGATGGGTACATGACTGAGGACAATAACTTAGCCTATATGTTTTCCTTTTTTAAGGAATGCACTCAAGATATTTATATATATTTTAGATGAGTTTCTAACAAAATTGTGTTTAAACCCTTTTTTAAAATCTAAAAATTGGAAGCTCAGTTTATATATATAATTGTCTTATAGATGTAAGAGTATGGAAGGAAAACATCCCAGAGATTAAGACTGCATGTTTTAGTGAAGATGCAGCGAGAGCTTGGGAATTTCATTGAGCTATCCATTTCATTTTAGAAGTTGTGTAGTAATTTTGAAATGTCAAATTATTAAGAAATGACATGATTAGTAGGAGTGATCAAACTCATTCAGAATGATCACACATAATGGATCGTTGAGGTAACATTGGTTTTACATGATACTCTTCTCGTTGAGGTAAATGTGAAACATCATGAAGTTCTGAAATTCTCAATTGGTCAAGCTTGAAACAAGAAGCATATGCATCAAGGACTCTATCAATTATTAGGAATATAATTCTGAAACAAACAAGGGATATTTCAAATTGATAGGCGGTGCCATTATTGAACAACTTCAATATGTCAACAAATTGGATTAAGACCAATGGCAATTCAAATTTGGCAATTGCTACCAACTATACATCATGTATTTCAAGTAATCTGACTAGAGTATAAACAATAAGAATGACCTTAAATTCCATTAGCATCTTCCCATTATAGTAACAAGGAGATATGTATATGAATTAAAATAAAGGGTCACAAAAACTATAAGGAGAATTTAGTTAACAAAACTGAGAAATCGTCCTCACAAGCATGTCTCACATTAGTGATAAATGTGTTATGATGCAATCACATACATGATAAAATTGAAAGTATCATTGTCTTGTTTGTATTACTAGATTAGTGGGAGTTGAATCATCTATACTGAATAAAATGATGATTCACTTATTGCTTGTGAATTTTGACATAAGGTATTGTACATAACTAAATTACAATAGTTCAAATTTGTAATATGACTAGGTTAAATGTAGTATTCTTTTAAAATACATAAGGAAACTATATACTTGAGAATGTCATAAGTAACCTACGATCACATGTATTTGAACATTTATGGATAGATGGTAGTTACTATGAAAATACAATTAGATTGTTCATATGTCTCTAATATATATCATTATATTCTTTCTAATTTAATTTTTTAGTTGCAGGCTTGCTTGAATGTGTACATAAACAGGAAATGTCATTGGAAGGGAACTTTAAGAGGATTATCAGACATATTCATGCTCGAATAATAATTCAAAAGCTACAACTCATGAAGTACATTACAAAATGTATATTAAGCCTCATACTCTACATATAGGAGAATGATTAACTTTGTTTAGTTTCGTATGATGTGTTAACTATAAAATAGTTAATATTATGATGTATCTTTACATTTATTGAACAAAACGCAACATGGAGAAAAATAAGATTGCTAAGTAGTCACTGATTGCTTAGTTTCACCATGAATTGCTTAACCTAGTCATTCTTCGAGGCAAGTTATAAGATTGCCTGTTAAAAAATTTCATCATGTGATTTTAAATTTATTTAAACCCATTAAGGGTGTTATACGACCATAAATTCAATAGGTCATAAACACATAAAGTATTTATCCTTGAATGAATTGTATGCATTTAGAGACATTAAATGATCAAATACCTTATCTATGAGCTGGATTACATTGAGTGATCTAGATGAGGTATTGTCAAATAATGAAATTCAAGTTAAAGTTTGTTGTCTCATATTGATACATAGTTATCGAGATTGACAAACATTCAAGTAGGAACCGAATAAACATTTAAGGTTTATTCATTAAGTTTTAACCCATTAAGTAAGGGTGCTACTACGTAATACATGGAAGATAATACTCGACTAAGGGGACTTGTCGCTATGATTCTTACAGTATAGCCTTAATTAATTGGATAGGACAACTGACATATAGTCATGGGCCAAGTAGGATAATGTTATATATTTTAATATATTATAATTATTATTAGTTATTATTAATTAGGTAATTAATTAAAACATTCTGAGTATGGCACGCTAGTCAGATTTAGGCCCAATTCAAGATTGGAATTATTGGTTATTAATGTGATTTTTCTGATGGTGAAAAATACACAATTGAGTTTATGGGCAAATGAGATGTGCATAAGAAAAACCTAGTCTGCTCATCTGAGGTTCTCTGATTGGTGACGACTCTTAACCCAGTTGATATTGTTGTGCCTCACAGCCAGTCAGAAAGAGACCTGACAATCTACCTTCCGTCTCCACCTTTTATTTTACAGCTCTCTTTCATCAAGATTAGTGAGTTCTCTATTTGATCAAAGCTTAGGATTGCGAGAGGTAATTCCTATAAGACTTCCGCTAATTGATATAGGAAAATTCATGTACTCTAATTTGTGATTTATTTGAGAATTTATGAGTTTTATCCTACATATTCTCATCATGCACGTACGTCCACTATATACCCTTTGTCTTCCCATGCTTTTATTAGGTTATCTAGATCTATATCCCTGAGGAATTCTTAAACCAGACCACTTTGTTTATCATTAAGTTGGATTTTAAACGCATTATTATATTACGATGTGTGTTAAAAGTTGCATTTATAATCGAAGAGGAGCAAGTTCTTGTTTTGGATATTTAGATATGAACCAAGTTTGCCTCCATTTGGCAAAATACATCAAAATAGCAAAATGATTATTGATTTCATTAACAACCAAAGGTGTAGACGTTGGTTTATATGAATTTTTACAGCAATTCATCACTTTTTGAGATTGAAATTGGTTGTCCTAATACCCATCGTTCAGATTTCTGAATGAAATTGGTTGTCTCATTACAATACAATATGGAAAGGGAAGACTGGAGGAATAGTATGGACGCAAGTGAGGCTAAGACATTGAGAAAAGGAGTAAGAGGACATATAGGTAAAATTACTTAATTTTGAAATCATGAATTAGGGGGTTACTTTATCTGACTTAGAATTTAGAATTTGTTGAATTTAAAAGTCTAATTTAGAATTTGATTAGTTTAGGGAAAATCGCATTAAAAGCCTTTTGAAGTATCTAAATCTTGAATTAGGCCCCTAAATTTAACAAATCCTAAATGAAGACAACTGACCTAATTCAGGATTTTAAAATTAGGTGATTTTACTTGTATGCCCTCTTGCTCTTTATATCTCCGTCTCATTCTAATGAATTTTTTCCCAGGCTAGTACTCTTCCCATTCTGAATCTTTGCTTTCTTCTACAAGACCTTGTTAATTCCCTCCATCATCTCTCTCTCCTCGCTCTCTCTTTCTTGTCTCATTCATCTGCAGCCCAACTTTACATTCAGGTATAGGCTAATTGTTTTTCTGCCTACAAACTGAACAAGGGATATTCTAATTTTTTTCCTCTTCCATTTTCATTTCAGAAATGACTTTTTTACAAGAAAGAAATTGTAAGGTTGCTACAGGCTCGTGGAAGAAACTTGTTAGGGTGGATCAATGGGCAAAATGAGGATCAAGAATGGATCCAATGGAATTTAGCGCGCGTGGGAAAACTGTAATGGATCGGAATCAAGTATTTGCAAAAATAAGCAACATAACAATAAACGCAACAAAAAAATTTAGCCACAGATGAACGAGACAAGGGAGATGGAGAGAAGAGAGAGATTGATGAGGGAATGGGGTCTTACAAAAAACAAAGAATTGGAATTAGACGAGTACCAATCCGGAAAAGGATCGGAGAGAGAAGATAGGGATAGAAGGAGCACGAGGGCATACAAGTAAAATAACTCAATTCTAAAATTCTGAATTGGGCCTATTGTCGTGACTTAGAATTTGTTAAATTTAGAAACCTTATTTAAGATTTAGGTATTTCAAAAGGCTATTAATGGGATTTTCCCATTAGTTTAAAAGGTTTAAACTTTTAAAAGTTAGAGAGCTTATATAGAACCCAAAATCTAGGAAATTTTTTTATTTCATTTAGTCTTAAAACCATAGGGCCTTGATTTTAAATTGTAAGAAGAATCATTTTATAATTTGGGTTAAGGGACAAAAATACTCATGAATTCATCCACAATGTACACCTAACACTATAAACTATTCTTAGTGCAAAACTACCTATAAACTTTCTAAATTAGGCAAAAAAAAAACCATCTTTAAAATGCACATAGCTTCTCTCCATTGCAGGTTCCTATCCATTGCCTCTCCCATTCTTAAAAGCGACGTCATTTTGCGTGTGAATTGAAATCTCCTTGTATGTTCAATAATCCAGTCATCCACTTCACTCCTAGTGGTTAAAAAAAAAAGTCATTCACTTCCCTCTTAGACTCAAACATGTGAAAAGAGAAAGGGTTGTAAAAATATATCAAAAAAATATTTAGTCTATTAAAAATATATAATAAATTCCACATTTTTTTATGGTTTACATGGAGATTAAGGAGTCATACCACTTACTTTTCAATAAGATACTCATTTAATCTTATTTATAAGGCAATTGTACTATGTTTCAACAAAAAAAACCTTAAATCTCATTAAATCTGTCTTAAAAAAATTATACCCTATTAAAAATATTTTTTCTATTAAAGAAGACGTGCTGAGTCCTATTATAAGTCCTACATTAAATTTTTTATATGGTTTATTTTGCCAACATAAGTTTTTTTTATAAGGTTATAAAATTTTATACTTATTTTTATATGGTTTATTTTGTCAACATAAGGTTTTTTATGTGGTTATACAATTTTATACTCAATTTATTATTGCATTACCTCCGGTTCTAAATATAAGATCTAGTTGATTTTTTAGGAGATTAAGGAAGCTAATTGAATTACTTTAAAATATTTATATTTATCATTTTTCTTCAAACTAATTTTTCTGACTTATAAACTGATATATAATCTAATGAAACATAGCAAATAATATGATTAAGTAGTTTATTTAGCTTCATTAATCTTTCCAAAAAAAATCAGTTGAGTCTTATACTTAGGACCAAAGGGAGTATATACTTTGTTCTTATAATGCATATTGAACAAAGATAAAATTGAAAAAATTATTAAATTTTAAGATTGATTTAATGAGATGTAAGTTTTTTCTAGTTTCATAGAAACATGGAGTATTAGAACTACTTTATAAATAAGATTGTATGAGTATCTTATTGAAAAGTAAATGGCATGACTCCTCAATCTCCATGTAAACCATAAAAAAATGGAATTTATTAAATGTTTTTAATATATTTTTACAAACCATTTCTGTGTTTACATGTTTAAGTCTAAGAGGGAAGTGGATGACCTTTTTTTTAACCAATAGGAGAGAAGTAGATGACTAGATTATTGAGCATTCAAGGAGATTTCAATTCACCCGCAAAACGACATCGCTTTAAGCATAGAAGAGGCAATGGACGAGAACTTGTAATAGAGAGAAGTCAGGCGCCGTTAAAACCCCTTAACTGTCATCACTTTTGTGGTAGGATCCATATTATTAAAAAACTAAAAATTCCCTAAGATTTTTACTTTCCCCTTTCTGCCTTGTCTCTTTCAATCACATCGTCCCTCTCACCCTTGGATCTGGCTCCTCTCCTTTTCTTTTCTTGCCTGGCCGTCCGCTGGCATCTTTTTCCTTCTTCATGACTATTAGATTAAAATATAATATTCCACATTTAATATTTCATTCCCATATTTTTCTCCATTTCCTTCCCATTCTTTTATGTATTGTAATAATATTTTTATAAAATATTAAATGTTGACCATTAGATTTTGACCCAATAGTCATGCAGGGGGAAAAGGATGACAACGAACAGGAAAAAAGGAGAGAAGTCAGGTCCCTCACCCTCTCGAACTCTATCACTCCCCTTCCCCCCTTTATCTCCCACTACTTTCATATGATGTGACGGCGATGGTTTCATCCTTCACTATCAGTGGGTAATGTCATCCTTAGCAATCAATGGTGGTGAACCAGGCACAGAGAAGGCTTGAATTTTTCTTCCTCATCTTCACAGCCATGCCCCCATCATTGTCGTAACATGGTGAGAGGAGGACGACAACATTATGTTCGTTGGAGGCGGCAAGATCGAGGGCCTGAAAATTCAGAAGCTGTTAATCCATCTCAAGGAGTGGACTGAACACTTGTTTTATGGAGTTCCTTGGACTAGATTGAACACTCATCTTCTCCTTAATCCCTATAATTTTAAAGCTTCTGGAAACCTCAACCCAGATGATCATGAAGAAGAGATTAGCATATGGTGATTCCATGTTTCTAGCTTCTGGTTTTTTCTTTTTAGTGATTTGAAGAGATTTATGGAGATTAGTCACTTGATCTAAATCAAATGAACTAATATAGGAAGATTGATTATTTATGGTTTGATTTCCAATTGAGTGTGATGATGAATCTTACTGGAGAGAAGAGTTGATGATGATGTTTGAAGATGATGAAGTAGGTAATTGATTGACAAGTTGAGAGGGAGAGATATTGTTTGATGTTGGGGTTAGTTTGGTACTTTCACAATATAAGTAACGACAATTAAGAGGTTTTAGCGATGGTGTTATTTTTACTCTAATTTTGAAATTTTATAGGAAGTTTTGCACCTGAGAAGAGTTTATAGTATTGGGTGCATATTGGGGATAAGTTCATGGTTATTTTTATCTTAAAAACCTTTAAAATTTTAATTATTTACACTTGGTGGTAAAAATTTTAAAAAACAATAGGGTATTTTATAAAAAAATCTATTACATCTTTCTTATGAATAAAATTTATAACCCTAGCCTGAACAACTCTTGAAAAATTGGTTTTCTGCATTATGGTTAGAAACTCAAAGAAGTCAGAAATCATCCAGTCTTCACAAGTGACACACATTTTTGCTATAGCTCGGCATATTGTAAAGAGTTTTTTTTTATTTATCATTAATCATGTAAATCACCCTTCAAAGTAGCGCTTTCATGTTTGAATTTTTCATTAATGAAATCTCAATTTCACTAAAAAAATTAATACAAGAATTTCCCCCATCTATCTATTGATTATATAAAAGGAGGGATGTTGAAAGTCCCTCCTCCTGCCATTTGGCAAACTCTCCTCTTGTCATGAATATCGTTACAACTAAAATAAACATATATTGATTATATAAAAGGAGGGACGTTGAGAGTCCCTCCTCCTGCCATTTGGTACGCTCTCCTCTTGCTATAAATATCGTAACAACTAAAATAAATATAAAAATATAATATCTGACACGCTCTTCTCCTGTCATGAATATTGTAACAACTAGAATAAAGATAAAAATAAAATATGCTCAATAATTAAAAATATAAAATATAATACTTTAAAAATAAATATATTAGAAATAAAGAGATAATGAGAACACATTTTCAAAATACTTTAAAATCTTACCATGTTAACCTTCTCAATCCCACTACTAATTTTTAGAAATTTAAAATTATTTTATATTTCATAAAATAATGGATTCCTCTCACCCCACCTGTTGAAATGTTCTCCCCAAATTTTACTTCTCTCTTTTTCTTTTCCCGTCCGATGCCATCCTTTTTCCCCTTTATAACCATTAGATCAAAATCTAATGATCCACATTTAACATTTCCTTCCCATCCTTTTCTCTATTTCCTTCCTATCATTCTCTCTATTATAATAATATTTTTATAAAATATTAAATGTTGACCATTAGAATTTGATCCAACAGTCATTAAGGGGGAAAAGGATGACAGCGAACTGAAAAATAAAATGAGAGAAGCCAAGTCTAATGCCATTAGCCTCCCCATGTCCTTTATCATGGAGTTAGTCTCCTCGTGCTATAAGTATCGTAACAACTAAAATAAATATATTAAAAATAGAGAGATAATGAAAAGATAGCTTGAAAATATTTTGAAATCTTATCAAGCTGCACCCCTTCAATCCCACTACTAATGATTTTTAAATATTAAAAATTATTTTTATATTGCATAAAATACTTTTAGAGTGGATTCCTCTCACTCTTAACCTCCCATATCTCCATCCCTAACATCATTAGCCTCCCTGTGTCCTCTATCGTAGAGTTGGTACCTGTATCAAATTTCTCTATAAAACTTTGTTTTGGCTACATTTATTCAACTACCGTAACTTTGTGATCTCTAAGCATGAGGTTGTTCATAATGGTGCCTCAATAGAAACAATCCTCTGTGATGTAAAGGTTAATTTTAGAAATATTTTTGTTTACATTATTGTTTTGCATGATCTCATACCAACTTCTCTTATATATATCTTCCCATTTGGTTTATCGTATGATATAGGTTATAATGCCACCACAAACATATAGTCAAAGGAACCATGTGTCTGATTTCTAATTTCAATGTCAGTTAGGATGCAAGATACTTATAGAACTAAGGTTTATCTACAAGGCCAACTACATCAGGTTCTAAAAAGACTTTATTTGATATTTGATGCTTTCAAGTTTTGTTTTTTTAAATCGATAAGGAATCTGTTGATGCCTCCTTTTTTTAAGAGTTATCCAATTTAGAAATATAAAATATTTATATTTCATAAAAGATTTTATTTAAAATGTTATATTTACAAAATGTTTATATATTTTTAATTTAGAATTCCATCTTTTTTCAAGTCAGTTTTACTTACTATTTGAAATTTAACAATTTTTAGAAGTATTATAAAAACTTGATTATTTTTATAAATTATTTTTAAATCAATTAGGAATGTACTCATGCCTCTATTTTATTGGGAGTAATCCGAATTAAAAATATTACATCTTTATATTTTCTAAAATCTATTCCATGCATCAGTTATCTTATGATGATGAGTAGAGGAATTTATAATAATTAATAAATAGATTAGTATCTTGCTCAATGCTATTTGGAGGATGAATTTTGATAATTATAAGGTATAATATTAATTATTTATTATAAACCTATTTTATTCTTCTTTAATATGTAGGAAAGCTAAAAACTGTAAAAGTGTTTTCAAATATATTTAATATGATGGTAGTAGAAAATTTGGTTCCTCTTATTTGACTAAAGGTATTCTCAAGCCACTTTTGGTGAAATTTATTTTATTTGTAGACATATTCAATAAATTTTAATTTTTTATTATTAATTTTTATGATAATGATGAGATTGAGTTAAAAATAAAATTTAGAGAAAGTATAGTTCAATGAAATCAATAAAGATTTGGATTTGGAACTTTTTTGGCTAACAATGTGGAAATCTTAATGTTTTAATCATAACTTCAAATGTTAAAGTTTAAATTTATCTGAAATCAAAAGATAACCACAAAAACTTTATCATAAATTATAGCTTCCTATCATTTTCTTAAATTAAGAATTTAATAATAGTAAAAAACTATGACTTCGTGATAAAATGATATTGCAATTTTCTCATAAATCAACTCGAAAAACATAAACCAAGACCTCCTTACAGCATAATTTTAAGGGAAAATTACACTCAGGTCCTGGAGAAGGAAAAATACAAAAAAATGGTTCCGGGAAATGTCAAAATTACGGTTAAGTTTCATGGGACTTTTTTTGTAATATATTGCAAATGACAAAAGTCCAAAATACCCCCATAAGATAAATAGAGAGAGGGAGGGAAATATTCATTCACACTTAGATGGCAACGTTGGTGCAAAAAATTCATAAGGTCTGATTATGAGATAAGGTTAAAGAGGAAGGTATGGAATTGATGTTAACACCTCTCTTATCTTCATTATTTCATTTGATTCATGTTTTATGTTGAGTAGGAAAATAGATTTTTAGGTTTTCTTGAATCATCTTCCTTTTTGCCGAAAAAATGGAAAAAATTGTCATCTTTTTGTGGGTATTGTCCTCCGTTATACTTATAAACTATAAAAGCAAACCTAGGTAAATGCAATGAATATGCTTTGGCTGTAGTTTTCAATGTGTTTAGATAGGGTTTAATATGCTCTGTTTTCGCTGAGTATGCTCTATTTTCAGGTTTATTGTGTTTTGTTTCTACAATGGAAGGGCTAAGGAATGAAGATAAGGGTTAAATTTTTGTGGTTACATAACCTGGTGTGGGAAAGAAAAAATGTGTTGTTAATAGGTGCAGCTATAATTGTCAATATGTGTGCTGAACTTATTAATAACAACTATATGTCATATTTAATTGTTTTACTTGTGGTGTAGTGATGTTTGGCAAATGTTTGAAATGTTTGCTAGGGTGTTTGGTATTTTGAGCTGTTTTTACTCATTAAAAGTGAGAATTAATAAACATGGTGTGAAAGTTGTATAGCTGGAAGTCCTAATATATGAAGTCAAAATGTCTTGTTAATAATGACAGCGATAGTTGTTAATATAGGCGGTAAACTTGTTAATGACAATTGTATTATGCAGGTGGACAGCGATAATGGCTACCACGTCTGGCAAGAATCTACTATGTTTCCTTCATATAGGGGGAATGTTTGTAGTAAGTGGAGATGGTGATATAACATATGTTGGTGGAACGGTCAAATCAATAACTATTAAGGAAATGACAAGTTATAAAAAGTTCAAAACAATGATATCCTCTATTGTGGGAAAAGAGAGCGGCAGACTTGTTATGAAGTTTACACTAATGTTTGATAAAACAATATTTGTTGTACTTGAGACATTTTTTGTAATTATGAATTATAGAGTTCTTGTCATGACTTAACATTAGTGCTAAAGTTATATAATGCAAAAATGATGCTCTTCCTTGCACATTGTTTTACTCTATTGACAACTGCATGAGATTGTGATGATAAGTTATTGGGCCTCCATTGACAACTCAATGGGTGTCAATTGACAAGTCTATGAGCCTCCGTTGACAAGTCATTAGACCTCCATTGACAACTCAATGAGTGTTTATTGACAAGTCTAGGAGCCTCCATTGATAAGTCATTGGGCCGCTATTGTCAACTCAATCGGTGTCCATTGACAAGTTCAGGAGCCTTTATTGACAAGTCATTGTGACTCCATTGACAAGTCCAAGGGCTTCCATTAACAACTCCAGTTGCCTTTTGTTGACAAGTCAATGGGTGTCACTGGACAAGTCATATAATATGTCCACCTAATTAATATTGAATTACAACAACAGAGTTAATCTATAAATATAAGCATATAAAACGTCATTTTCCAAAATGATCAAAATCTAGTTGCACTTTTCACCACAAATATGTAAACATAACAACATATATATTAACAACTGCATGGGCATCCATTGACAAGTCAATGAGCGTCTACTTATAATTTCATGTCCATACATTGACAACTGAATTTACATCAAATTACAATTTTTTATAAATAAAAGTGGGATACAAAACCATTTTATATCCAACCTTCATTTACATCTGAAAATGCATCTACAAGGTACTAACAACAAATTCATAGACCCTCCGTAAAAATCAAGTGGTATGGATTTCTATCTAATGAGATTTACAAAAAATAGTATGACATGAACTTTCCAAAAACAAAAGAACCCAAGCCACCATAATTGATCAGTTCGGATTAAGATTCTTACAAGTCTTTACAGTGTGGTCAGCCTTATTGTACATACCACAATAATAAACCTTTTTTTTTTTGAAACTGAGATTCAATCCGTTTTTTTCCTTCCTGAGGGCCTTCTAGGGATTAGTGGTCGCAACAAATTTTGTGTCATCAGCTGTGTCACTGTAAGGGCTTTAGGACGGGGGCAATCATGTGTTGCTACAGGTCTCATGGGAGTTGCACAAATCTTTTCTTGGGTAGAAAGTTTGTAGCAATCATCGACATACGAGTACATACTATGATAAACTAACTTGATTGCTGCACATACATGTAAACAAATGTTGTTTTATCAAATGTCAGTGTGAACTTCATAACAAGTCCACCACTCTCTTTTCCCACAATGAAGGATATCATTATTTTGAACTCTTAATAACTTGTTTTTTTCCTTAATAGTTCTTGATTTGACCGTTCCCCCAATATATGTTATATCACCGTCTCTACTAACTACAAACATTCCCCCTATATGAAGGAAACATATTAGATTCTTGCTAGACGTGCTAGCCATCACCGTTGTCCACCTGTACAATACAGTTGTCATTAATAAGTTTACCACTTATATTAACAACTATCGTTGCTCTTATTAACAAGACATTTTGACTTCGTACATCAGGACTTCCAGCCACACAACTTTCACACCATGTTCATTAATTCTCACTTTTAAAGAGTAAAAAATCTCAAAATACCAAAAAGCATAGCAAACATTTCAAACCCTTGCCAAACATTACTACACCACAAAACGTTTAAATATGACCTATAGTTGTTATTAACAAGTTCAACACATATATTGACAACTATTGCCGCACTTATTAACAACAACTTTTTCCCTTCGCACACCAGGTTGTGTGTAACCACAAAAATTTCACCCTCATCTTCATTCCTTAGCCCTTCCATTACAAAAACACAACATAATAAACCAGAAAACAGAGCATACTCACAGCAAAAATAGAGCATACTAAACTATACCCAGACATATTGAAACCACAATCAAAGCATATCTATTGCATTTTCCTAGGTATGTCTTTATAATTTACAAGTATAATGGAGGACAATACCTACAAAAAGATGACAACTTTTTTCCATTTTTTGGCAAAAGGAAGATGATTCAAGAAAACCTAAAGATATGTTTACCTACTCAACATAAAACATGAATCAAATGGAATAATGAAGATAAGAGAGGTGTTGACATCACTTCCATATCTTCCACTTTAACATTCTCTCATCATCAGACCTTCATGAATTTTTCGTACCAACGTTGCTTTTTGAATGTGACATAATATTTCCTTCCCTCTCTCTATTTATTTGATGGGGGTATTTTAGACTTTTTTCATTTGCAATATATTACAAAAAAGTCTTATGGGACTTCATCGTAATTTTGACATTTTTCGGGACTATTTTTTCATATTTTTCCTTCCCTAGGACTTTATTGTAATTTTCCCTAATTTTTTTAACTTCTCACATATGATTAAAATTTAGAATTTTACAAAAATTGATATATTATCAATTATTTCTCTTAAATTGAAAGATCATAAATCCTGACAAAAAAAAAGAAGAAGAACATAAATCAATAGAAGAATATAAAGTTTCTGGATAAGATTTTGTACCACAAAATATAATAAATGGGAGATGTCGTTAGTACTGGGAAAACGGGCCAGCCCGGGCCCATCGGGCTGGCCCGTTGGGATAATGGGCTAAACGGGCCCAAGCTCGTTTAGCCCGTTTATAAACGGGCTGGCGAAATGCCAGCCCGAGCCCGTTTAGACGGGCTAACGGGCCGGCCCGTTAGCCCGTCTTTTTTATTTTTTTTAAAAAAATTTTACTCCCTTTCTCTTTTATCCATTTATGTCACACTTATTTTCTTTTATATATTCGTGCTACAAAACCAATTTTGTTCTTACTTTCTTTTTTTTTGTCTACTTACATCACAAAAACATGTGAATACATTTTTTTAAAATTTAATAATAGTAAAATAAATAGATATAATATGAAAAAAGTGTCAAATAAAAAAAATAGGAAGTCTTTAAACACAACATCACTAAGAATTGAAAACATTGGGATCTAACTTATTTGAAAAATATATAAAAAATATATATTTTTATTTTTTTAAATGGTTAAACGGGCCGGCCCGTTTACCCAACGGGCAAGCCCGTTTAACTCTCGGGCTAAAAGGGCCGAGTCCGTTTAGCCCGAATAATAAACGGGCTCGGACTTTCAAGCCCGAGCCCGTTTGCCCGTTAGCCCGGCCCAAATTACCACTTCTAGATGTCGTGGTTGGTTTATTGCAGCCCGTTCTAATCAGGTTTATTGTAACCCGATTCTAATCATTTTTCAGTATCTGTTTGGGTTTAAAAAAAAGTTGTCCATTAAACCGTTGTTATGAGTGCGGTCCTTTTTCTTCTTCTTTTTTTTTTTTTTTTGGTACCATGATATTTTAGTCCCTTTTTAAAGATTATAATTTTTTTACTCTGCACCCGCGTATTACATATGTTCTAAACTAGTTTTCCCTAAAAACATCATTAAAGGAAGATTATCATAGAAAATAAAAACAAGCTTGGGATTGATTATTAATAAATATAAAATTGACAAACCAAACTAAAAGAGTGGATTAAAAATTATTGTTTTGTTTTGAACAATTTAACACAAGATTGGTACAACAGTCAACATCACGTCAAGGATTTTTGAATATGTAGAAGAGATGGATATAAAGTATAAATTTTTTGAATACCAGATTTTAATTAATCACATGTTTATTAATTTTCAAAAAATTAGTTGATTTTAAAATCTTTATGTCTCTTTTTCAATTCATGTCCTGACTTTGTAATCCACTAATCCTTGTTACTATTTCTCAAAAATAAATCAACATATACTGATTATATCAAAATTCTCCCATTACAATCACAGACACTCAATATACTTATGAGAGTTAAACTATTCACGTGAAACATAAACGATTAAACACTGGTAAACTTAATTACTTCTTATACGTTTTGACTCAACTTTAACTTTTTCTAATCATATGGTTTAAAAAAATTTTAAGATTGACAAAACAGTGTATCTTCAATTACAATTTTGTGCATTAAATAATTTGATTTATAATGTTCATTATTCAGAATTAATATAACGAAATTGAGTTGATATTATTAATAATATTTAAACTGACTAAAAAGTTTTGTTCGAATATAAAAAAATGTTTTCTGACATACCTAATAAAAAAAATGCACGCATAAATAAACTCCTAATAAATAGTATAAAACCAAGTTATACGCTAGTTATAGAACACCACACCGCAATATAGAACTGAAAATGGTTAAGCCGACCATATGTAGATGGAAAATAAGAAGATAGAAATGATAGTCTTAAGTTGTAAAGATAATAACCTAGCGAGCACCATCTAAGAAGGTCTGAACCTTGTCATTAACAGAGGCAGAGAAAAACTTCATGCAAATAGGAGCTTTAAGTCCAGCAAGTGCCAAGATAGCGGCTGGAATGCCCCACAAAGATTCACCACAGATGAGTCCAGAAGCCAGGGCAGGAGAAAAGTCTTTGGCCTTCTGTTTGTTTTTCCTCTCCCACAAGTAGAGGATCAAGCTGCCAATGCACATGTCAATGGCAAAGTAACCACCAAGGTAAAATGGGATGGCCATGCTCATGGCATTTGGAATAAACCTATGTAACCTGTACTTGGTCTCGTAACGCGCCAACAGATCATGTATTATGTTGATGAGAATGGAAATAAAGAAAAATATTATAGCAAGTTTAAGACAATTCTTAGGAAGGGCAGAGAAACCTTCTACCCCGAGAAGGGCAATGCCACGATAGACTTGACCAAAGGGTGCAGGGTAGGTGCCCTCAGGGTCACCAATGGTGTACGCCTTGTAGAAAAACCAAAAAACTAAGGGTGTGATCGCGCAACCCATGACTGTGCCTAGGACTTGACTGAAGAACATGGAGCGAGGTGAAGCAAGCGTGAGATAGCCAGTTTTGAAGTCCTGCATGAGATCAGAAGCTGTGGAAACAATGCTCATCATAACACCACAAGAAGCAAGACCAGCAATTATACCACCATTGTCAAGGCCAACCCAGCCGCTAAAGATGAGGATGGCAATCTTGCCGTAGTTAGAGGCTAGAGACCAGTCAGTAAGACCACATCCATAAGCATTGCAGAAGGCTAAAATTGGAGCAATCAGATAGGCCACAAGTATGTGGTACCATTTGAGCTGGGGGAAGATGTGGGACACTGATACAATGGATACTACTGCAAGCACTACATAACCAGTTACAGCAACCCACAGGGGAATCTGGTCTTTCAAGAAGTAATCTTTACGAATCTTGTCATCGGAGGTTTCATTATCAGCATCACTATTTTCTCCCTGTGGGGAATATGACACTTTCTTCTTGGTCATTTGTGCTATAAGGCTACACCCTGTTTGGGTTAGCATGTAGACACAATGGTAAATACCATCCCCAAGTATCATGGCAATTGCTACAAATACCTGTCAAGTTGCAATCTTGATTAGAAATTCTAGACTCCTCTTTAAGGGTGTTCTTATTTTTTTTAAAATAAAAATGGATGAAACAAAAACTTAAGACATGCACGTAATGTGAGATATCCATGGTTTTCACATGCATGGCATATAACACGATTCAAGTTGATGGCATGTTATGACTCTCCTAATATTTTAATTAAGGATCATATACATATATGATGATGCACCGAAAAATTTATCTATCTAAAAAGTTATAAAATGAAGATAAAAGTGCACCTTATATCCTTGAAGGCCATGCAGACTAGAAGCTGGTAGATCTGCGCTATACCAAATTCCTTTCTTGTGCTCAATCAAAGGCCACATGATACCCCATGAGATTATGGATCCAATGAGCAAAGATACATTGATTATATAAGGACAGATCATTCCAACACCCACATATGTAGAAGAGAAATCAAAGTAGAACCTGCAATAATATTAAATATAATTATTCAAATAATTACAAGAATAAAGTTTTGGTGTCGTAACACTTTGGTGTTAGAGCCCATTTGGCATCAGAACCCCTACACTTATGAGATATATGTACACGTACTTTTGCTTATAGGCTTGGAGACCAAATGTCGGAAAACTAGAAAACCCACATCCATCTGCCGTAGCAAAGAACCATTGGAAGAAGGCAAAAACAAAGCTACCACAAAAGCTTTTAAAGAGTAGAGACACTTGTTTTCTGTATCCATATATAAAATTCACACAATCAATTAATAGTCAATAATATTCATGCTAAAGATATCAAATAATTAAGAATGAATCAAATGAATAACTTACTTTGCTAGCTTTGCTCCTTTTGGAGTGTGGAAGCTATTGATAAGAAGAGCGGTAGCAGTTCCACTTGGATAGGTGAGCTTGTACTTCAAAATCATCATCTAGGAATAAATATCCATTCAATGTTAATTTTAAAAATGAAGATTACTCAAAATTGTGGGGGATACCAATTAGATCCATAACGCCAACAAATCATGGATTATGTTGATGAGAATGGAAATAAAGAAAAATATTATAGTGATTTTAAGTCATGAAAGGCAATGACATGGTAGCCCTCAAAGGAGGCTATGTACAAAAGGTAAAAAATCACACCAATCAGGGTGTGATCACGAAACCCATGGATGTACCTATAACTTGATTGAAGAATATGGAAGATAGCCTTCCATTTTTGAAGAATATGGAAGATAGCCTTCCATTTTTTAAGTCTTGCATAAGATCAAAAGCTGTAGAAATAATACTGATCAAGTGATCATAACACCATAAGAAGTAAGACCGGCAATTATAACACCATGGTCACTGAGACCACATCTATAGGCATTACAGAAGGCTAAAATTGGAGCAATCAAATAGACCGACACTATTTGAATTGGGGTAAGGCGTGGAACACTGCTACCATGGATAAGAACTACATAACTATAACTAAATCTGTAAAGTAAAGGCTGGTTCTGATATCAAATTTGGTATCTTGGTATCAAATACACATTTAATATCAAAACTTGGTATCAAATAATTGAATTCGGAAAATTTGAGAAATTTAGTAATAAACAAGTAATATAGGATACTTCATGCATATTCCAATATTCAATTTTAGTACTCGAATTGGGAGAAATTCAGAAATAAAAATAAATAAATATCAAATAAACTAAATAAATAAGCTAAAAGCAAAAGCAACTAGTCAACTTTTACATATTATTAAAGTAGTTTTATAAAATAGCACAAACCTTTCTTAAAGGGACAATAGAGAACAATCCAACAAAGCTTACGGCAAACAGAAAACCAAACATCCAACCAAGTTGGAGGGTCTTTGTATTAATTGGGGTATTCTGTGCTGCACCTCCTTGAGCTGCAATATATGGACTCATCCCAAGCATGTAACTCGCGGTGCCACCTTTAATTATTAAGGGAAATGAATCAAATTTAAAGAAAGAGCAGAAATGGGATAGCTGACTGATGGATGAAAGTTCACATTATTGTTGCATTGTATATATAATTGGAACGATATTTTGAAAATGGACCCAATAAAAGAAGGTGAAACGTTTTCAGAAATTAAGAAATTAAATGGGGACAATATATCTAAATACAATTTGGGATTGTGAAGAGAAATGGGCTATAGACAGCGTGAGAGATGAATGTATGTATATGATATAAAACTAATTAAGAGATGGAGGCAAAGAAATTAAGATGCGGACCGCTGAAAGCGATGCCGGAGGAGGCGACGACGCAGGTCTGGATAACAGTGTTCTCTTGGCGAGTGAAGGGCTGCTTGAGGAGGCCGAACTTGGAGAGAAGGGCGGTGTAGGTCTTCAAGACGGCGAAGCCTAACAAGCCAGCGGCGACATTGAGGGATGGAATGACGCCGGTGGTGAGGTTGAGTTTGCAGACAATGAAGTTGAAGACGATGCTCAGCACAAAACTCGTTACCAGACATCTCAACGTTATCTGCTTATGCCATGGCAGCACCTTGGTCTTCTTGAACGCCTCTTCTCCCTTCAACGCATCATCGTCGTCTTCCTCGAATTCCCTGGGGACTACAGGACGATGAGGATCTCCGGCCATCTCTCGCACAGATCACGTACCCTACGTCGTCGAAAGTATATATAAAGAACTGTTGTTAATGACCGAAATAAAAATCAAGTTGCGTGCATGAATGTATTTAACTCTTAACCTGTTTTGCACTAGAATGGCAAAACAGTTCAGATACAACTGTACCACGCAAAAAGCAGGGGCAATATGAAACGAGACCCCTATACTTCAAAGCTGGCTTCCGAAGAATAGGAATAGCAGGGATCTCGCCTCAATTTATTCACCCTCCTATTTAAAGTTCAAGTAATTTGTTAGGATTTTACGCCAGCATCGGGTTTTAAAAATTTAGGGTCGGTTAAATTTTTGGAAAATACTTAAGGGACAAGTTATTTATAAACATTTCATCAAATTCTCTAAACTATGTATTTTTAAGGAATTTGATGTAAATATGATTCTAAATTTTTATAGGTTGGATTTAAAAAAAATAGTAAAATGGGTACAAGATTTTAATTAAAAAAATATATGAGATAAAAAATAAAAAAAATAATTAAAAACTCTTATCTTCACTTCTCTCATTCTTTTAAATCCAACTCAAAAATATTTTCATTCCTCCAAATTTATGGAAAGGGAATCATATTTTCATATCTTAATTTTATTTTGACAAGGTAAATAATATAAATAAAGATTTTAACTCAGAACCCGCATTTATTTGTAGAAAGCCTGTGAGGTTGGCAGCCATTGTCCATTGATGCTGAATTGGAATTATCTGAAACGGAAGGGCTATTAGAAAATACAATTGGTTTAGCCCGATTATAAAATTACTACTATAATTAATTATTTCCGACTTTACTGTTAATTTTTCTAGAGGTATAATCACATATTTACAAAATATATAACACGTAAAACTTTTTGTTTTTGGCGACGTTCTTATAATCTTGGTTAGGGTTGAACCGCCAATTCGGATTGTGCATAGCAAAACTAAACTAGGAAAAATAAATCTAGTTAAGATAATGTATCCCAACACTTTGTTTATTTAAGGCCAATTTAATTTAATTAATTAACTAATATTATAATCTATCTATTACTTATATAATAAGAGGGAGGTTGGTAAGTTGGTTGTATGATGCGTTTTAGGTCTGCGTGTCATATGATAATATTTTGTACTAGATAAATTAAACTATTTAATAAATTATTAGTATTATTATTATAATACTTTTATATATTGATAACTTTTCCACAGTGGCCACCCACGATTATTCTAACTTCCTTATTCATTTTTAAAATCTAAACTTAAAATCTTTATCAAGAAAATCTGAACCCTATAAATTGAAATATTTAATATATTATAAAAATTTGCTGGCAAATTTTATGTATATGCCGTGATTCTAAAAATATGGTATACTTAAAAATAACTTAAAAATTTACCTCTATTATACAATGTATATAGTAAGAGTAGAGGAGGAAAGTCAAGTCTTAATTTTTTTTAACAATTCGAATAGACAAATTTTATATAGATACTTATATAATCTCTAATTTTTCTCTTTTTTGTGATAATATTTAATTTTTCTCTTTTCTTTAATATTAGATAATTATCTATATAAAATTTGATTATTTATATCGTTAAAAAGTTAGGCAAGTTAAAAAAATTTATCATGATTATGAAAAAAATTTATTAAACTATCACAAGTGTATATGAGGATTGGGTATTTAAATTTTTGTAATAGATTAAATATTTTAATTTATCCTTTCTGAATTCAGATTTTTAATGTTTTAAGTTTTAAAAATGAATAAGAAATTTATAATAATGTAACCGAGTGGTCATATATAATAATAATAATAATAATAATAATAATAATAATAATAATAATAATAAATAGTTTAATTTATCCCACATGGATACTACCGAGTGTTATTCAAATAGGTATTCAAATTGTTTTATCTAACACAACTACTTACTATTAACGTCCCTGCTTTTTACCCAACAAATGACCTTTCTATATATAGCCCACTTGCTCACGGCTTGTTTTGCATGAATATATTTAACTCTTCTGTTTTGCACTAATGGAGAACAGTTCAGGTATAATTGTATTACGCAAAAAGCAAACCGGGATATGAAATGAAACACGTATCCTGCAAAGCTGGCTTGCTAATTTGCCAAGAATAGGAATAGCAATGATCTCGCCTCAATATATTCATTTCTATTTAAAATTTAAAGTAATTTGTTATGATTTTATGCTATCGGGTTTTAAAACTTTAGTGTGTGTGTGTTTTGCCATCATCAAGAAAAATGTGTCAAAAAGGGATCAGATTTTCATATCCTAATTTTATTTTGACAATGTAATTAATGCAAATAAAGATTTTAACTTAGGATGCGCACTTATTCGTAAAGCTGGCATTGAGATTCTGAATTGGAATTATCTAAAAACGGAAGGGCTATTAGAAAATACAATTCATTTAGCCCGATTATAAAATTACTACTATAAAATAATTTGATGATAGAAAAAAGAATAAATATAACAAATTATTTACGACGTTACCTATTTATTTTAATGTTTTACATGTATAATCACATATCTACGAAATATTTAACTCAGTAAAATTTACATTCTTACCATCTTTGTTTTTTTGCCAATGTTCTTATGAGTTATAGTCCATGGGGATGCAAGATGTTTACAGAACCATTATCACTCTTATGGTCTCAATTTTTGCTTCTTTTTTTTTAAAAAAATCGGTAGAAAATGGGTCTATGCGTCTACTATTTAATAGTTATCCAATTATTCAATTTAGAAATATAAAATCTTATGTTTCATAAAAGACTTTATTTAAAATTTTATAGTTACAATGTTTGTATATTTTTTGTTTGGAATTCTCTCTCTCTTTTTCGGTTAGTTTTAGTTACTTACCATTTGAAATTTAACAATTTCTAAGAGCATTATAACAGCTTGATTATTTTTATAAAATATTTTTAAATGAATTGAGAATCAACCCATACCTTTATTTTGTTGGGACTTATCTGAATTACAAATATTAAATAGAATAAAACACATCAATTAAATTATAGGATTGTGCATAACAAAACTAAACTGTGTAAAATAGATCTACTTGCGACAATGCATCCCAACACTCCCTGTTCATTTAACGCCAATTTAATTTAATTATCTAATCAACTAATTATAAATAAAAAATACTTAAGAACTAATCATATAATTTACGGTAATAGAATAAAACACATAGAGTATATAATGTTTCTATGAATAAGTCGATATTTACAACTTTACTTATTTATGTTAACTTTTCTAGAGGTATAATCACATATTTATAAAAAACTTAACTCATAAAATGAAGGTTCTTGAAATCTTTATTTTTTCGCCAACGTTGAACCGCCAATTCGAGATAGGATTTTGCATACCAAAACTAAACTAGGTAAAATAAATCTAGTTACGATAAGGCATCCCAAAGCTGTGTTCATTTAACGCCAATTTAATTTAATTATCTGATATTCTAAGTATAAATAAAAAATAAGTAAGAACGAATCATATAATTTACTGTAATAGAATAAAACAAATATAGATCATACATCCTTAAAAATGCATCAACAGATCAAAATTTGAAAAGGGCCAAAAAATAAAACACTTATGTTGGATGAAAACATTTTCTGAAACTTCTCTAAAATACTAAAACAAAATTCTCATTCTAATTTGTTTTCCCTTAATTACATTATATGATGTATTATCAACCAATTTAAATTTGAGTATTGAAGTGAAAATACCTCTTTCAAAATACTTTTAGTTACATCACAAGGTTTGATTTGATAATTTTACTTAAAAATATATCTTGTTTGACCTCATTATTATTGGTCTATTATTTTCATGATGTTTATAACCGTGGTCGTTATCATTGTGGATACAAATATTCTGTTCCTTTCCTTCTTTTTAACAAAAAAAAAAATGATACAATAATTTTTTTATGGGTTAATATAACTTTTGGTCTCTGAAATTTGGTATGATTTTAGTTTTGCTTCCTCAAATTTGAAATCGGTAGTTTTAGTCCATTAAGTTTATTCCGTTTATAACTGTTGATCCCTTAAGTTTGAAAATGACTTAATGTATTATCCTAAACTTGAGGGATCAACAGTTATAAAAGGAGTAAAATTGAGGGACCAAAACCACCGATTTGAAATTTGAGGGACCAAAATCAAAATCAGACCAAACTTCAGGGATCAAAATCACCGATTTCAAACTTAAGGGACCAAAATCAAAATCGAGCCAAACTTTATGAACCAAAAGTTATATTAACCTTTTTTTAATTTATGTACTTAAGAATAAATTTTGAAATTAGAAATCCATATAAATTGTTAATAAATTTTATATCCGGCATTTTTTTTTTATTCTCCGGTTCTTCATATAAGTAGATAAAGTCCGTTATATTGCATTTAAGAGTTTGAATTTTCAAATTATCAATCAAAAGGACAGTTGAGCAACATGCGGGCCTTTATAATTTATTGGGTTGGATGGATTTGTTGCGGTAAAATTGTTATCAAACCTAAAGCTCATGGTCCTGATTTTGAGTTATTAAGATAAATATCTCTCTAAGTACTGATTGAGTTTGGAGGTATAATATGATCTTGGTAAGTCTTAAGACCCAACTACTCACCTAGGGTATGTTTGGTTTGAGGGGAATGAAGGGGAGGGGAGGGATTTTGCTCCCCTCCCCTTAATTGGTATTGGAAATGTGAAATGGTTGAAATTTTCCCACCCCTCCTCTTTAAACCCTCCCCTCCAAATTGGAAAGATTTAGAGAAATTAATTTTTTTGTTTGATTTGTCAAAAATACCCTTAACTATTATATATATATAATAAATAAAATCACGTAATCTAATTTTGGATATTTATTAATATAATTATAGTTATATTTATTTAATTTTTATAATTATTAAATTATAATTTTATATTTATAATATATTTTATTAAACATTATACATAATTTAAAAAAATAAATAAAAGGGTAAAATTATCTAAATTAAAATATTTTCCCTCCCCTCCCGAACCAAACAAGATAACATTAAAATCATTCACTTCTCTTCCCCTCCCATAACTCCAAACGAGGTAATATAAAAATCCCTCCCCTCCCCTCCCCTTCCCTCCCCTCCCCTCCGTCGAACCAAACAGACCCTTAAGGTCCGTTTGGCAGGAGGGAAATGGAGGGAAAGGGAAGGGAAGAAAAATTTTTGTGAGTTAGATTTTAAAAAAATTAGAGAAGTAGAATTATAAAATTTTAATAAAGATAAGATGTAAAATAAAAGAATAAGAAAAATTAACTAAAAACTTACAACCCCTCTTCTTCAATTTTTTAAATTCAAATCATAAAAATTTCTCTTCTCCCTTTCCCTCCAAATCCCTCATACCAAACAGTCTTTTAGACTTTTGTGTACCAAAAAAAAACACATGTAGTTGAAATTCTCAAAGTTCAGTTGCAGTCCTTTTCAATTAATCATTTTTCTTTCACATTAATTCATCAATTTTTTTTAAGAAAAATGAAAGCGAAGTTGGAAAAACAGAATTTCAGTAGAAAAGGGTTGAAAAAAATATAAATTGGAAGTAATTCCAACACAGGTACCGGGATTTTGAACTTGCATATATAGTTTTGCCAACTTAATTTTTTTATTTTGTAAATCAAAAAAATGACCGAGTTTCAACTTGCTTGCATTGTTTTTTCACCCCACTTTCGGTATGTTGAGTCCACTGAATATAAAAATAATGGTAACAAAGCAGTCTAGACAAGTCAACCAAGCTTGTAGACTCGACTGATTCTGACCAGATGATGCCATGGAAATAAGGGTGGGTGGTGTAGACATTTATGCTCACAACATTTATTTGGCTGTACTAAGTGCAAAGGAAACAATCGAGATGCAGACAAAAGCGGGATGAGTGATTCGGATCGGATTTGTTGTTGGTGTAATCGTGAGACTGAAGATAGTCGATCTACACCTGAGACTTGCAAGATATGGACAAATATTATTGATCTGTCAAGAACTAGAGCCTTTTCCAGACTGCATAATGGAGTGGGCCGGCACTTATAGATGCCTTTATACTAAGATTACCTGATGGAAGAATCATTAAAACCTCTACCCTCTACACTATCAAACTAAAAGACAAGGTAAAGCAAAGTTTCATCCAGCCATCGAATTTCAAATAAGATTTAAGAACCACGAAGAACTGCATATTTGGTAGAGGCAAAACGTTATGAACATATGATATTATGCTAATGAATATAATGTTGTCAGCCAGCAAGTGGAAGGCTTGATTGAATTATGCTCTGCAAAGTCTAGATATTTGAGTTGACAGACGACCATGGGATCCTTCCTATATAAAACAGTGCTTATTATCTACTACTATGTAATGTGATAAAAGACACTTATCACCCAAAAACGAAAAACGAAAAACAAAAACAAAAATACCAACTCCAAGTCCCTAGTTATTGCGACATCAGTTGACTTTGGGACTGGAGTAAAATGTTGGGTCCCTAAAAAACCTGGAAATAATCTCGGCCTTGTCAGTTGAGAGATCCGTGCTTTCTAGGATTTGTTCTTTCGATGCCTTGGCAATTGCTTGGACAGAACCAATGGCTTGAGAAAGCTGAATCGAGCGACCAGAATAAGAAATAGGAAAACAACTGTAGGTCTAAGCAATGACTCAGTACGATTTAACCAGTGATAAAATAAGCTTGTCTCCTATCGGTTTCAAAAAGAAAGAGTCTCGAGCTTTAGCAAAGTGGGACGAGTTAGATGTTTACCGCATTTGCATCATGATTGTCAATGCCAGGAATGGATGTAATCACTTTGAGGTATTGATCCATTCCTTGCACTAATTGCCTCCTCTTCACCGGGAACAACAGAACAGTCATAATATACAATTTGATGTTAGTTTCACTTTAAAAGAGAACGGCTACAAGACTCATAGTTACTTACTTCCGTTAAGTGAATGAGTCGGGCAACTGACCTCAGCCTCCAATTTTTCTCGAATTTTCTGCTGCTTGCATACTGCACTTAGTTTGCCATGGAATAAGAAGCATAAAGAAATACAAATATAAATTGGAACAACACATTGTAATTAATTAGTTTCGGTAATAAGATCATACCTCCCGAAGAATGAGCTATTTTGACTATCTTTTCAAAGCCCATCTCGAAGTCTTGAACGGGAACAAAAGTTGGCTTGCCAATCACCATATTGAATCTTTACATTCCCATCAACCATTCCATGATAGTTATTTCATAATTAGAGCTTTGTTTGATTTAACACTGACATTTTTCAGGAGAAGAAACTACTGTTTGATTTTACCTCTATGTTTATTATTTAATATAGTTATATTAGTTACATTTTAAATTAAAAAATTTAATATTAAAATCTAAAATATAACCAAATCTCTCTAACAATCCTTAAAATCTATTATCTAACTATCATATCATATCCTTTTTGTAACCATACATCCAAAAATAGTTAAAATAAGTAGCATCATGATGAATTCAGTCCAAGTCACTTATTTGGAGAAACAAATCACCAAACAGAAATCAGATTTAGACACTGTAAAAAATCACGTTTATTCAAGTGGACACTAAGCCATAGTAAAACCAAGGTCAATTGTAGCATTATATTTCGGAACTCACTCGAAGTATGCTCGAAAAAATGACTCAATTTGCTCCTTCACAGGGAGGATGACGACGACATAAAAGCGTGCAAATTGCATCTTGAGTTTCTGAATTCTGCATGAGAAATCAGACTTGTTGCTCTCAGCTCTTACAGAAACCCAAAGTAAAAACTCCAAGTTTTGCAGCCTCATCACCTGCTGAAGATTGGAGACACGTTGTTGTGATCCCAATTTGTCACAAAAATGAAGGCAACAGACAGACCGCCACAATTGAAAATAAAGTCCTACAAAAACTCCTCAAAATTTCAGTGATGAACCAGTGTTGAAACACGGGAGAGACTGGGAACAAAGAATTGGCCGTTACCGGGGCAATTGGGACAAAATTAAGGCGAAAAGAATTTGTGCTGAGGAAAGTGGAGATAAAATTGATGAAAGATGGGTGTTGTTCCTCTTTCCAAGAATTTCTCATCAAACAGACACCACTGCTACCTGCAGTAAGATTTTAAAAAAGTGCTTGAATCAATGTTTTAACTCTGAAGCATTTTGTAGAGGTTAAAAATTCAAAAAAGTAACGAATGGCAGCATCAATTTGCCACTGTAGAGGACACGGTGAAGACAACTTATGTAGGGATCAGAGCATACGTGATATGCATCAAAAGCATCAGGGGGAATAAAATAGGCTAAGCAGGAGAGGTAGTTTCATATTACACCCTGAGGACAGTGAATGAATCTAATCAAGTGTTGTGAAGCTTCTACTGTTAAAACACTACAAACGGATAAAACACTATGACAGGATAAATTCAAGAAAAAACAAAAAGCGCTAAATAGTTCATAACAAAGTTCATGAGATATTTTTATGTTGTTCTCACATTGATGGAGGAGGAACATTTTGCTACAGGTCTACAGCATGTAACGCAACATTTGGACCTATCGTCCAGATTTCACAAAAGTGAACGGCCCCACACCCACACATGTATAAATTAAATATTGATAATTTTTCCCTCCTCAAACATATTAAGACATTTTTAATCTTTAGTGACAAGTTTTTTAAGAAAAAAATACGATTAAAAGAAGAAAATTATAGAAAGATAATAAAACTGGGCCGATCTGTTGCAGTAACAAAGTAGTGCTGCTGCTGTTTCATCAATGATTGGTTTCCGGCACATGGTCCTTCCATGCTGTTGAAAGCACAGGGTCTTCGCTAAAGATGATTTGTATTGTGATTTTAATCCCAATAAGCAGAAAGCATGCAACAAAGAAATTACACACTGTTCATTCTTTCGCAATTTATTTTCCTATAAGCTAAAACGCTTCATGAAAAACTTTGAAAGCAAACTTGATCAATCTCGAAATGATAAGAAGCTTCTACATCTTTTTTTTTTTTTAACCCACAGATGAAGAGCTTCAACGGGAGCCTGGGGGCAGCTCTTCCTTAAATCATACGAGTAGTATTAAAAAGCGCAACGGGAAGTCCCTGTCATCATAACTCATAAGATTTCAATCCGTAATTTGAACTGATCGAGAATAGATGGATCGGGTACCCTAGTCTAAAAAGCCTAACTAAATTTAATTTTGATTGAATTAATTTTCATTATCATTTATCTGTTATGTAAAAGGGTAGCTTCATTGAATTTAAATTTTAAATTCAAAATCATGGTGGTTATTGTAGTGTCCAGTTTTCCCTCCCTAAATTTCTTTTATGTACTGGGCATCTCTCCATCTCGTTCAAATTTTTGGTGTTTAAACTTTGCTAAGTGGTAATCTTAGGTAAGTTCTATAAACTGTCATGAAAATAACAGAATGCAGGTCACTCAGGGATTAACCCAATCCAAACACACATACGTAATCATGAATTTAATTTAGCCAAATATAAAGTTTAAAAGCATCAGATTCAGAATCAGAAATCAGATAAAGATAAAGAGCAAAGAGCGGCAAACGGCTTTTTGACTCTTTCGATCTTTAGGGCCAGAAAATATGTGGATTAATAATTTTTCCTCTATTAAAAAGAAACACTTACCGGATTGTGTAATATGCGATGGTGAAGGAATGGTTGAGGATCTGTGGCTAAATTGCAAATCCTTCATCTCCATATGCAAATCGTAGAGATCTGGAAAACAGCTAAAAAGTGAGAAGTAAGCATGGGCGGACCTACATGACACGCGCTGGAACCTTCGAAATATGCATGATTAAGATCATGCCCTTTTCATTTTTGTTCCAGATCCTTTAACGAAGATGCCTTAGTAAGCCAACTGATTCAGGCAACTCCTCCAAGCCACTGAAGAATGACAATGATAACACTCTTGCGATTTATGATCTTCCAATTAAGTATAATGAAAATTTTAAACAAAGCAAGAAAGCGACGGCGTCCGACGAACGGTTGACAACCACGCAGGGAACAGATTCAAATATAGATTCAAAGCCGGATTGAGTAAATCAGTCTTGCCGGATTTCGGGAGAAGATAAAGCCCAGCGGTTCCTACCTTCTTCAATACTTGCCGAAGGATAACCCCGCGGGGCTGATAAACGGTGGAAGGTGTCCGACAGCGAGCTCGACAGAGTGGGGAATGATTCTTAGTCGATGAAGAAAATGGGAGTGTTTTTTTAATTAGACGTCGAGAAATAGTTTTTTTTTTTTAATCTGATTTTTTAGTGAAAAAGGGATTGTAAATGTAATTTGTGTTTGGATTAACGATAATAGAAGTGATTTTTTTTAATCTTAAATCTATTTAATTTAGTGTTTAAAAATCTTATTTAAATAAAAAATATTAAAAATGACATCTTATTGAATATATATATATATATATAATTAATTTATATATATTATTATAATTGATGTAAAAAAATATAAATAAAATTTTATAAAATAAAAAATTTCAATTATTATTAAAATAGAAAAAAAATATACTAAAGTTCTTAATTAAAAAATTTTCTTGATTAATTTTATTTGTATTTTTTCTATTATTTTTTAAACAAATTGTTAAATATAAATTTTGTTTTAGAGATTAATTAAATATTACAATTTAATATTATTTTATTTTTCTAAAATTATTAGGTGTTTTATAAAATATTTATTTATTTATTTAATAAAAGCAAAGAAAGTAACTACCGTACCCTTTTGTTTGTTTTTTTTTTTTTTCTATATTCCTCTTCTCTTTCTAAGGTAGTGCCGTGGCTTTTTTTTAAAAACAACCTAAAGTTATTTCAGCAAAAATCGTGCATTAGGCCTAAAAGTAAGATTATACTTAAAGCATTATCAAACATACATAATTTTTTCCACCATGTGGTACGCCCCTCCAACCGCTTTGACAAACACACCCAAACCTGTTTGTAGCTGTCGGGTACGGTGGCGTGTGGCGGCAATTTTGTCTCTAGCGAAGGGTAGCGTGTCTGAAGGCAAAGGCTGTTGGCGATGAAGTAAAGTCGGGGCAAGATTATGCTGTCCGATCAAGGGCTTGTTTGGTTAGCGTTAGAAAAGCACATTTATGTAAATTAAGATAAAACTTCTCTTACGTATTTATCTCTTAGTCCGTAAATCATATTAAAAAAAACAACTTCTACCACTAATCCAAACAAGCATTAAATTTTATGGGAAACCGGGTACGCACCCTAACATTATCTTTTTTCTCCTCAATTTGTTCTTTCTTTTTTTCACCTTTAAATTTTAAAAAAAATAGATGATTTAGATTTTATATTTTATAAAATTATTATTTTAAATATAAATAAATAAATTTAAAATTTTAAAAATAATCTACACAATTCATAACTGTAATATAAATAAAAAAGATAATTTATAAAACGCTTTAATCATAATTTTAGAAAATATTAAATCTAAACTTTTTATATTTTGATGTAATGATGGAATGAGATTTTGAGAAGAAAATAAGGAAAATAATTATGAGGATATCTACTCCCAGTTTGCGCAAAAATGCACTCGACTGAATATTTGAAAAAAAAAATCAAATACTAGCTCCAATAGTCCAATCCTTCATATAACTATGAACAAATCCAAATTAATTAAATAATGTTCTTATTATAAGATCTATTTGACGGATTAAGAAAGTTAAATAAGTTATTTAATCATATCAATTTATAAGTCAAACATATTAGTTTAGAGAAAAAAAATGATAAATATAAATATTTTAAAAATAATTTAATTATCTTCCTTAATCTTTTAAAAAATTAATGGGGTCTTATAATTTAGGATGACATGTAGCATTAAGAACCAGAGCTAGTATAAATCATCCATCATTATTCATGATTATGAATATTTGAAAAATCAAATATAAAACATTAATTATTATTTATTTAACTATACTAATTTTCCATTTTATGTGAAATTCATGTATTTAGTGTTATTATAAAAACTTTTGCTCTTTCTAAAGTCAATGGGAAACAGTAAACCTCAAATCGCTGTTTCAAAAATCATTTTTCGTAAATCAAGGTAAAATTCTTTTTATATACTTATCTCATCAATTATAAAATTTATTCTTCAAAAATTAATCCAAACACACACATAATTAGCTTACTGTTCAATGGCAACTCCCTTAACCCTAGCCTCAACTCCACTTTGATCGCTCTTGTTCCGAAAGCAGACAGGCCCGTGATAGTTAAGGACTTCCGTCCTATCATTCTGTGCTCGGTTGCTTATAAAATAATTACCAAAATCATTGCAAACAGGCTCCGCTACTAATTCTGCCTTACCAACCAATGGAGTTTTATCTCTGAAAAAAATATTGAGGACAACATAATTATATCTCAATAAGTGATCCATTCCATGAGAAAAAAACAAGGCAAGAAGGGATGGATAGCACTAAGCTGGTCTTTCATACAAGACACCCTTTCCGCCGAATCTGGTAAGAATCATAATGCTCTGCATCTATAATCCTACTATGCAAATTATTTGGAATAGGCAACCCACAAATGCTTTTTCTCAAGTCATTTCACAAGCTGTCAGCCAAGGCCAACGGGAAACGATTAAGCTTGATCATCGAGGAACACAACTCTCTTTTTTTGCGGACAACCTAATCCTCTTTGGAAGTACTAGCCCACGGCAAATTCATCTCATCCAACGGATCATGGCTGATTTTTGCTCTGCTTCTGGGAGAGTGAAGAAACCTAATGAACTCTACACCTGTACGTGGGCATAAGCTAAATTTGGAACAATATTTTTTATTGATTCACTTGATAGAATGCAACTAACATTTACAAACCACACCTATCCTATTTATAGGCTAAACTGTGCCGTATTGAGAAATACAACACACTAAAAATAACTAATTAATAACATACACAATATTTACAATTACAATTATTCCAAATAACAATCAGGCTAATTAAACTATTTCTCACAGAGAGTTGTTAGCCAGACCAAGTCTAGAATCTTTTTCTCCCGAAATGTACCTCTAAGGGAAGCCAATCAGATTTTCAAAAACGGATAACTTGGGCAAATACCCTGGCGTACCTTTGTTACACTCCCCAATAACCAAAGACACCTACAGTTACCTGATTGAAAGAGTCCGACAGAAATTAACATTGTGGAAAGCCAAAACGCTTTCACTCGCTGGTAGACTTATGCTTGCAAAGGCCACCCTTAGCACTATTCCCTTCTATGCCATGCAAACCTGGAGACAGAGAAGGTTATTCGCATATTCGTATGGGAAAAACCAGGTTTGATTAATTGGGCTGAGTTATGCCAGCCTACAAAGAGGAGGAAGTGGTTTGAAGAACCTAGAAGGTTAAAACTACGCCTTCTTGTCAAAGCTTGCCTTTTAGCTTGTCAATAAGCCGAGTCAACTCAGGTTTGGTAACAAATTTAAAATGAAGGGGACCTTGTGACATTCTAAAAAAAAATTGTAATTAATAAAATAATAATTTATTAAAATAATAATATAATATAATAATAAAATAATATTATATTATATAATATATATATATATATATATATATATATATATATATATATAATATATAGTTGGTAGCCGCCATACGGCGCCTACCAACAAAGAGATAAGGGGTTGATCCTCTTATCTCTAATTAAACACCACGAAAGCTTTACACCCCTTCCTTACACTTTTCTCCACCTGGGCCGCTGACAACATAATCGAGCCTTGGGATATTTCTCTAATTACTGTGCAAGTATTAAATTGCACAGTTTTATTCTTACATTATAAGGTTACATCATTAGATGATAACCAATCCATACCCACAATCACATCAATACACCGTAAAGGTAGACAAATCAAATCAATGGTCGTTTCACGACCCTCACATACAAATAATAATTTCTTACACACCATAACAGTTTTCACACATGCACCAGCAGGGGTAGACACAAACAGATCATAAGGTAGATCACTCATAACAATCTTTAATTTTTCCACACAATCATAGGAAATGAAAGAATGGGTAGCACCAGAATCATATATAACATATAAAGGATGCCCTTGAAGAAGAACATTACCTTGGATTAGATTTGGAGCGACTCTCGCCTCCTCAGCAGTCAAAGCAAAAACTCGCCCGGGCATCGATGGTCTAAATGCCTGATCCTCTTTCCTTCCTTTAATTACAATTTTTTTTAGAATGTCACAGACCTCGCACACATGGCGCAGTATGGGATTCCACTGCACTTGATGTTTCATGGCAGATCGGTGACGGAGAAACCGTCTGTTTTTGGTCGGACAATTGGATTGGAGAGATGAGGCCCCTCAAGCACCTCACTTTTGCAGACGTTCCAGAAGCTCAGCTGCACCTTCCAATTAATGCATTTGTTGATAGTAATGGAAGTTGGCGTACGAAACTTTTTTAGGAATATTAACTTGCAACCATTTCTTGCCATAATTTGCTCCCAGATTCATGCACTTTGGGAGTTAACCCCAAATAAAGAATTCAGGAATTGCGGGGAACTTCTTGGAATGATTTGGAGTTGGGCATGGAAATGGCCCGGGATGCAGAGAATTAAAACCTTCCTCTGGCTTGTCATGAACAACATGTTGGCATTAGCACCAAAATTCACACATAGTCCAGCAAATCTTCCAACTCTATTTAGTATTCTGCAGATCCAATCAGTGACAAAGAAAATGAATAATTCAAGTCACATCTAAAGATGTTGTCCTTAAGAGCTATTCCGCAACTACCGACTGAGAGGAAGTGGCACTCTCCAGAATAAAACGGATCCTTACTGCAAAAACAGGATGAACAGAACAACAAAATATGATAAAACTCAGTAGGTAAAAATCAGAGGAGGGAAGAAGTGCTCGCCGTAGGTCACAAGAGAACATTGGGCATTTAAACACATTAAAACGTCGATTACAAAATCATTAACATGCTTAATGAATATTTATAAGGAGGTTACTGGCCGATAGGTCATTAAACACATTAATAGGTGTTTATGATTCATTAAAGTAGCAATAAAGTATACAAATTAATCTTGTATTTTTGTAGAAATGTTTCCGGTAAAAGTGCCCAGTACTGTATTTAACTTACACATAAGGGAGGGGGAGATTGTCGGATTTTAACTATATTTCCGATGGCCTTTTGTCATATGAGTAAACCTATATTCCTCCATTTAGCCTATTTATTAGCTCAAAATCATAAACTTTTATTTAAATTTTTGTGCTTCCACATTTTTTAGTAATAAAAAACTTTTTTCATTTTAACGCACCACAAATATACAATAACTCCAATGGAACAGACTTCTCACTGATGCAGAGAGTTCGGAGGAGAATGACTGAAGACGGAACTTGTACAGCTTGCCATGGTAGCTTCGAGGACTTGAATCACATCCTTCGATCTTGTCCAACTGTACTCAACTGCTCGAGGATGATTATTCCAAGCCAGAAGATCCAAGAGTTTCTCACAACGCCTTTCGCTGAATGGCTTCAATGGAACATCAATCCACGCCGTATGGGGGTACAATGGCGTCTCTTTTTTGGAACATTGCTCTGCAGGTTAGGGGATAATAGGAGCTGAACCATTTTTCTCCAAGAAGAGTTAATTTTCAGTGTTTCTACTCTTGTATATCACACCACTGCATCATCGGATTTATTGAAATCAGTTAATCCTACATAGTGATTATTGAAATCAATCAATCCTTATGACCAGTGCTAGCGTTTTGTAACTCTGTACATATTAGTTTTTAATATAATTCCATCCCACTCAAAAAAAGAAAAAAAAAAGAAAAAGACAACCTTTTGCTTAAGAGGAACAGAATCGGGTGATTAAAATTTTTTGGCATAATAAATCATAGATAGAGACAAAAGAGACATCACCGTGATCAGAGGAGAAGAGAAGAAGATTTGCACTGAATCAATTATACTATTTCAATCAATAGCCACACCACTTATAATTATATCCAATCCTCATGCAGCTTCTGAGTGTTTAATTATTTTCCCAGTATTTAACTGCGCTTTTGGTGCCAATATCTCAGACTTTAGGTATGATTGAGTAATCAAAATGCTCTTGATTTTGAGTATACCATGAAAAATAAATTATTACAAAATGATCAAATAAACACGCCTCATTATATAAGTAAATGATCGATAAGCATTGAAGAGCAGAGTGAATGAGCCTTAAATCAAAATTAGACTAGCATAAAATGCATTATTGGGTGAAAAATGTTTTCTTAAAATAGTAATTGAAGTTTTCAAAAATAGTTTTTTAACAGTGACGATAGGAGTTAGGTCAAATTTAACAATGCTGGCATTTTGCTTCTATTTTTAATGTTCATGGCTATTTTGCGTCATTGAAATGTATATAGTGTTGGATGTATTTTTACTAAAAAATTATGAGTATTTTTACATTTTTACCATTTAAAAAATGAAAATTCTAGAAAATTAGTTAGGGTTCATAACTCTATTGTGCGTAGGAGGTAATAGGCACCCCATAGTACCCATTCATGATAACGGTCACTTTAAATCAATTATTTAAAAATAAATATAGACTTTAAAAATATTCAAATTACCCAAAATAAAACAAATATTCACCAAGAATGATGAAAGAAAAATTATTTATTTACAAATAATATGCCTTTCTAATTTTTTGTTTTTAATTAAATCAATGCATTTTTCTAATTTTTGTTTTCTATTTTTTGATTTTCTTCTTTTAATGATGATTGCTAATTTGGATCCCAATTATCATTAATGAGAGAATTTTCTAATTTTTTTCCCTTTTTATTTTTCCCACAAGAAATTTCTCAATTTGAACCAATCAAGCATCAAAATAAATGAGATTTTTTTTTGTATTTTGCTATTTGTAACATCCTGTTTAAAAAAACGAAAAAAATATAAAATAATAATATATTATATTATTATTATAATATATAATATAATATTATATTATAAAATATTATATATATATATATATATATATATATATATATATATAAAGGCTGCGCCTAATGGCGCAGCCATTTTAGAGAATTGGGGGTGGCGGCCACCCCCAATTCTTAATTAAATGTGGTAGGTGGCAAGCCACCTACCACGTGAATGGAGGGGTATATATACCCCTCCCAATTCTCCATTTCATCTCACGATGAAGTGGAGTTTATTTTGGAAAGAAGGGGTTACGAGTTAGCTTTTGCAGTTTTAGAGAGATCAATAAAGTACTCAAAATCTCTTCTTATTATAAAATTTCTTTTATGAAATATTTTCTAAATGATTTTCTCTTTCTTATGATATTAATTTTGTACTGATTAGAGAATATTTTAAGATTAGCATTTTGGACAAATTTGAGTTTTGTTAGTATAAGGCTATAAAAATGTAGAGAATAATTAATAGCTAATTTTAATCGGTTTATTTTTCTTATTTAGTTGGTATAAGATTTTATAACGAATTTTCTATATAATTAGTCTATGAATAATTCTATATAGGACTTTTTAACCGATTAAATGTGGGTTAAAAGCTTTATTTGAATTAATGAAGGTATTACTGAAATTTTAATTAGTTTAGTTTTGAAATTTGGAGGATTAAACTGTCATTTATGAATTTCGGAGGACTAAACTGTTATTTATGAAATTTGAAGGACTAAACTGTCATTTATGAAATTCGGAGGACTAAACTGTCATTTTCGATATTTGAAGGACTGAATGGTCATTTCTAAAATTTAAACCCTAAACTGTTATTTTTCAGTTTTTAGAATATATTATATATTATTATTAAAAATTTGTATATAAGTTATAATTTTGATTATGTGGAAAATTGGAGAGTTATTAATGGGTAGTAAATTGATTGTGGTAGATTGATTTTGGACATTTACTTGAGCTCTTGGATTAGGAGCAGTGTGGTAATAAATAGCTTTGGCGAGAGGTAACCACCATCCTCTTGTTGTGCATGCTTGTATGATGTTTGTGAGTGATTTTAATTATGCAGATTTATAAATTTGGCTATTGATATGTGATGTGGTTTTGGAAAATATGTGGTTAATGAAATTGTCTTGTGGGACTTATTTTCATGGAGAAAATGACTAGCAATATTACATTATATGAGTTGGTATTTATTTATGAGATTGGAAAGATCCTTTTTGATAATTATGAAATGATAATGACATGTCATAATCACATAATATGGATAAGATAGGGATGGTGGATGTGAAATTAATGGGAGGTTACTCAAAGAGGAAATAAGGGGGTGAATTCTTGTACAAAAGAGGAAATAAGGTGGTGGACATCCAGGTGTACACTGGCTAGTCCTTTGGCCCATTTGTATTCCATAGGGCTATGACACCCCATTAATGTATTTAGAGGGGGAACCCATGGTCCGGTCTTGTGCTCTGTGGATTTTGGCCGATCCATATCACTTGATCGGTGAGCTTGTTGAGTTAGCTACCAGTCATATGGGTGAGTACTAGCCCATGGGTTCAGTCAGAGGAAATAAGGTGGAGAGGAAATAAGGGAGGAAAGAAAATAAATTATTATGTATTGACTCTTATACACTTATATGGCAAATATGAGAATGACAATATGATATTGTGAATTATTATGAAATTATTCGTATGGACAAGTGATATTTTAATAATGTTATATTTTTATAACTGTCCCACTTGGCACCTCATGGGCACATACTTGTATGCCCGATGAGATGGATTGTTGGTTACTGAGGCTTTTGTCTCACCCCGTTGATTTAACATTTTTCCAGGTGATAGTTGTCGTGCGGGTCCATCAGGGAAGACTCCGGAAGCTTAAACTACTTCTGATAAAAGTAGTGCTTCCATCTTTTTAATATATGTTGGATTATTGTATAATGCCACATTAGGGCTCATCTTGCATACTCTGATCTATTTTTGAGAACTTGGTGTGTTAACTATATATTTTTAATTACTCCTGATGATGCTGGAAGGCCTAGAGGGCTTATGATGTGTTCTAAACTCGTGGATCCACAATTTGATTTGATAAGGATATTTTAATATCTGATGAGATATTATTCAGCAAGGAAAAATGATTTTATTTTCCATGGTAAATTTTATAAACCATGGTAGAGTTTTCAAACGGTTAGCTGAACTCTTTTTCTACCATAGTAGACTTTTGGAGAATTGAGTTATAATAATAGGATTTTACAGTATTAAGGAAAGGATTTTACACTATTTCTATATTTTCCTTCTCCCTAATGACCACACATCAAAATTTCTAGTGTGGGTTTGTTCTAGCTTTTTAGAAGTGTTTTTACGATTTATGAAGTAAGTGTTTGCTTGGATTAGCAATGGAGAAGTAGTTTTTTTTAATATGACATTTGCAAAAGTCAGATTGAAAAAAAATCAGATTGTAAATGTGATTTGTGTTTGGATTGACGATGACAGAAGTGACTTTTTTTCTAACATTTAATCTATTTGGATTAGCGTTTGAAAAGTCCGTTTAGATGAAAAATGACTAACAAGGGCATGAACCTTATTGAATACTATATAGTATACACACACACACACATATTGTTTGTATATATTGTGATAATTGAAGTGAAAAATTAAAATTTGATAAAATACAAAAAGATCAATTATTATTAAAATTTGTTAATTATTCATAGAAATGATCTCTAAACTTTTAATGCTATCTTGTGCTTAATCTTGCATTGTAGGTGCTTAATAAGAAATTTGAGATTTTGGATGGTTAGAATTAATATTTTGAGGATTGGAAAAAATTACAAAAAAAGTCCCTAGAATTTATGGAAATTACAAGTAAATAGGAGAAAAGGGACCAAGGAAATCATAGAAAATGACCCAGATGTTTTGGAAATTACAGTTGTACCTCAAAAATATTTTAGAAATTTGCATTGTAATCCCTAATCGAGAACTTTTAAATTTTGCAAGTAAGTCCCTGGTCAAATCCTAATTTGACCAAAGCTTCTTCTTCTTTCTTTGAACAGAAACCAAACCAGCAAAACAGAGCAATAATTGCTCCCAACGCTGAAAACTGCCACACATCGACGATGCCCAAGCTCACCTCAGGAGAGAAACATGACATGCAAGTGTCGATGGCGACGGCAAAGCTGGGAGAAGGACCACTGAAGGTCGCCACTAAAGAAGACAACAAATGATAGAGCTCGGACCATGACCGCCCACTGGTGAACCACCCATGACGGCGACCGTTCTGACGTTAAGATGACACCAAAAGCTCTGATAGACACCAAAGGAAGATCGACCCAACAGAAAGGATACAGATCACATCGTAGACACCCTCCAACCATGGACAACCACCGCCACACTTCTTACCGGTGATCAACAGACAGAAGCCGCCCGTCACAGTTATAGGGAGTAGAGACCAATGACGGCAACAAGAGGAGGAGATTTTTGCTGGAGAAAGAGTGAAGAGGGCGATGGTGCAACGTTAATTTTTTATTTGCCATGACGTGAGTCGCCAAGTGGCAGAAAAAAAAAGCTGGGTTTCCTAGCTTCATAGAGAAGCAGCGTCCAAACGAAAAAGCCCAGCGACTTGGGCCATGGACCCAAATACTCACGAAGATCCCCCACCATACTTTTTTCCCTGCCAGCGCGTTTGGGTGTTTGGACCGTGAACCCAAACACACCATAAGTATGTGAGAAAAGTTTTGTCTCAATTTACGTAAAAATATTTTTGATAGAAGTAATTTAATTTGCATATCAATCATCACCAATCAGAGAAATTATTTTGAAATTTGTTATCATTTATTACAACTTTTGATTGCAAGACAATCACCAAATGATGATCATTTTTTAAATTCCCATTATAATTCAATCGCCAACAATAACACTTGCATATTAAATTAGATGTGCAAGGATCAAGAAGGCTTTTTTGTTATTATTTTTTGAGTCAGACTCGGACAAAATAGGGTGTTCACATGTGTAAGATGTAAGTTTGTTAGATAAATTTTATCTCAATTTATAAAAATAAACACTTTTAAGTTGTCCAATCAAAATCCAAACAAGCACATTATTTCTTAGCCTCGGCCTAGATGAGCTTCTATATATATATGTTGGTGAAAACGAGTATCCATTATACATAATAAGTTGTCCTAAGTAACTAGTCGTTCAAACACCTTATTAAATATTTTCTCAAAAAGTTAAAATCAATTGAGCGTTTAAGCCAATCAAATAAGTGTAAGTTTTATTATATACGAATAAGTATTTCATATAAGTATGACATGTAGGAAAATCCTCTGCTTTGTAAGTCTAAGAAAGGAGTAGGTCCAAGTTCTAAGTGGCTTGGAAATACATTTGATCAAATAAAATAAATAAATAAATTTGCAGTTAATATCAGAAAACATAGTGAAAATAGAGTGATAAAATTGACTTTTTTAATAAGACAAAATGACATATAAAGCAGACAATGTTTAAAGGTCACAATAAGATAAGGAGCATACAAACTCTTTTAAATAACTAAGAACAGAAGACAAGGAAACTACATTAACAAAGTAAGCGGAGAAATTAGCTAAAAGAGACATGATCTCCTGCCAAATAATGTCTGTCAAAGGGGTTGGGTTATAGGAATGAGGATGAATCTTGTCTCAAAATTTTTTGTATAGGAACTGTAGTCTTGAAATTTATTTATTTATTTTCAATCACTACCCAAAAGTTAAATATGAGTAATGTTGCCGCTAGTATTCAAAATGTTAATAACTGTTTGCACAAATACCTCCCCGATTCCTATTAAGTGTTAACATTAATTTTTAAAAATTAATTTTTAAGTTTTTTAATGATCAAGGTAATTTTGTTATTTTCTTAACTGCTTTGTTTGGTTGTGATTTTTTAAGCTTAAGTCAGGATAGATGAGTATTAAAAATTAAAACACTCTACTTGGTTGAAAGGAGGGGAAGGAGGGGAGGTGAGGAGTGAGAGAAAATTTTATCCTATAGTGGTTCCCTTCTCTCCTCTCTTTAACTCTTTAAATTTAGGGATTTTTTTTTTAGGGGAGAAAATTTGTATGTCATTCAGACCGAATTACCCACGCAAATTTGTTGATATTCCAAAGGTAACCCTGTAAAATAAAAGCCCTTCCCCCTCATCAAATCAGATGCCATCGATCGTGTGGTGCTCCAGCGTCGTCACCCGCCTTCTTCCCTTCAGTCCTCGCCTCCTCCGGCCTCGGTGCCGCCGCTGCCTACTCGTTCAAGTAAGTAAAAACCTTTCATGATTGTTGTTCGACCTTGTTTCTTGTGACTCCCTAAAGTTCCTATTTTCTTCTTCTACCTTGTTTGAACTGAAACTTCTATGGCTGCCAGAACAAAACAGTGTTTTGTTTATTCCTTTGATTTTTAGTATTTCTCTGGGCTGAATATGCAGCGTTTTTTATAGAAAGAAAAGAAATTTGAATATGTTTTGTTAGCAATCTAGTTGTCTGAGTACAGAAAGGAAGCATATGCTTGACGGTAGGTAATAATGTTGGTGTGCATTAAACTAGAAACAGTAGAAAGGAAACATTATTAATCTGCTGCAAAGGTTTAATAATCTTTGAGTTTGGGAGACCAACTAAGCAATAATTAACTTCTGTTCTGAACATCCCAATCTTTGATATGTAAGTAGGGTTAAGGGTAAAAATGTCCATATACTTTTTTTAAATTAGCAATCAGCATCAAATGCTTTTTTTGGGTTTAAAAGTGCCCATAAACTTTTTAAAATTGGGCAAAAATACACATACCGTTAATGAGTACTAACGTCCGTTGTGTAGGACTCACAATATTATTTTTTAAGGTGCAAAATTACCTATGTATCTTTTTTTAGGTGCAAAAATACCTATGAAGTTGTCAAAATAGGGTAAAAATGCTCACACCGTTAACACTTCTGTTTTGCAGGATCAATATTATTGTTTTTAATGATTATTTAATTTTTTTAAAAAAAATAATCTCCACCCTCTTTCTCTCTCCCCACCCCTCTTCCTCTGATCTCCTGTGAGACCTTATTCAGACAGTTCACTTTTTGTTGCTCTCAATCTCTCCATGGAGCGTCATATCTCTTTACCTCACGCTTCTTTGCCAATTTAGGCTTAGTCCTCTAGAGAATAACCCTACTTTTTTATTTAGTCAAACTAATAGAGTATCAAAAGAAAGAAGCCCCAAAGTTATTGATTGCAAATCACCCATCAATATCCCGTCACCTGTCACCAATATCTTTAAGAGTTTGATTACTTAAATTATTGCATAGTGTTATGAGTGCCACATAGGGAAATCTCACAAGTAGAGTGTGGTTTATAAATTTGATGGGCTTTCCCTTCCAATAAGCTAATCTTTTAAGATGGGCTCTCCCCTGGGCTTGTGATCATCATATTGGTGCTTTCATTGAATGCACATTAGAAGTCTAAAACTTGGTGGAGAGTTTGAGAGCATCAAAGAGTGAATCGTTGAAGTCATTGAGTGCTTTTGAGTTTTTTTTTAAAAATTAAATAATCATTAAAAACAATAATGTGGATCTTACAAAACAGAAGTTTGTACCAATTAACGGTATGGGTATTGTCTCCCTATTTTGAGAAGTTTATGAGTATTTTTACAACCAAAAATAAAGTTCATGGGTATTTTTACACCTTAAAAAATAATAATGTGGGTCCCACATAACGGATATTAGTACTCATTAACGGTATGTGCATTTTTGCCCCATTTTAAAAAGTTTATGAGCACTTTTACACCCAAAAAAAGCATTTGATGCTGGGTGCCCATATGATAAAATCACGTGAGCATTTTTGCCCCTTAACCCTATGTAAGTATTATCAATTTTTTGTTCTAAGAGATTTATGAAAATTCTGTACCATATATACTTGACTTTCCTCATCCTAGCTTGTACGGTGTCCCTAGAAGGAAGGCATTGTTGTCTGAGAATTTTTTGACTACATTCGTAACTTTGAGTTAATTCAGAAGTTTCAATGAGTTTGATGTGTGTATGCCTATGATTGTAGCTATTCAGAAAACTTTACAATAAGTTTGATGTGTATGCCGGTTGTTGCTCTGTTTGTTTTATTTGATCTTTGTAGGCTTAGAATTTTTAATTATAAGCTTTTTGATATGTTTCAAGTGGTATATTTTTTAATAAAGAGAAAAGGGTATATTTATCCACTTATAATTAGCTTCCCTCACCTTCCTTTCTACCTTTCTGAACCAAACAAGAAACCAAAACTCCTCTCCCCTCTTCTTGAACCAAACAAAGCTCAACCTTTTCTAATCTAACTTTAATGCACTTAAATACCCCATCAAGCAGCCAATACTACTCGATGTGGGACTTTGGCAGCCCATACTACCTTGATCCCTATCAGTTGGTTAGTTGTTAGCAACCGTTGGAAGTTAGTTAGGATTAATGGGTCTTGAAGTGTTACCTATACAAGGCATATAACTCTTCATTGTATCTCTATGCTTTAATGATGAATGAATAATCACAGTAGTTCCAGTCTCTCTCCCCTCTCTTTTTGGTTATCCCCCCTCCCCCCCCCTCTTCCCTCTCTCTATTCTTCTCCATTCCTATCTCTTTCTTCCTACTTTCTCTACATTTCCTTAACAGATACACCCCAACCATAAAAGGGTATACATGTATTTATGATAGAGCAGCAATTGGTTAATCACATGTTACAAAATATTTACACCCATGGCTTAATTTCCTTTAATCATACTTATATTTAAGAAAACATGAACGATATATAAAGAAACAAATAAATAAGTGTCAACTAGCACATATTATGATGCTAGAAATAGTTAGAATCACAAGCTTGTCCACAAGTAGCATATGACTTGTTGAAAAATTAATACAAACTGGTAGCCTACATATCTCTTAAAGAAAAAATGCAGCCTATACCTCTTGTACGTTACATGTAAGCAGCAAAATTTAAAAAAGGAAAAAAATCATATTATATTAGCTGTATGTCGAAGCTAATTCTAAAATTCTCCCTTCTCAAAGACACAGTACATTAAAACTAGAAAGGGCTTGTGCTTCAGGATTTAAATCTCCCAATTAAGAGCATAATTTTAAGATAAAGACTTACTACTTATGCGAGTTTTCTAGCTGGATTCTGTTGAGCTTGATATATTGAGAATTTAAAAATATTGAATGGAAAGTTTGGCTATAATACTAAACACCATTGTAATAATAGAATGTAAGCAAAGGCTCTTCTAACCTCTAAGAATGAAAACCATACTCCGATGGTATAAAAGATTATAGGAACACTATAAAGAAAATAGAATAAGACATGACAATAGGTAAAATCAAAGATTGAATTAGAGACTAGAAATATAACATTAATATAAACTTGTTGGGTCAAAATGATGAAATACCCACCAAAATTAAAGTAAAGCATGCATGATGGCAATAGTAAACGTGAGTGAATTTTTCAAAATATCCAGAATTAAAGAAAGATAGCCCTTGAGAAGCATGATAGTGAAATAAAAGATGACCAAAAAGAAGTTAAAAAACAGCAAGTATAATATAATTAAAATAAAATAATGAGAGTAGAAGCATAAGGGGGATAATTATACATAGAAGAACAATATCATCCAATTAACTAGCATAAGCATCTCAGAATATTGGTAATAAACTTTAAGATCCACACATCGGAAGTAAAAACATTATCCCTTCCATTGTTTAAGGTGAAACTTGATTACAGTCATAACCCATAAAAAAGGGAGAGCAAGAGAAATACATGGTAGAGATCAGTCATAACTTCAGTCCTCAGTGTCGGTGGAGTTATGAAGGCTAACTTACTCGTATTGTTTTTGTTGTTGTTTGGGGAGATCAATCTCTTCTTAACTTCCATCGAATTGACCACCCTATGCTAGCCCACTAGGCCACATAGGGTTTGGACATCAAGAAGGTAGGGCAGTGAAAGTCGCAGTTCGCCGGGGAGTAGGGACGAAGAGGAAATACATGGTAGAGACAATCTCAAAAAATATCTTGATAAACACTGATTCTCATTGTTTCCCCCTTTGTTGTGCTTCGTTAGGCTTCATAAGTCCACCGACACTAAGGACTGAAGTTACATAGAATTGACGGACTTGTGAAAGAGGCACTTTAGGTACTCTTTCTCTTGCTCTCCCTTTTTTATGGGTTTTGACAGTACTCAAGTTTCACCTTAAACAATGGAAGGGATAATGTTTTTGCTTCCGCTGCGTGGATCTTAAAGTTTATTACCAATATTCTGAGATGCTTATGCTAGTTAATTGGATGATATTATTCTTCTATATATAATTATCCCCCTTATGCTTCTACTCTCATTATTTTATTTTGTTTCTATTGGCTCAACAGAATCCAGCTAGAAAACTCGCATAAGTAGCAAGTCTTTATCTTAAAATTATGCTCTTAATTGGGAGATTTAAATCCTGAAGCACAAGCCCTTTCTAGTTTTAATGTACTGTGTCTTTGAGAAGGGATAATTTTAGAATCAGCTTCCACGTACAGCTAATATAATATGATTTTTTTCCTTTCTTAAATTTTGCTGCTTACTTGTAACATACAAGAGGTATAGGCTGCATTCTTCTTTAAGATATATGTAGGCTACCAGTTTGTATTAATTTTTCAACAAGTCATATGCTACTTGTGGACAAGCTTGTGATTCTAACTATTTCTAGCATCATAATATGTGCTAGTTGACACTTATTTATTTGTTTCTTTATATACCGTTCATGTTTTCTTAAATATAAGTATGGTTAAAGGAAATTAAGCCATGGGTGTAAATATTTTGTAACATGTGATTAACCAATTGCTGCTCTATCATAAATACATGCATACCCTTTTATGGTTGGGGTGTATCTGTTAAGGAAATGTAGAGAAAGTAGGAAGAAAGAGATAGGAATGGAGAAGAATAGAGAGAGGGGAGAGAGAGAGAGAGAACCAGAAAGAGAGGGGAGAGAGACTGGAACTACTGTGATTATTCATTCATCATTAAAGCATAGAGATACAATGAAGAGTTATATGCCTTGTATAGGTAACACTTCAAGACCCATTAATCCTAACTAACTTCCAACGGTTGCTAACAACTAACCAACTGATAGGGATCAAGGTAGTATGGGCTGCCAAAGTCCCATATCGAGTAGTATGGGCTGCTTGATGGGGTACTTAAGTACCTTGGCTCTCCCACCCTAATAGCTAGCTTTTGGGGTGTGGTTCGCCAAGGTGCTTTGGTGCCTATTATTTGTTATAAGAGTCGGGGGCTAGTGGACCAGAAAGGGCTACCGACGAAGGGTTTTGACCGGCAAGGAGGTCGAGTGAAGCCGCCAAGACGTCGGCTTTCTGGGGAGGGTGTATTGATAGGGACCAAGGTAGTATGGGCTGCCAAAGTCTCACATTGAGCAATATGTGCTGCTTGATGGGGTACTTAAGTATCTTGGCTCTCCCTACCCAATAGCTAGCTTTTGGGGTATGATTCTCCAAGGTGCTTGGGTGCCTATAACTAACCCTTTTTCTACATTTACACATCAGGATCTTCTTTTTCATCCATAAATATACAACTTATATGAGTAGTTTGGTGATACATCTGTATAGAAATGGCATACAGAGGACGAGGGCGAGGACGCGGTTATGGAGGTTGGGGCGGCCATTCGTTTGCTAAACCAGAGGCATTTGTGCTATTTCCTGAGGTAATTTGACCTGTCTTTGAGACATTGACTCTTTGATTTGTCTTTGACAACAAACATATTAGTGCATATGAAGTCAACTTTAGCTGGGGCTGGTTGTTTGGGACTTCAGGGAGGGATGAACATTGTAACCAAAGAATAATACAAAATTTGTCAATGTGTGCTTTTGGTTCGATGATTGAATGATTTTTTTGTAATGAGTAATACAAATTTTTTTTGACGTGTTGATTGAAACCTTGATAGTTATGGTGAACTCAGTTCACACCTAATATGTTGTTCCAATGGCAGTAGACAAAAACCAAAAAGTAAAACAAAGAACTCTAGTCCTTTCTGTCAGTCCTGTGTTTTATTATGGATTGGATATGTTATGGAGTAATTTTTTAAAAGTTGTGGGAGTATTTATATATACCGTGATAAATTGTTACAAGTGATAACTTACCTCACTTTTCATCACTGTCCTCATGAAACTGCAGGATGTTGTCTTGCCCGATGCTAAAGTAGATGATATTGATGCCAGTGTGAAAAGGTTGCTTAACTGGAATAACAAGATGAATAATTACTGGAAAGCCTCTCCTTACTTTCTAGAGGACACTAACTCAAAGAGTAAGCATTAAAATTCTTGCACGATTTATGTGTCATAGGAAGTCAATTATCAATTATATATGCAAAAGCCGTGTCAATTCCAAAATATTTGACAATGTACCATAATTGAAGCGAGAGCTGGTGGGTAACTAAAGCACAAGATTTTGAGTTATGGACGTGTTCCAGAGTTCTCTTGCCTGAACATTGCACTCCTGTTGCAGCATAACCGTGGCAATGGCTTTACAAACTATGCTTATGCAAACTATTCTGGTGTCATATTCTTGCAATGAATTTTAATTTCTTACACATATGGGACAAATGCAGAATGCCTCTCTGCCAGAGCTGATGGTTCATTTGATATATATAGAAGCAGTGAACCCTAGTTAATATGGTCTTGCAACAGGAGAGTGAGAAGTGAGGCTAGATGCTTTGGACCGAGTGTTTACCCTCTCTGCTGTCTGTATTGTATCTATCGGAGCCTAAATTACATTCCATTGCGATGTGTAAGATAAATTCTTTCACTCTAAGGAAGTCAATTAGTGCCATATATCGCCTCAGTGGGAATAAAGGGGTCTTGATATACAATCAGGTTTGAGGTGCAGCCAGATAGACCAGACAGAGTTTTTAAAACTCTTATTTTTTGTCTATTGCATATATGCTCCATTTTTGCTCCAAATATATGAAAATTTCCCCTTACTGAAGTCTGTACTAGCTTTTAATTTGCTAAGCTTCATGTACAGTATTTAAATATTTGTCCAAATGTCAGAGAGGCAAAGGTTAGATGTGGAAAGATTTTCTGACAAGCAAAAGGCTGTGTTTACTCGCGATTCTCTTTCACAAGTTTTAGAGTTCAAAGATTTTCCTAAGGAGTTGGTTCAAGGTGTGTACAATGGAATACATAAAGACAGTAGTCATGTTTTAAATTCCACGAATATATAATGCTTTTAACCTTTTAGGTTCCTTTTGACGAAGATTCTCCAAATCTCCATATGGTATTTTCAGGTACGACAAGACGTATACCAAAGCGGAAAAGTTTCCGGTGGAACCCAGAGTCAGGTTTGATGATTTCACATGCCTTTTATGTGTATTTATTTGTTAAATTTTTTCAGCTGTGTGCTAATTTTGAGCTAGGTATTGAGTTTAATGATTGGCACAGACGTTCACCTTATCGTGCAAATAGATCCTCCCTCTTATATTTTTTGAAACTTATGTTACTGTTTGCATCACATTTAGATCATTGATTTATTTTGATAAATAAACAGTATATTTTCAGGGCAAATTTTCCATTAAAAATATAATAAGATTACATGTAGTTTGGAGGGCTTCACCTGCTGCCAAAATTGGTTTCGCTTGAAGATTTCATTTAGCGTGAACTTTAGCTTTTAGGCATATCCTTCTTAACTATACGACATATAGAGTTATGATGTTGCACTAGACTTATTTAAGATGCTTTATGTGACAGATTTGAAGACACTAGATTTGTTTGAACAACTTGAGAAAAAGGCCCAGGTAAAATACCTCTGCTTTTTATATAATGCCAACATTTTTCCATTGTAACAATACAGTGGTCACAGTTCTAGACCAACTCTACTGGATTCCTTATTTAATTTGGCATCAGTTCACTCTATACTACTGGGAGGTTGTTTTGTAATTTTTTGAATACTTTTACCTTCTAATATAATTTTGGTTTAGTAAATGAAGGGGCGCGGTTCATTTCAAATGTAAACTTAGTCGAGTAATGTTCCATTGACCACTTTTTTTAGAATTAGTGGGTCTGGTCCGATGTAATATTATGTTTGCTTTTTAAGATATGTACAGTGCAAGGCTACTTGCACTCATGTAATGGTTCTGAAATGTCAACGATTCTTTTTCCTGCAGAGCCAGGGAGATAAAGGTGAAAAAGAAAAGAAAGAAGGGGAAGATGAAGATGAAGATGAAGATGCAGAAAATGAGGAGGCCGAGGAAGAACTTAGCGATGATGACTATAATCAGGTTTCATAATGGCCTCAACTGCGATGTCATAATTTTCTCATATATTGTCTTATTGACCCATTCAAAAATAGTCTGTTTTTTTGTGGCAAATCCCATTCATCAGCAGTCACCTCAAAACCCCCACTCTCTTTTATATTGACCACCCTTCGGGTGACCCCCTTTTCTTTTCCATTAAATCACGGGGCAGTACAAACTTGAAGTTTTGAACAATTATATGAGAGTGCTTGGCGCTTATACCATGTGTTTTACAATTTTCTTAATATGATATACAAGAGGCTCAACAACTTCCAGTAGATAGGGGTTTATAATAGAAGATTGACGAGTCAAATCACTAATTTTCTTTCTTTTCTTTTTCCTGTTTATAAATTGTAAAATTGCAAAATCTATGATTTATGATTTTGCGTTGAAAACAAAATGTTGAACTGAAACTAATACCTTGCACTTGCAGAATGAATATTTTGACGATGATGAAGATGATTACAATGATGTAGACGAGGGGGGAGGTATTGTCCGCTTGAACATCCATAACTTTTTATTCACTCTGATCATCTTGTAATTGAATGAATATTATCATACTGACCCTCTTCTTCTCACTTATTGCAGATGATGGCATCTACTAAGAATCTCTGGAGAATAATTTTGGGCTAAGAATACTGAGCACAGAAGAGCATGAGAGCATGTGGGCTGGGAGATTATTTGATTGAGCAGGGGCTACAGGGGAAGTATTAGTAGAGAGAGATAATCAACATCAATTTATACCAAAAATCTAGTTGGATATATTTTGTGTTGCAAATAATTGCTGCATCTGTTTCCAAAATATACACACACTTGCTCAGGAACCTGTTTTAGCGATCACATTGTTTTTCTTCACCTTTGTTTATCTGAAAAACAAGAGCTTACTCTGCCACACATTTTATAAAAAATGTTAAAGAGGCAAGTACATAAATAAAGCCGTGACCCAGAACATTGTTCCTTCTTTTATAGATACCTATCTCTATGGCTGTTTCGAATTCTTCTTGAGGTATTATCTTACAGGCGTCGTTAAAAATGGTTGTTTAGACCTAATGACAGTTGAGTAAATACTTGTATTGCGATTCGTTCCTTCTTCAAAGGCAAAACATATGTTGTTGTTTCAATAATTTCTTTTAAAATAATTTCTCAAAAAAATAATTGCTCAATTACAATCATTAAAGAACAAGGGTTCCAATTTCTACTGTTCCATCAAAAATTCACTCAAATTTAGTTATTCACAAGTTAAAAAACGCAACACTTCTACACGCGCACACACTAGAAGAGCATTCGAATCATTGAAAGAAATTGATTCCATTCTAATTCCTACGGTGAAAGAAGCTCTAAAATGGGTATTTATTTATGATAATTTGAACTATACAGCATAAGATACAAGATTATAAAGTTATTAAGATAGAATCAATATCAATATAATAACTCTTCTCCTAATAATTGTTCATAAGCTGCAATCAACTGTTTATAAGCTATTTAGGTCATGCATCGGGATCCATGAAAGTCATATGTAAGAAAAAAACTCCTTCTAACTGTTGGGCTACGAGCGGGAATCGAGAAGTTCAAATTCTTAATTCATACCAAACTTCCCATTACAAAATCAATATATAACTTAAATTTGTTCCCTCAATATATAAGTCAACCCATTCTTTTTCTCTTTCCTCTTCTTTTTTCTTCATCTTTATCTTTCTCATTTTCATTTTCCCTTCCCTAGGGAAGGTTTCTTTCTATGTCCGACCCCCACTTCTGGCAACTTTCAGTGCCTTTGAACGACCATAGCTGAGAGTTTTCTTTGAACAGAAGGAGTGCCGTAAGAAAGAAAGGAAAGAAAGCTCATAACCATAAACAAAACGACCTCCACCTTCATGGCTTTATCCCATCTTCATCAGTTCCAGTTTCTGGCGAGTCTTATCATGTTCCTACCACCATCTATTCCTCATTCAAATACCACAACATTATTCCTTGTCGTCTTTTCTATGAGTTTTAGCGTTGTTTGTGTTTCTCCGGTGAAGTTATCCAGTTTCCGGCAGGATTTGATGATTCCGGTAGAGAATTTGCAGTTTTTTTGGTGACTAGATTTTTTGGCAGCTTGTGTTAGGTTATTCAGTGACTATTTTTGGCCAGATTGCTTTGCTTCTACGCAGTGGGAGTTCAATAAAATACACAAGCGAGTTATTTAATTTTATTTTTGTTTCTCTATTTTGTTTGAAACTTAATTATGATGTGAATATTATGTAATTAAATTTGTGTGATTAAATTTTGTTTGTTGGGTTTATTCCTCAGCCAAGTATGAATTCTCATGTTCTCATCAGCCATGTCCACCTAGTCTTATAATCAAGACAAGTATATAAAATAAAAGATAAAATAAAACCAATTTAAAACAACAACTTTTTATTGGTCAAAATATATCATGACGATTCATGCAAGATAGCTCAGTGGACTTGAGCATCATGATGCTTTTGGCATTTTGATGTTGGAGTATTCATAAAGTTAAAAGCAAAAGTTGTTTCCTTTTTTGAAGAGAAGAAAAAAAAATATAATTAAACATGTTAAGCATTTTTTTTAATGAATTAGGATTCCTTCAATGTCCTTCAATGTCATTTTTCACATCACACCCCCTCGATTACTATATTAAAATTTCTTTTATGAGATGTAACCATTTACAAATTAGCACGTACTTAATTAAATTGCTCCCTGACAAGCCCTATTATCATTCAATATATACATTACTTTCAAGAAATTTAGTCCCTTTTTTTAATCAACAGATTATGTCTAGTTAACTTTTACTATAAATTAATTTTTTGATTACATTATTATTGAATGCGGCGTCTAAGGCAAGCTCGATCTTTTGTCACAAAGTCAAAAAGGCCGATTTCACAGTTCACATTGGATGATACGATTATTTCAAAAAAATTTAATTTTTTCCCAATTCATGGGATTATAACACAATTTGTCGGTCTAAAAAGTGAAGAGGTGGGCCACAAATCTCATCAATCATGTCCGCTTGATGTTATAATCAAGACAAGCGGATAAAATAAAATATAAGATAAAACCAATTTAAAACAATTTTTTTTATAATTTTCAAAATAGTGGTCATTATAATATTTAAAATAAAATCCCACCACCAAATTAATTTGATCTTATAATAATAAAATATCATAAAAATATTCCAAAATTGCATAGATAACCCTCATTACTAATTAGTAAATTATCAACTTAAGAAAACATTATACTTTTTTCTATTATGTACTAAATTATCAATTAATTAGTAAATTATCAACTGTTTACTATTAAATCAATGGCTTTTAGGATAGGAGAAATTATTATTATTATTATTATTTTTTGTGTGCCAACACTCATCTTCATAGATAAGTAAATCGAGTAGTTTGAGGTGGCACTTATGGTTGTATTCATAAACACGTCAATTGTTTGATGATCGAGTACTATAACATCAACAAACCACTTCGAAATCATACATGATTGGCACATCTATATTGCTCCTGCCATGTTCATCTGTGTTATCGATGATGCAACGGTGGACCTTAGCAGTTCCCATAAGTTGGGCGTACCTGATTCATTATCACAGACTGAATGCTTAGTCTTCGCATCCACCATTTGAATAGTATCAAGTGATACTTGGCTGCAGCTTTTGGGTATATTAGTGCCTTTATAATCTTTACAAATATAGCTTCTAAAGTTTTCATAATCCTGCGGCACAAGAGAAATCCAACTTTTTAGAACAATGGATATCGATTTGTCATTTCACTTTTGTGATTATCTGTTATTTTTATTTTTATTTTCTTGGGTACATGTATAGTTGTTATTCATCACAACAAAGATCTCTGGAAATACTAGCAACCCAAAGCTTCTTTTCATAAATTTCTTTTACATATAATATTCCCTCCTCCGGCTTCGTATGTGTCATTCCAGTATGGCCAATTGATTAAAATATGGTCTCCTTTGGCATAAAGCAATCCTCAAGGGAGTCATGGGTGAAGTTTTGTTAGGCTGACTTTAATAAAAAATGTACAAACAAATTAAAGTGATGAACGTGAGGGAGAAAGAGAGAGAGAGAGAGAGAGAGAGAGGTATGAAAAGAAGAGAAGGAGATCTTATAAAAAAGGGCAAAGGGGCAAAAATACCCTTATGTTTTTCAGAAAAGTGCACCCAGCACCAAATATTTTCACTGGGAGCACAAATGCCCATCAACATTTCAAAATGGAGCTAAAATACCTATCCATCTGCCACATCATCATTTTTCTGGGGGAAAATAACAATTTTGCCCTACAATTTTGTGAAATTTTGCAATTTTACCCTTAGTAATTGTGTGATACTTTTAAATTAGTAAATGACCTCCAAAAATTCTGAAATTTTTCAGAATAAAAGTAGACATGATAAGCTTTAATTTGATAGGTCAAATGGAATTTTATTTGGTCAAAATGACCATTTTACCCTTACAATTTTCGCAATACTTGAAAATTGGCAGCTTTGTCACCAAACTTTAAAAATTCATATCTAATTGTATAGATATCCAATTGGGGTGGTTCCAAAGCCTATGTGACCCTTATTACGTCTAGTTTTATGGAAAAATATAAATTTTAGCCAATAAGAACCTCAAAATTCCCAGAATTTTTATTTTTGAAGTCTGCTCCAGAAAAATGTTAAATTCGCTGGGCCAAATTCAAAAATTCATTTCTCCTTGTTAAATTCGCTAGCACAAGTTGAAGTGGTTGTTAATGTGATTTCCTGTTAAGTCAGTCAGATTGTGTGAAACTTTTAAATTAGTAAATGACCTCCAAAAATTCTGAAATTTTTCAGAATAAAAGTAGACATGATAAGCTTTAATTTGATAGGTCGAATGGAATTTTTGGAATTGTATACAAGGAGAAATGAATTTTTGAATTTTGCCCAGCGAATTTAGCATTTTTCTAGAGCAGACTTCAAAAATAAAAATTCTGGGAATTTTTAGGTTCTTATTGGCTAAAATTTATATTTTTCCATAAAACTAGACTTAATAAGGGTCACATAGGCTTTAGAACCACCTCAATTGGATATCTATACAATTAGATATGAATTTTTAAAGTTTGGTGACAAATCTGCCAATTTTCAAATATTGCGAAAATTGTAAGGGCAAAATGGTCATTTTGACCAAATAAAATTCCATTTGACCTATCAAATTAAAGCTTATCATGTCTACTTTTATTCTGAAAAATTTCAGAATTTTTGAAGGTCATTTACTAATTTAAAAGTATCACACAATTACTAAGGGTAAAATTACAAAATTTCACAAAATTGTAGGGCAAAATGGTTATTTTCCCCCAAAAAATGATGATGTGGCAGATGAATAGGCATTTTAGCTCCATTTTGAAATGTTGATGGGCATTTATGCTCCCAATGAAAACATTTGGTGCTGGGTGCACTTTTATGAAAAACATAAGGGTATTTTTGCCCCTTTGTCCTATAAAAAAACAAAAAAGAAGAGAAGGAGAAAGTCATGGGTGGTCTCTTTATTTTTATTTTTTGTTGGTTAGTAATCACCTTTATTTATTTTTCCAGCAATGCATGTATCACAAGTCAACAAAGTTGATGAAAATTTCAACTCCTCCATTCGCCTTGCTTCTTCTAGCTATTATCTTTCGAGGAAAAAAAGTTCAAATGTCAAACAAGTAGGTAATGTAATGGAAAGAAAGTCATACTTTAGTGGGAAAAAATTGAAAGATTGATGTGGGGGAATGAACCCTATAATATACATACACAATTAATATAATTATGATGTTTTTGCATGTTTGTCACATGTCTATTTATCTCTCTTATATACATGTCAGTATTTGAGGTGATTTCGTTTTGCTTTGTTGCATACTCTTTGCATCTGTATTGTTGCAGACTCTTAATCTTGAAATTGACTTTGAATCACACTAAAATTGGAGGGAACCACATCAATCAATTCATCATTTAAATAAACTTCTAAAAGGTGCGTTGCAATACAGGATGGTATAATTTTTTATTTTAATTGTGCATTTTTTAAAGATAACATTTTGAAATTAAAAATGAACACGTGAAATATGAAGTGGCTTAAATGTGAAGTCAAGTGATGAAACAGAAGGATTGTAGAAAGTAATGATGATGAAGCTTTTTGATTGAAATGAAAGCAGAGACCGAAAAGAAAAGGGAAAGTGGGACTCGTCATGATGAAGGCATGAGGATGGTCCTAAAGCTACAAAACATGGCATTTACACTCCCTCACGTCATGATGTAAGTTTTCATGATTTGAATTGGCAGAGAAGGATGGACGTTGCAGAAAAATATGCTTTCGGTGCGTCCACATACTGCCATTCCCCTCTCTCTGTTGTTCCCATCTATGCTCTTCACATTAAACATCCAAATCTCATCTCTCTCTATCTCTCTTTCCTATCACTGTCTAATTTGCAGGTTTCAACGGATATTGGCAATGTTGAAATGTAAAACTTCAACATATTGGCAGGCATGAAAATTATACTTTCAATTTCATTTGCCGCCCAAATTACACCATATTCAAATTCAAAAATTCCAATTTCAGTTTCATGGAGGAATCTCTTGCAAAACTTAAAAACAGGTTTCCCATTCTTCTCAAAGATGTGCTTAGGAAAATCTATAGCTATCAACTTGAAATAATGAAGACATTCAAGCGTTTGGGTCTTCCTGAGGATGTACGTTGGATCATTGAAGCTAAGATACGTTTAGTAGGTGAGATTCATGAGTCATTTATTAAACTTATGCCAGGAATATGAAGAAGTTCTTACTTCAAAAAAAGAAGAGCTAAAAAAATGTATGTTTGCCATAAATGGGCAATGTGGACATGTGATAAGTATTGTCGAAGCAAATGTATGGTTTTTATAAATCAAGAAGATAAAATTCAATTCATAAAGGATGGACTAAGTAAGGAGTCATTGTATGATATTATTCAGACTCTTGAGACGCATCCTAATGGTGATGTTCATGGTATTCTTCTTGATTTAATGAACTTATTCAACAAAAAAACGAACGCTACTGTCTTAGGAATCTGACATTAAAAGACTCTATTTTCCAGCTTATAAGAAAACTGGATGGGAAGCAAATCCTCAATTCATATAAAGAGTTTAAGCTGTTACTGGACGTAAAACCAGAGGAAGATGTGACCCATAATCACAACTACTGTACAAATCCGTTATTTATTAGTCAAACAAATAGGTGGGCAATCTTCAGACCACTCTTCAGAAACAGAATCCAGATATCACTTTTCGGTTATAAAAAAAAGCCTCATTTCTCCATTAGATAGTTAGTTAGTAAAATCATTAGATGCATGGGGTGTGCAAAGATGGCAAAGTAAAAAGAGTTATTCTCAACTCTTGAGACGTATCTTATTAGTTGCATGTTTTTATTTTATCTTATTATTTTTTACTAACTTTAACTACTTTCTTAAACTGTGTAATTCAATTATTAAGTTCTTATAAATAGGACAGTTTGTTGCCCAGCAATTGACTACTTCGCAAATGGTGCAGATTCTTTTTACACGGGACGAGAGAAATGATAGAGGAGACAACAAGGCAGGTGCTTGCTTTTAAATTTCTTATGAATCCACTTGGTCCAAAAGAGCCATTGGTGCTTGATTTAATTATACATGCATCTTTTGACAAATGGCAGCATGAACAAATAGATCGACAGTGGCACATGTAATTAGTGCAAATGCAAAGAAATAAAATATGAAAAGATTTGCTGGTGCTAAGCTGTAAAGTTAGGAAATATGGAAAAGCTAAGGGCGCAAGAAATAAATCAACTTCTAAATCCTAAATGAGCATTATCAATCAAGTCTGATAATTATTATTGTCATAAGAGGCTTAGTGCCTTACCGAAAGATAATTAACTAAAAAATATTGTAACGTGCAATCATTACGAATGATGGTCACCATTATCATTTGGTCCCCCAACCCCACAACTAGCTTTGCAATATGCTTGATGGGTTCAATGTGCCGCATTGATCAACAGGTAATTAGTCCTCATCAAATATTGGCAATGTTGAAATTCAAAACTTCAACATATTGGCGTACATGAAAATTATACTTTGAATTTTATTCCCCGCTTAAATTAGACTATCAGTTCAAGTATTTATATGTGATTATTATCAGCTTCTGATCTCACGATTTTAATAACACTTGATATCATTTCATTTCAAAAAAGTACATTATTTACTTATGGTGACATACAATTCTTCTTTTAAAGAGTTGAGTGAGAGTCTTCCACAAGTTGAATTTGGATGGTCCTTTTTGTAATCCTTGATTTTATTATATTATATATTAAAGAGAATGGTTTCATATGAGTGCATTTGCATTAAGTATAGTATTGTTCATCAATTACAAACACCCCATGCAAAGCACACAAGCAAGTTTCTGGAAAGAAAATTTCCATCATGAGACATGTTTTCCTAACTAGTTACTTGTTTAGGAGTCGAAGTATCCCAAGCCTCCATCAACTGTATTAGCTTTAAATCAAACGAAAGCTTGCCTCATTATAAATTTTCTTGATCTGATTATAATTTTTTAAAATTGGCTGAAGGATAAGGCAATTGTAAAATACACGCAAAACATCAAACTGAAGCTATGTTGGCCAAAATGATAACTGTATCAGCTACAGGCCAGATCAGTGTAGTGCATCCATATAAATTATAAAACTCATGACAGATCATATCACTCAACATTTATTTCAAAGTATAATACATGGGAATATATATGTAAATAATATTTTGCTTAAATGTAACTGATTATTAATTTACCCCAGACAAACACACTTTATTTGTCATCAGCCTCAACAATCTCGACTTTGGATATTGCCGTATGCGAGAAAGAAAAGTAGAAAACTGAATTATATTATTAAATATCGGTAAGGAATGTTTTTTGGTCACACATGAACTTTGTCAACGCTAAGACCAAATTAAGGGGCCACCTATTGCATTAAAAATTCCTACTATATTAGTCAGCTCAACATGGAAAAAATAAACCACCTAGAAAATACCCAACCCTCCAAAGGAGGAATTAGTAAAAAGCAAAAAACAAAACAAGACTAGCCTTGTGCAGGGTAACAGATTGGGGCGCCGAATGACGTGGCAAATAAACAGCAATACGGGTGAGATCTTATCTTTGTCTCCGAACTTGTTCATTGATTTTCTTGGCAAGTATGAGCTATTTCCCACTTTTCTGGTATGTAACATTACTCAAAAGAAGAATTAGGATTAGCTTCCAAATCCAAATGGAGATTTTGTCCTACTTCCACCTTCTCCGTACATTTCATTCCACTTCCTCAACTCATTCATGCTTGCTGCATCATAGGCAACTGATGGCCCAACCTGTACGTTTCATCATCAGTCAGAAAACTCGGATTGAATATACTAAACCAAAAATACAACGATTTAAAAAGAAAATCAAAATATATTATATACCTTAGATTTTGCCTGAATAAAATCATCCAATTTTAGAGGCCTTAATGTCGGTGTAAAGACACTGTAGCTCGCCTGTATAAACCAAAAAGAAACATTATGCAACCTGGATAAGTAAGACAATCAAGGACAACCACAGATAGGCGAGCATATCCGACTTGGTTTTAACTTTCCACCATGAAGCAAGGTAACCAAGGAAAAAGATCAACATAACAGTTGGCAAGTGATTTTTGATTCGACAAAGCAAAATTTTTGCAGCAAGGCCAAATAGGTGTAAGATGGTTTATTGGTTTATAAGCTCTGTACCTTCTTTTCATTCTCTAGAAGCTCTTGAACAGGTCTATATGCCGCAGCAATGCAAAGGTTCTTCCAAACAAAGTCATGAAGGAGGGTCAGATATATGGCACACTCAATTGCTTTACATATAAAGCTAAAGAAGAATAAGAAATAGGGAAAAATACACTTAAATATCATTTGAACTTTAAAATCCCAAATTGGTTCTGTTGACAATAAGAGTAATGAGATTGACAAAAAGAATAATTAGATTGATAACTCAAGCTTTTGGAAAACCACTGATTTGGAATTTTGAAGTTCAAATGGTATTTAAGTGGAATTCTCCTTAAGAAATATAACAGACACTATTCACCTTCAGATCACTGCCAGAGTATCCCTCAGTCAAGTTAGCGAGTTTGTCGAACTGAAAATCAAGATCAAGATTTTCTTGTTCAAGGAAGATTCTTAAAATCTTCATCCGATTTTCAGTATCTGGCAAATCCACATATATCCTGCACAGTGCAATACCACAATAAAGCTTAAGCCAAAAAAATTTTCCCGTAATTTATCAGAAGCCATAATATCAAAGCATGATTCATTAAGGAAAGTAGAGTAAGCTTATCACTAGGTCTATTAGGACATTCAACTTGTCATGCAGTGACTAGATAACTTCAGGAGAAGACCAGAACAAGATTCAGAACTAAAACGAGACAATTGGATGGAGACAAGAATGGTAAGCCTTCGGCAAATAATTATTTCTCTCCGCAAGAAATCGGGTCATTTACCTTCTTGGTAAGCGGCGTATAACAGCATCATCAAGATCAAAAGGCCTGTTTGTTGCACCAAGAATGAGGATTCTTTGACTCTCTTTTGTCCTCAATCCATCCCAAGCTGCCATGAACTCATTCCTCATTCTTCTAGTGGCTTCATGCTCGAAAGCACCCCCTCGTGCACCAAGCAAACTATCAACCTAGAACACTGATTCAAGTCAGAAGCAATTTAAAGAGCCTTTGGAGGATAGCCTGATGCCCTCACAACAAAATGACAAATTTTAAGATACTAAACATTTTCAAAACTGCTAGATTCAACTGTGCAATTTTTCTTAACTTTTCATACTGATTTATAAATTAAAATGCACAGCCAGAGTCACTGCAGAGAAGATACATCATGGCACTTCTATTTCAAGAAATCATTTAACTTTCTAAGATGTACTCTCTTTCTGTGGCACCCACATACGAAACAAAAAAGAAACGTGGTTTATTGTATCAGAATATAATACACCTTTCTCAATCATAAAATGCTTGTTTCAAAAGTAAAATTTAAGTTAATGATATACACTCCAGCACTCACTTCATCAACAAATATAATGACAGGAGCAAGCTTGCTAGCAAAGGAGAAAAGGGCTTTGGTAAGTTTCTCAGCATCTCCAAACCACTGCATCAACAAAGTAACAAACGTCAGACATTGCATTCTGGACGCACTTGTATGGACAAAAATAAGCACAGAATGTTAAACAACATAATCCTTTCATAAAAGGACCATCAAATTTATGATTGTCAGAGTTTCCATGACATTGACTAAAATGGGCAAAAGTTCCAGGACTTGTATCACCTTTGATGTTAGAGTTGAACCAGTTATGCTGATAAAATTTGCGCCTGCTTCTGTTGCAAGTGCCTTGGCCAGAAGAGTTTTCCCAGTGCCAGGAGGACCAAAAAGTAATATTCCTTTGCAAGGCTGATAGAAGCATCTTCAATATCAGATAAATGAGGGAAAAGAGCAAGTTATTTGTTTCGGTTGAAATTGCATACAGGAAACAAGAATCACTACCCGTAACAAGTTTCCACGAGAGAAAAGCTCTGGCCTTCTCATCGGAAGGATGACAAGTTCATTAAGTGCCTTCTTCACATCTTCAAGAGCACCTACGTCATCAAACTTCACCCCAATTTCACCAGGAGGTACTACAGCCGAAATAAAGTTGCTCTCATACTCATCCTTGGCAAGGTTCTGTTGCATTTATTGTAAATATAAGAATAATATAAAATGGGCAAAAAATTCAGAGATATTTCAGCAACTAGCATAAATCACATGCCTTCAGACCCTGAGAAGGCTTCCGTGACATAGTTTCTTGATCCCTCAATCTTGAGATTGCAGTTTCAAGACTTCAAACATGGAAAAAGAACAAAACAAATCAGATCCAAAATTTAGCCAAACATGAGAAATAAGAGGATAAAATAGTTTACCTTTCACGAGGCAGGCACAATCTTTCTCCTTTAACATAAGGAAGTGTGCAAGATGACAAGTAATTATTTTTGGCCCAGCCCACCACCTTTTCAGCTTCTGAAAGCAAAAGTAAATAATTATCAAAGCCATGATACGAGGAAGCATTGCACTAAAAAGAATTGCTGCCTTGGCATTTCTCTAGTAAAACCAGTAGCAACTCAAGATTTAATTTATTTGATAGCAATATTACATTTATAGACTAAATGGGATAGACTTCTACTCCAACTATATAATGTATTGACATCCCAAATATTATGCTCAATAGCATATTTACTCTTGATCAGATTATCCCAAAGGGAATCAGGTTCCAGAGCGAACTGCCATTACAACTTGATCAATAGATCAATGCTCTTGAACACCAAATTACCAGGACCTATGCCTCCATCCTTCTTAGGCTTAAAGGAAACTTCTAAACAAAACACATACTCTCCAAAAAATCTTAGGTTTCATTTAGTATGAATCTGGAAGGGCATCCCTTTCCATGGCATGAAAATTGAGATATGCAGTCAGACTCATGTGATAGATACTTCATAGTAACTGTCAGTTGTGAGTTTACTCAATATCCCCATTAATTTATTTTTTACTCAGGCCATTTTCGGGCGGATTTTAGATGGGATAGGCAGCAGACCATTGTAGTCCACCAACTCAAGACTTCAATTAGTGCTAGTAATTTGAGCCAGCCCGCGGGCTAAACGGGGCAGACTGGTGTAGCCCGCCCCTTCGCCCGCCAGTATTTCACTCTTTTTTTTTTTTTAATTCTCACTCCCTTTCTCTTTCACCCACTCACATCACACTTCTTTTCTTTTATACATTTGTGTTAGGAAGCCAATTTCATTCTTACTTCCCTTTTTTTTCATCTACTCACATCACAAAAACATATAAACACATCTTTTTTAAATTTAATAATAGTAGAATAAATAAATATAATATAAAAATAAAAGAGTCAAATAAAAAGTATAAGGCAGTAATTTAACATAGTATCAAAGGAAAGGCGAGAAGGGTATTTGGATTTATTTTATAAGAAAAACTAAAAAAAAATAAGTGGGCCAGCCCACCATAGCTTGAGAGCTAAACCCCAGGGGCCTGTGCAACCTGCCTCTTGGCGGGCCCAACCCGTTTTACCAGCTCTAACTTAGATGACTTCATATAACCATAGGTCAAGTGAAAACAAGCCTTGCAGTTTTACACATTGATTTAGTAAATAACGTGCGTGGGTGTATGCATATATTCTTCCTGGAATTTGTGCCAAAGAAACACCATTTTGTTTGGGTTACCACTAGATTTGGCCCTTAATAATATGATTTTGTATTTCACCTCATCGAAACAACCACCTCATTCAGTATGTTAAAATTATGTCCATCTGCAAGGAACTATATATAATGTACATGTAGAAGGATGGAGGAAGAAAGGATAATGGCATAGAGGATAAGTGGAATAACTTATAAAATCTGACTGCATTCTTACTTTGCTTTGTCAGAATGAGACCGTGGGTGTTTACTTGCAAGAGGTCCAAGCATGATAGCTCATGTTCTTCAAGAACCTGCAACATGAAAATCCAACTATTATTGTCTGATATTAGGGATGTAAAGCGCATTAAGTGGAACCATACCTGAAAGGAAAAATACATAATGCAAAGAAAGCATATCATATTCATCATTCACTACAGAGTTACTGAAAAGTGCCGCAAAAATAAAATTTTTACCTTATGTAGTTCATTCAAACTACTACGTGAAATCACAATTTTCCTGTCTTCCTCAAGTTGTTTTTGGAAAGTTCCAAGCTGATCCTCCTCCTGCAAAGTGTCATAGAATGTTATATGTAACAACAACATATATTATCAGGACTGAAAGACCACTAGCTGGGGAAAACACTTCCCATAAAAAATAATAAAAAGATGGATAAAATGAAAAAGGTAAAGAAAATGAAGTATTGATAAAGAAAATAAAAATATATGCATTGAGGGGCTTTCGTCTTAGTAGGAGCAAAACTGAATATATGCATTGCAAGTTTGATAAGAGACAAGGCCAAAGAGAAATGGAAGTTGAATTGAGAGGGCAAGTCATCCTACAAGTGACAAAATTTAGATATTTGGGATCAATTATACAACAAGATGGTGAAATTGATGGAGATATCAATCATAGAATTTAAGCCGGATGGTATAAACGGTGAAAAGCTAATGGAGTTATTTGTGATCGTAAAGTACCTAATAAGGTAAAAGGAAAATTCTATCGCACTGCTATAAGACCAGCAATGTTATATGGTAGTGAATGTTGGGCTTTAAAGGGACAACATGGACATAAAATGGGAGTAGCTGAGATGCGGATGTTGAGATGGATGTGTGGCCATACAAGAAAAGACAAGATTCGTAATACTCATATATGCGAACGAGTTGGAGTGGCCCCTATTGAAGCAAAAATAGTAGAAAATCGTTTGAGGTGGTTTGGACATGTTCAGCGAAGGCCATTGAGTGCTCCAGTCAGAAGAGTTAATCAAGCAGTATGGAGTCCTGTTAGACGAGGTCGAGGAAGACCGAAACGAACGCCCAATGAGGTTATAGAGAGAGACCTTTTAATTAATAATATATCAAAATCTATGATTTTTGACAGAACACAATGCGCCGTGCGATCCATGTAGCCAACCCCACCTAGTGGGATAAAGGCTTTGTTGTTGTTATTGTTGATAAAGAAAAATAAAGGTAATGAAAAAGAACTAGCATCTGAAGAAACAGCTTAGAAATGAGAAAGGACTCAATACGATGGTGAGTATGTCATTTGTCAAGGTCAGATTTTTTAATCGACAGGGACCAAAGTATAATAATAAAACAGAACCCTAAAATTTTTGTCATAAGTAATAAGAATTACCTTAGGCGGATTTATGCACAAAACATTAGTGAAAAGCTTGTGGATTTCATCATCATCCAGTCTCTTCGTTGCTCCAAGTCCCTCAGTCAAGTGTTTCAGAGAAAGAGGCTGTTAAAAGTTACAAAAAATCAAGTTCATAACCCAATATAGAGGTGAAATTACAACGATACAAGTGCACCAAACCCTGCCCTGCTGCCAGTTTATTGACCATTGAGTTCTGCATCCAGAATCTCTTCAATTTCTTTATAAAAGGAGACAAAATCCAGATTCAATTTATAACTGCCAGCAGGTAGGGTACAGTTGCTGTTGGGCCCCATAAATTGGCCAAGTAATTTAAATTGAAAAGGAAAACGACCAATAAATAGAAAATAGGCATAAAAATGGTGACTTAAAAGGAATGACCTAAATCTGATTTGAAGGACTTCAAACTAAGGCAAAAAAAGTTCCATTATAAAATGAATCATATAGAGTGAAAGCAAGCATTACCAGCTTACCAACGCGTCCAAAGTTTGGAAGTATCATTGTCTGTCATCACATGGGATCAGATAACAGAAAAAATATGTTACGACTTGCTATATGGTAATGGAATGCAAATCACAATCATGCAGATAACAAGAAAATGTAACCAAAATAGCTGTTGATGCTTACAAATTGCTTTTTCTCTTTTGACCCTGATTGAATTTTGTTTTGTCCACAAATCAACACAACTGGTCCAGACAACTTGTGAAACATTTCTTGAACCTTACGAAAGAACTCTTTTCTGTTCGACTTCAGGACTGATTTATGAAACCACTGTGTACCGTCTGGAAAATAGACAATAAGAGGTTGTTTGGAATCCAAAACCTGCAGAAGTCATGATTCATTGTTCTAGCTATGACGTATCTTACTTTGAGATCCAATGAAATGGAAAAAAAAGGCATTGCAGTATTATACCTCACATAGAGCCTCCATAGCTATGTAGCAATCCTGTATTTGAGCATCAAGGTCATGCTCAATGTCCTTAACTGCAAGCAAATTAAAAAAAAAAAAAAAATTATCACGTAAAGAACAAAAAGGCACACTCCTATTCACATGCTTGTATAGAATCTTGCACCTTAACAACATTATAATTAAATCAGAAGCTTTTTGTTTCAAGCCTTACCAGAGAATCTACTTTACCTAGAGGAGGAAAAATATTATTTCAATATCCATCCGTCACAACACAGTACAATTTTCTTTTCTTTTGCATTCAGAATTTGATTAATAAAGAGATTTTATGACGGGGAAAGAAACAAGAGGACACATAAATATATATAAAGAATGTTCCTGGAAATACAGGTTCAAGCTGATGACTTAAAGCTTAAAAGACAAAATCTTCAAGCAAAATCAACTAACCATAGAAATTCTAAAGACTGAGAGTTAAGAATTTGAGATTGAGTGATTCTATTTTAATAATTTGAATGAGTAAGAAAACTGTACCATGTATCCAACAAAGTCGTGATTCTGTATGTTCATTAGATTTCTCCATCTCACTGTCCTTCATATTATCTTCGCTGATGTCCATGATGACAGCAACTTGATCCCCCTCCACCTCATATACCTCTCCCCGTTGACCATTGGACAAAGATCTACAAAAAGGTTCACATTTTGTTAAAGCAAAAGTTCAAAATATTTATATGTGAGCTATCGGTACTTCAAATACATGTTTCCAGTGGTATAAAACTACAAACTCCATTGCGTATATCTACATAAACGATTTTATAGGATAACACTAAGTTAATCCAATACAATAATAGACAAAGTAACAACTGCCATTGCACCTAAGCTCCAGCAAGTACATTAATGACCAGTATAATATAAAATGCACAAACAAGATATAAACAAACCAGATCCATTACGCAAATATCTAAAGGAAAAATACATCAGCATGCAGCATTTCATTTGGGCAATGCTTAGTCATTAATTTTCCAAGACGAGTAAAAGTGCTGAAGGCCTAATTTAATGATCCTCCCAAAACCTAAGCCTAGAATCATTACTAAGAAGTAATCGACAACTAAAGGAGAGATACATCATAGAAAAGTACTTCAAAAGGCTAGCATGAGTAGCAATGCCCCCAATGCTAACAACCACATCCTTTTTGATGAAACACCATAGTTGCTACTTGTCCAGAATCACTATATGGCACCATGAACTAGGCTTCAAAGGAAATTGACAAAACCATCTGCCCCAAACATTAAGTAAACTGATCTGTTCATGATGCATTAATACTTCACTGCCTAAAGCCTAAAGCCTAAAAGTGAAGCAATGCTTAACAGCCCTCCAAAATCTCTCATTCAAGGAATTATCAATGGCTTGTTATCAACCATGCATACAGTAGTTTAAAACCAAGCCACACTATCGAAGAATCATCCCAAATATTGATAATAAAGTTTCAGAATTTTTTCATTCCCACATGGTTATTGGCTACCAAAAATAAAGGAAAAAATCTATAAATAAAATGGTGGATGAAAGAGATATCCCCATTCTATTCAATTTCAACATAGATGGAGACCAAAACAATTTTTAGTAATTGACTTAGATGCAAAGATATAAGAACCTGCCTACGGATCATGGATTGCATATGGGCTAGAAAGAAGTTGACTTCAATTTGTAGGTAGCAAAAGTCAAGAAAGCAGTTTCAAGATTTTGGCCCAAGGTGAGAGGCATTTATCCAATTGTTTTCTAAACATAGGGATGACTTACCAACCCACCTGCCATGGAAATTAGTGTAAGCATTAGTTGGACCATCAGATGTCAGTATCTTCCCCAGTATGATCCTGTTATAAATTATATTGGCAATGTCAGGTGAGTGCTTAGTCCAGTGGGATAATCATGAAAAGGGTTTACAAGAAAGAGCAAGGGTGGCTGCCCGAGAATCACTCCTGCATCCTCAAAATACATGAGAATCGGCGAGATGGAATATCTCATCACCACTTTCATCCATTTAATGAACTTCCTTTATTTTCAACACAAAAGTTCTAGAATCATTTTCATTTTTCTAGACAGAGCCCACCCTTCAGCATTACTTACATTTTAATTCAAGATTCAAAGAATTATAATGAGGCCCAAACCCCACATCATGCAAATGAAATATGTTTAAGATCATATGATCAATACCTTAAGCTCTGTCCTGAAATTAAAACCCAAACAGCCACACGTGTCTTTGGTTATTACCCAGTCGATCACCATTTCTTCATCTGTTTCCTACATTTCATGATCCCCTTTATTCCTCTCTTACATGCCCCAATAACTCACATCCCCACAGATAAGAATCAGCCTGCTTTCTGTTCAAGACAGTTCTGAAGAACAACTACTTCAGAAATGCCAAGAAATTTGACAGCTTTCTTGCATTTTAAGCTTCCTTAGCTCTCAATATTTTGATTTTCCTTTGGTTTAGAATAATCATGAACTTCATTAGCTGTTTCATTCCTATTTCCTCAGATAATTTCTTCTCTAATCATGTAAAAAATAACATGAACAATACACTTTTTTTCCCTGTCGGATTGGTTAAATTTCTCCTCATATCATCATATTTTACCACCAGTGGCTTAAATTAAGGAATCACATGATGTGAACAATAACCTTCACATGTTTCAGAAAAAGGGGACATCTTAACCCAGCTTTTGTAGAACAGGCCACCATTTTATCGTACACACTAACATATTAGGAACTTCGTACATTGAATAACATCATATCCAACTCTCATATTAGTTTTGTAATGTATAAGAACAAAGCACAACCAATATCTTTCAAGCAGTATGATATGACATGATGTATCATGAAATTTGACAACAATGAAAGAAGAAAAATCGTATGATTCAGGATGAAACACCACATACTCACAACATGGAACCATTGTAGGCTCGTCTATATATGCTTTTAGAGCAACAAGTACAATGGCAAGCGGATAACAAGAGTAGTATGAAATTTAAATTCAATGCGTCAAAGTTTAAAGTAACAAGTGTGATAAACATAATTTATGGAAAATATAGAGAACAGAGAAACGAATGGCTACCTATTGTTGTCTTTCATTTGAACAGACGGCCCAATGTATTTCACACGGTCACCTAAGGATTTCAACAACACATTAATTTATATATTGACAAAAATTTTAATACAAACCGATCATTAATAAATAAGCAAGCAATATACTAAAAAAGCAAAAAAGACAGCCAGATGGAGAGGGGGTGGGGGTAAGAGATGAATTATCAAAATTTAGCATCATGTCACATAACTTAATCCAACATCACATGCATAGCCAAAAACAGTTTCATTATTTTCCACAACATAAACCAGTAGAGAACTGTAACGCATGCATGTCCACTACAGGATCATATTAAATGCATAGGCAACCTCTTCTATGCCAAGGGTGACGGAAGTTTTGCCAATGGAATAGTGCTTACACTAATGAGAATTGAAAATTGATATCTTAATCTACTTGTACGGGCATAGAGTTACAAACAAGAAAAGTTCCAGCTAATAAATAGTTAACCTTTCTTTAATTGGCATCCAGATTGGTGGTCGGAAGGCTTCACAACCTCAGATTTGGTTGGCTCAGAACTTTCTGACTCTTCAGATGACCTCTGGTCAAAATATGGGAAACAAATTACATGAAAAGATCTGTAGTAACAACATGAGTTCAAAAGCTGCCTAAGAGGTCACACTTAAACATTCATGTAATTTTAAAATTCTTCAGAGAACATTTATACAATAGTTTCACTCAAGGTAATTCCCACAAGCATATTATAGCATAGTAGCACTTGACTCAAATTCAGCTAAGCCTGTCATCAATTCGTTTCCATAAATAATAAATCATATTTAATCCCTACTATTCATATCTAAGAAAGCATAAGGATAAGAATGCAGAAAGACTAGCTATTCTATAGCTATGGCACTCCCCTCCTCTTCAGTAGCCCATGATTCACACCATCATCAAAAGATAGAAAAATTGGTTTCATCATTTCATATGCATGACGCCAAACTTTTTACTATTAATTACAGATGATAAATGATTAGGTCAATATAAAAATAATTTGCCTCTCCAAGGAATGCTCACTTAAATAAATAACAGATGCAAAGTTGACATCATTCCCTAATTCTCTGCGTGAAACTCAAACCAGGTGCCAAAAGGCCATCGACTTTTGATCGAGCAAGGTTCCCAAAGGTTGAGCGCCTGAGTGAACTCATCACCTCTCTTCACACGAGAGCTGATGAGGGTGTTCTGCACCTCACCTCAGCACCTTTGGAAAGGCAAGTGATTATGAATCCCTTCTATTATAAAGTATCTATATATCAGATCAAAGTAAACCTAAATGAAAAATACTTCAACACTAGCATCAGAATAGTTACATTATTGGGCCTACGATAAAGCTCTTACAATTACAAGATATTTCATTAATTAATTTTATCATCATGAATTGGCTGAATAATTATATCCTACAACCTTTAGGAAGTTAACCATTCAGACACCTTTAAGAAACCAACACTAGCGTGAGAAGAGTTACATTCTAAGGTCTAAGATAAGGCTATCATAGTTACTGAATTGTTCATTAATTCATTTCATCTTAGCCATATATCTGAATAATACTATCATGTTACCCTCAACAAGTAAACCATATAGACACCTTTTCAAAGTCTTCAATGTTGTAGGGAACAAGTTTCTGAACAGCAGCTTTCACCTTCTTTAGGGCTGCTTCAGCAGTTGCTATTGCATCATGTTCTTCGTTATCACTGGCATCTGACTTTGCCTCAGTACTGCTAGTCCACTCTTCTTCATTGCTTGCATTGTTATCATCTTCATCCTCTGACTCCAGAGAAGCCTCCTCTCCAGATTCTGCATTATCATCATCAGACTCGCAATCTGATGATGACAAGTCATCATCAATATACTGCATGACAATAGGGGCAAAAAAAAAAGTATTAGTAACCTTTCCCTTCTAGCCCCAAAAGCCAAAAGCACTAAACCAATTATATTAAATTGCAATTTAACTTCATCCAGAACTTACATAAGGAGCAAGGATATTGCTATCAAGCACCAGTAAAGGGACTTTTAGATCTTGTGCAAGGGCTCTAACTAATCTCTCTCGATAGAGCTCAGTACCTGAAGGGAGCAAAACAGCATGAACATTCAAAAGAAAATTTTTGAATGTGATTCATGCAGGCCAGATGCCAGATAAGCAGTTAAATGGCATGTGGTATATGTAACTAAAATAATAATGACTGAAACTGAAGGAAAAGATGGCGTACCAGGAACGCTCTGGAGCAATATCCTCCCGCTTGAAGATGAGAGGCGAGTGCCATAAGAAGAAGCAACCTTATTATGTCTCAAATGGGAAGCAGCACATTCAACCAGAAGTTTTTTGGTATTCTCACTATGAAAGGATAAATTAAATCATACATCAACATTTGAAAAACAAAGAAGAGTAGACATTAAAATGTACGAGAATGGAAAAATGAAGAGTGAGTAATTACTGAACATAGTAAGGAAATGTGTCCCATGAAATGTTTATTTTCTCCCAAGGAACAACCCTTCTCAGAAATTCATTTTTGAACTTATCCTTTCTCGTTAAAAAGGGTGATTCTCTCTTTTTATTTTCAATGGCAATCTTCTCATTCTTGAGCCACTCCTCTTGATCCTGTTCCCCAAGTCGAGCATGAGCATTACAGAGTTTCGCATCTTCCCCAAACTTATCATGCCAGTTCTTTCCCTTATCACAGTGAGCTCCATCATTTGCATTTAAATGTTTATCCTCACTTGCATTCCTTCCATCACTTTCAGAACTGTAGAAGCGTAACTGAGTGCTTCTGAAAAATAAACTAGGCCTTCTGTTCAGATCAGTACAATTATTATTAGATGATGCAACCCTAGATAAAAAGGATTCCAATAGACGTCTCCTTATTATGCTATCATGCGAAACACATTCTTCCACAGTAGTCTTAGGGCACTGAGGTTGAAAGCATGCATGACCATAGCATCTTGGCCTAAAGTATTTGGGTGGCTGAAACGAAATGCCCCGCCTCCAATCTCGACATTGTATTCTCCTAAAGTACATTGAAATTACAGTTTCTCTCCAACTCTTCTTATCTACAGCAAGAGAACCCTTTCATCAGATTATATGAATGCAAAACCATAAATACTTATTCTACCTAAATTACTCAATAACTTTGAGGTTCAGACTGCAACCAAAAGTGAAGTAAGATTAAATTCATTCAGATGGACTAAGTTAAGAAATTCTATAATATTGGACAAAAAAACAGAACTCGTGAGAAGTCACATCTTTGTGGAACTCCTATCGTTGTCTTAAATCTTGAGTTTAGTATTTTAAATCTTAGCATCTAGAGTTAGAGATATCATACATAGTGGAATTCCTTGTGCGTGCTAGCCTCCTCATTCACTGTATTTCTGCTCTTAACTTGAATTCACAAGAACCAACCGATATAGTTTACCATTCAAACAGAAATAAATATAACTGATTAATTCAGAAGTATCCTTCAAGAAAAAGGTATAATAATGAATGAGAAAAACAAATTAAATGATAGTGGATGAGACAGGTACGATATGATTTCCCAAATATTTTTAAATAATTTTAGGTGAAATTCAGTTGAGATTTTCCAAGGACACACTGAAGTCTGAAACCCATGTGTGGCTGATCCTTCTCATGCCATTTCTAATTATTTTAGTCTTTGGTATTAAGATTTAATTAGTCAGTCAGGTTTAGGCCTTGGAATATCATTTCATACAGTTCCCATTCACGCAAATGGTAGGAAACATGAAACCAAACCCCTGTCACACAATGTGTGCATTCCAACTGCATCCTTGACATAACTCCATAAGAATGATGTTAAAAAAATGAGATTAATATTCTGTTCATCATTAGTAATTATATTCAAGTCACCTGACCAACATTATGCTAAATAATATACATCACCCCCTCCACATATAGCTGGCCTAAATAGCAACACGAGACCGGATAAGATTTATTCACATCATAAACTGAATATTAAGCATAAATATACCCAAAGTATATGATGGTACTTCCGTAACCAGAATGTTATATTGGATATGTGAAGGAGGGAACCATTCACTTTGGCACTTTGCAATGAACAAAGCCAGAACTGGTCAACCGGAAAGGATGGCACGAGGATCTCACGAAGGTCGTCCTAGAATTGCCAGTAAGCACGCTCATTTATTTACACTTCATAACAAACGATATACATTCATCTTGCATCATTATGCAACCACTAGAACATGTGTATCTAAAGGTTACGCCTTGAAGTCTGCGAGACAGAAAAGAAAGATCCACCTGAACACTAGTCCGCAAGACGATAAACAGAAAACCGCAGATAACATAAAACCACAACAGGTTTGTTCATTCAATTCAATTATTTGCCGAATCATGAAGAGTACAGATTGTCATGTTTTTCCTCTCACATGTAGAATCATTCGCTCTAGTGCGATATATAGAATCAAATGATGATAGAGGGAGAAAGCACACCGTTTGGGAGTAAATTGCCTCTGTGCAGTCTTAGGTGTTAGCCTGTGGCCATAAAAGAAAGTGGGGGAAGGAGCGTTCGGGAGAAGAGAAGGATGGGGGTGCTTTGAGGGGTGAGGCGAAGTTATCAACTCAGATGATGCAGAACAGGAACATTGGACAACCCCGGAACTCCGAACTAGTATTTGTCCTTGGACCTCGGCTCGTGATTCTTATGCTCCGTAGGTTTACAGTACTCGGGTCTGGTTTATTGGACTCGTATCTTCAAGTTTTATAGCATTGGCCCATGCAGGACTGGGCCACCTTCGGCCCAAAATAGGCCCATCTAATCAATTTTAGTCAGATAATTAAAAATTTTAATTAGTTTGAACTTTGAAGACTTGTCGAAATTTATTTCAGACTCATCATAGATCTCAGCCAACCTTTTGTTAAACATTATATATAATACACACACACACATGTATATTTCTAAATGCATATCTTATCATGCCATAATTAAGAAAATATTTTTTAAAAATTGAAACAGAATACAGTTAGGAAAAGATTTACATCTTGTTAACCGTACGAATTTCTTATGTTAGATTTGTGTATCCAGCATTAATTCCTTTTAGCCTTCAAAAATAAGAACCATTATCCAATAACAGTAGCTGAAGAATGAGGGGAACAAAAACAGAGCAACATATATATAGCTTAGGAAAAAATGAAAAGATGACAAGTTTGTTTGGTATTACACAGGAGATGTTAATTGTGCTTATTTTGAATAACGAATAATAAGAGTGCACATGCACATGAACATGCACATATAAGCTTCAAAAATAGAGCAATTAAAGCTGAATATCGAAGCTGGGGTGGGATCTTATTGTGAAAGTAGGCAGGGATATTACGATGTAATTAAGTCATCTCGACAACCTGTCCTGCACTGCGCTTCTTCCTTGCCTGCTCTGCAGCCTCAAGATCGTCATACAAGGAAGTGCCGTACTTGGAAACGGAACTGTCAAGCTTGTCGCCCTGACCCCATATAGCATATGCCTCTTCCCCATGAGCTGCCTCGTCCCCTACCTCCATATCCTCCTCCGACATCCTTAAAGGCATCCAGAGCCGAATGAACAGACATATGAGGCTCGTCACTGTCACATTCAGCAGCGTCACAAAGAGCACCCCCAGCAATTGCACCCCGATCTGTCGCATCCCTGTTTTGGCGTCCTTCATTTGCAGGCCATAGAAGAGGCCCACATATTGGTTGTAGGCGCCATAGAACAGAAAGTTCAGCTTGGGCTCCGCAAACAGGCCCGACATGATGCCTCCCAGAGACCCCGCCACGGCATGAGTGTGAAATACAGCCATGGTGTCGTCCACCTTCTGAAGCAGCCTGGATCTCTTGTGGACCACCATCATCGTCACCCACGGAATAGAGCCCGAGCATATCCCCATGAATATGGCGGCCCATCCCTGCACAACGCCGGCCGCCGGGGTGATGCAGACCAAGCCGGTGATCATGCCCTGAACTGCGCCGATCACTGAAGGCTTGCGGAAGAAGATGACGTCGAGGACGACCCAGGTGAGGAGGCTGGTGGCGGTGCATGCGTGCGTGTTCAACACCGCCAAGGAGGCGTCCATGCTCACCGAGTAAGGGTCTCCTCCGTTGAAGCCCGTCCACCCCATCCACAGCAGTCCCGCTCCCGCCAACATCAGCAGTATGTTGTTGGGAGGAAACCTCTCTCTGTCCTTGTTCAGCCTGGGACCAACCTGCAACGTAACCAACCCAAACAAGCTAAGTGAAGAATTTAGTGTAACTGACAAATTCAGCAAAAGCTTACGTACCCAATATGCAGCGGTGAATCCAGCAACCCCGGAAGAGAGATGGATGACGTATCCTCCAGAGTAGTCAATTAAGCCCATCTTGGCCAGAAAGCCTTGAGGACTCCAGATGCTGAAAGCCGTGAAGGTGTAGGAGAAAGTGAGCCAGAGAGGAACGAACAGCATCCAAGCGTAGAAGTTCATGCGGCCCAACACAGCCCCTGCGATCAAAATCAAAGTGATGCAAGCAAATACGCCCTGGAAGTATACCATGGTGGCGTTTGGGAACATGCCCAGAAAAGCCGGCTTGAATAGGTAGGCCTCGTCCAGGGACACAGCGGGCTTTCCCCAGAATGGAGCAAGCTTGTCCCCAAACGACAATCTGTAGCCCCACGTCACCCAACACACGAACACGCACGCAAAAGCATAGAGCGACATGAACGCTGAATTCACCGCCCATTTCTTCTTCACCGCCCCTCCGTATAAGATGATGAGCCCCGGCACACTTTGCATCCCTACTAGTGTTGCCGCTGTCAGCTGCCACGCATTGTCTGCTTTGTTCATCCACTCGGGGCTTGCCGGGGAAGCTGCTAGGTTTGACGGAATATCCATCTTTAATTTATTAATGAATGTAATTAGTGCAGGAATATGGTTGGTTCATCATGAACGGGCCGGGGTTTTATTTATATATGGAGGACCTCACTTTTGATTCTCACGCCTACTTGTTTTCATCATGCTCCCTAGCTTTCTCCAATTCTCCTCCTTCTTTGTCTTAGGCCACTTCGCTGCTCATGTTATTGTTTCGCTGCTGACGGGTATTCCAACCATGTTTCTTAACGGTATATTCATATTCTATTCTTGCTCCTTGTTGTCAATGTCTCCCCTGTTCAAGATTCAGTACGGTATGCAGATTATCTTCCCACTAGGAATATGTATGTACCATATGCATATTATTATCTTGCGAGGCATGATGAAAACACTAAGAGTCTGTTTTGTATGAGGGTATGGGAGTTGAGGAGAATGGAGGGATTTTACTCTCCTTCTTTTATTTGGATAACTAAAAGTTTTAGGAGGGGAGGGAAAATTTTTTAAAATTCTCCCCCCCTCCAAAAATAGAAGAATTTAGAGGGAAATGTTAATGTTTGAACTCAAATTAATTAATATGTCCATGTCATTTTAAAATATTCTTACGATACCTTTCTCATTATTTAATTACAAAATTATAATTTTATATAGTAAATTCCATTTATAATTATATTTATTTATTTTTTATAATTATAAAATTATAATTTTATGTATTAAATTCCTTATATAATTATATTTTATTAAATATGTTAGAAAATTATTAATTACAAATTAAATGAAATAAGAGTAAAGTTGTCCATATAAAAATATTTATCCTCCCCTCCCCTCCTATACCAAACATAATACTATTAAAATCCCTCATCTCCCCTCTCTTTTTGTCAACCCAAACAAGGTAAAAGAAAATCTCTCTCAAACCCTCCCCTCCTCTCCCCTCCATTGAGCCAAACATAGCCTAATGGTCTGTTTTATATGAGGAGAAGGGAGAGGAAGAGAATGGGGGGATCTTGTTTGGATAACTAAAAATTTTAGGAGGGGAGGGAAATTTTCTAAAATTCTCCCTCCCCTCCCCCCTAAAAGTGGGGGAATTTAGAAGAAAATGTTAATATTTGAACTCAAATTAATTAATATGTCCATGTCATTTTAAAATATTCTTACGATACCCTTCTCATTATTTAATTACAAAATTATAATTTTATATAGTAAATGTCATTTATAATTATATTTATTTAATTTTTATAATTATAAAATTATAATTTTATGTATTAAATTCCTTATATAATTATATTTTATTAAATATGTTAGAAAGTTATTAATTACAGATTAAATGAAATAAGAGTAAAATTGTCCATATAAAAATATTTCTCCTCCCCTCCCCTCCTATACCAAACATGATATTATTAAAATCTCTCACCTCTCCTCTCTTTTTGTCAACCCAAACAAGGTAAAACAAAATACATCTCAAACCCTCCCCTCCATTAAAATTCCTCCCTTCCCCTCCCCTCTATCCAACCAAACATAGCCTAAGGGTTTGTTTGGTATGAGGGGAGGAGAATGGTGAAATTTTACTCCCCTCCCCTTGTTTGGATTGTTCAAATTTTTAGAAGAAGAGAATTTTTTTTTCTCTTCCCCTCCCCTCCAAAATTGGGGAAATTTGGAGGGAAATGTTAATGTTTGGATATACATTGACTAATATGTTCCTACTATTTTATAATATTCCTACAGTGCATTTTTCATTCTTTACCCAAAACTGTCACACATTTTATAATTATATTTATTTAATTTTTATAATTATAAAATTATAATTTTATGTATTGAATACCATTTATAATTATATTTTATTAAATATGTTAGAAAGTTATAAAATACAAATTAAATGAAATAAGGGTAAAGTTATCCATATAAAAATGTTTCCCCTCCATTCCCCTTCTATACCAAATAAGGTAATGTCAAAATCCCTCCCCTCCCTTCTCTTTTTGTCAATCCCAACAAGATAAAAAGAAATCTATCTCGAACCCTCTCATTCCCTCCCCTCCATTAAAATCCCTGATTTCCCTCCATTCTATGGAGGTAAACATAACCTAAATGATTACTCAATATTATATTTGAGAATTAAACTTTGTCAAACTAAAATTCTTTCAACCCCCCATTTTCAATTCACCAAAAGAACCCTTACAGTTATTTGTATTTTCCTCTCAAACGCATTCCATCAGTTTTAATATTTGTATTTATATTCCCAAATCCCACTGCAACTTATGATGCTCCGTTTGATTCTCATCAATCAACAGAACTTGAGCAAAAGAATTCTCTTGAACTGCTCGTCATCAACAAAAGTAATCGACGTCCCCAAATCGTATCCAAGGGAAGAAATCATCTGAGAATGAAAAGGCACGTTGGTAGGAGGTGCAGACACAACTATGCTAATCATATATTATATATACAAGCCAGACAACAAAATACATCAGAAAATTGTTTATTCGATATAAAGGCGAATTTTCATTTTAAATTCTTTAAGTTTTACTCAATCTTTGGTTTAGACCCAAAATTTAATTTTTTGGCACAAGGCCAGACCCCTGTGCTTCCAGAAGTTGTAAAGGGCTTCTTTTCAGTCCCTTGCATCTTTTTAAATGTTTTCATGCAAGCCCCTTATGTTTTGTAATGTTAGAATGCAACTCCTGTTGTTCCAGCACTCCCAAAAACTTCAACCAGGATTTTCCACCGATTGAGATTTTATTGATACTGTGGAATGCTTAGTCAACAAAAAAAAAATACTGTGGAATCACTGCAATCACAGTAATCAATGCAATGCCTCCTTGATGCTTGAGAAGTCAATGACCCTTTTGATTCATGAAATTGAAGAAAATGTGAAAGATTGAACCTCCAAATCCAAATCTTAACTCTCTACTTTGAATGTGAGGCATGAAACCCAAACTGTGACTGGGAATTATAAGAGGGGATGACAAAAGATGGCTAATTAAGATATAAACTATGATGTAATAACTTTCATGTCAGTGCTTCTATTCTGTCCGTTAAGCTATGTCTGAGTCTGGTCAGACAATTCCGTTAATTGAGTTGACAAAGAAGAATGATATTGAACCTGATTTGAACCAACATAAAAGGTTGAAGGGCTAGATTGAAATTTGAATAGAACTTGAAGGACTAACTTTTGCCCGAGATGAAAAATATCAAAAAGAACTACCCAACATGTTCAAAACCGTACCACTAAGAGATATGCTCTAAATTATTACTATCAACCAAATGGCGCAGTTAATGGAGGCTGTAACTTATCTCCATACAACAGGGATTCCACCGAAGATCCTTGTGAGAAACCCGTAAATGAGGAGGAAGAATAAGGGATTATACCTGAGGAAACCATCTTGAATATAATGCTCGAGGTCTGCTTTTCTCCACTGACAATACATAACCTCCAACTTATTGAAGTCTATCCAGGCGTACCTGTAATGAGCACGCATTTACAATCCAGGTGGACAACAATTGACCAAACATCACTACAAAAAAAATGACTTTTAGCGGTGACAAAAGTCACCACTAAAAGTCTAAAAGTCGCTGCTGAAAGTTTTCAGCGGCGACAAAAAGTCGTTGCTGATGCGACTGTGGTGAAAGTTTTGGCAGCGACAAATATAGTCGCCGTTGAAAGTATACTTTCAGCGGCAACAAATGTAGCTGCCAAAGAGGTACTTTCAGTGGCGACTTTAAATGTCGCCGCTGAAAGTCAATATTTAGAAAATAAGGGGAAAAAATAATAAATAAAGCCACGTCAGCATCTATGCCACCTATCACCTGTCATATCAGCCCATGTCACCACCCACTTGCCATATCATATGCCACATCATCGCCACATGCCACGTCGTGCCACATCATCACTCCATATTTTCACCTCCCAAATGTGTCTCCACCAAGTTCGAACCCCCCACCTTTTGGATGTTGTCTTGAGCCTCTACCATGTGAGCTAGGATGAAATCTCATCAAGGAAATGCATAACTAAATATATACACACACATAACTGAATATTACACACATACATACAAATAGATACAAATATATACATATACATATATATATATATATATAATATAATATAATATAAATATCTATTTATTAATATAATATTTATAATATTTCCATATAGATAAAAATATTGATTAATTAATATAATATTATTAATTTGATATTTTTTATTTTTTATATTGAGTGTATAATATTATATAATAAATCAATAAATGAGTTTGCATTTAATTTATATCTAAAAAATAAAAAAATTATTATATAAAAATAAATAAAATAAAGCATTAAATAATACTAATCAAAATATTTTAAAAAATATATATTCAAAGTTATTGAGGATAAGATGTCATCTATCAAATCATTGATATAATAATAAGATATTAAATAATATCCTTGAGATCCTATTTGACAACTCATATGTAGAATAATATCCTAAGAGGGAAACTACTAATAAATCTAAAATATACTTTGGATTATTCAAATTATATAAAAGATTAAAGTTATAGTTGGAAGTCCTCTTAAATAATATCTTTTATTTGTCTTCTTCCATGACCTAAAATCATTGACAAAATTGTCCTCCAGAGTTCTATGATTTTTTTTAGATAAAAAGTGTCATTACATAAAATCTATCTATAAGGATATCTTAAGTAAGGTATGAAAGAACAAAAAATCTCATATAACCTAATATATGAACCATTCACATTCTTTTTAACTAACATTCGTTAAATTGTGTTTTTATTAGAGTGTGTGATTTAGAAATTTATTTTGTCAAACTATAATAGCATATGAGAAGCACATATTCTTTGACTTATTTTATTCTTTTTTGAAGCATAGCATTTTTCTTTCATTCTTGTTTTGCAACTATGAGGTAGAAAGAAATTGGGTTGAATCATATACATATTTTATAATTAAATAAGTGTAGATTCTAAGCTATATTTAATTAAATTTATCAATATTTTATAACTAATTAATTAACTTTCATATATTTTATTCTCTTCAATTGATTATAATCATACAATAAAAACTACTAATATATTTTTTATATTTTAGATATTAAATGAGTTAGAATGATTGTTTTTAAGTACACACAACAATGATAAAGAAATCAAAATTGAAATATTTAATACTCCTTCACTTTGCATGTTTGTGTACAATAAAATGGCGGATGCATCATTCATTTTAAATCAAAATACCAATTTAAACATAACCCCTGTGAAAATGAAAACTTATGACCTTATTTTATTTCTTCATGATAAGTATCATATTTAATATTTTGAGAGATTAAATATTATATTTTAAAAAAATATTTTTTATGGAAAAAAAAATAATTGAAAAACCAATACTTTTGGCAGCGACAATAAAAGTCGCCACTGAAAGTTTCACTTTCAGCGGCGACATTTATTGTCGCCGCTGTAAGTGTGACTTTCAGCGGCGACTCTTCTTGTCACCACTAAAAGTCAAGTTTTGGTGGTGACTTTTTAGAGTCGCTGCTGAAAGTGGTAACCGAAAGCCAGTTTTTTTGTAGTGCATATATTTATACTTTCATATTCTAAATCAATTAATACCAATTTTTATATTACTATTCTGTTTTCTATATTGCTTGTCACTTTGATTATCATTTTTCATTACGATTCTTCACCAACAATATAATACTTACCTTATCATATTTTCATGTATGCCAACACATAACTATGTCAGGAAATAAAAATAGGAATATCACTCTCACTCCTGCCATGAATTTTATTCTTCTATAAAGGATTGGAGGTATTAAAAACTTGGGAGATGTCTCAAGTAAGGAAAATAATATATTGACAAGCCTTCCGTAACTTGTCAATAGTAATTCTTTTATTTATTAATGGTTGATCTATATTTGTTAATAAGGACTTTTCTAATATTATTTTTTATATTTAGAATTTAAACAATATTCTCTCAAAATTTTTTACAGCCGTTCAAAATTATTTTTGACTGGCATAATTTAGTGAAGAGCGAAGGTGAGAAAATTATCATGAATCTGAATACTTCATACAAAACTCAATTTTTTAAGCGTTAATGTTAAAAAGAATTAGTTAAGTTCCTTTTTTTAAAAAAAAAAAAGGTTAAATTAGTTATGTTTAAAATATTTTCATTTTTTTAGTGAGACAATTTAAATCCATCCTCATGACAAATGACCTACATTACTCACACCTATTTAAGCACGTGGGGTACAAAACAGAACAACTTTTTTTTTTTTGGTGTTGACATTTGATCCCTTGGCAATTTTTTTTTTCATGTAAATCATATCAATTTTATTATTTCAAATGCTTTATTAAGGAACAGGGGGATTTAAACCTTTTGACTTTTTTTTTTTAAAAAAAAAAACTTCGGCGTAACCTCATAAACTATCATATCTATTGTGCGGGAGAAAAGATATTGGAAAATTACGATAAATTCCTAGAGAAGTAAAAATATAAAGAAATAGTCTTGGGAAATGTCAAAATTATCGTGAAGTCCTATGGGACTATTTTGTAATAAATTATAAATAATAAAAGTCTAAAATACCCCTGTAAGATAAATAAAGATAGGGAAGGAAAAAATTTGTCAAAGTCAGAAGGCAACACCTCTGGTATTGACGTGAAAAACTCAATGAAGGTTTGATGATCAACCAAGGTTGAAGAGTAAGGTATAGAATTGATGTCAACACCTCTCTTATCTTCATTATTCCATTTGATTCATATTTTATGTTGAGTAGATAAATAAATTTTGAGGCTTTCTTGATTCATCTTCATTTTGGTCAAAAAAAGGGTACAAACTGTCATCTTTTGTGGGTATTGTTATCTATTATATTTGTAGACTATAAAGACAGATATAGGTAAATGCAATGGATATGCTTTGACTGTGGTTTCAATGTGTTTAAGTATGGTTTATTATGCTATGTTTTCGCTGTGAGTATGCTCTGTTTTTGGGTTTATTGTGCTGTGTTTCTGAAAAAAAAAGCTAAGGAATGAAGATGAGGGTAAAAGGTTTGTAGTTATATAACTTGGCGTGTGAAGAAAAAAATGTGTTGTTAATAGGTACAGTGATAGTTGTCAATATATGTACTGAACTTGTTAATGACAACTATAGGTAATATTTAAATATTTTACTTGTGGTGTAATGATGTTTGGCAATGGTTTGAAAAGTTTACTATATTTTTTGGTATTTTAAGCTGTTTTTACTCATTAAAAGTGAGAAGTAATGAACATGGTGTGAAAGTTGTGTGGCTGGAAGTCCTGATATACAAAGTCAGAATGTCTTGTTAATAGGGGCATCAATAGTTGTTAATATAGGTGGTAAACTTGTTAATGACAACTGTATTTTACAGGTGAACAACGGTGGTGGCTAGCACGTGTGGTAAGAATCTACTATGTTTCCTTCATATAGGGGCAATGTTTGTAGTTAATGGAGATAGCGATATAACATATGTTGGGGGAAGGGTCAGATCAAGAACCATTAAGGAAGGGACAAGTTATAAAGAGTTTCAAACAGTGATATCCTCCATTTTTGGAAAAGAGAGTGATGGACTTGTTATGAAATTCACATTGTACCTTGTATATGCATTTTCAGATGTAAATGAAGGTTGAATATACTATGGTTTTATATCCCACTTTCATTTATGGAAATTTGCAATCTGATATAAATTCATTTGTCAATGTATGGACATGAAGTAGTCAATAGACACCCATACAGTTATTAATATATATATGCAGTTATGTTTACACATTTGTATTCCACTTTCATTTATGAAAATTTTTAGTCTAACGTAAATTCAGTTGTTAATATATGCGTATGAAGTAGTCAATGACGCCCATGCAGTTATTATTATATCTCCTGGTTATGATCACTTTAGAATATGATATTTTATGTGCATCTATTTATAGATTACCTCTGTTGTTGTTATTCAACATTAATTATGTTGACATATTATATCACTTGTCAATGGACGGTATTGGACTTGTCAATGGAAGTTCATTGACTTGTCAATGACGACTTAATGATTTGTCAATAGAGGCTCCTCGACTTATCAATTAAGGCTAATGGACTTGTCAGTAGAGAGCTCTAGAGTTGTAAATGGAGGCTTTGGGACTTGTCAATAGAAGTTCATTGACTTGTCAATGCAAGGATAATGATTTGTCAATGTAGGTTCTATGAATTGTCAATGGAGGCTCCATGACTTTTTAATGGAAGGCCATTAACTTGTCAATGGAAGGCTTTAGAGTTGTCCATAAAAGCTCATTGAGTTGCCAATGGAGGGCAATGGAGTTGTCAATTGAGACTCCAGGAGTTGTCAATTGAGACTCCAGGACTTGTCAATGGAGGCTTTATGACTTGTCAATGAAGGCTCATTAACTTGTCAGTGTCGGCTAAATGACCTATTAATAGAGGCTCTTCGACTTATCAATGGAGGCTTCAGGACTTGTCAACGAAATCTCATTGATTTGTCAATACAGAGACAATGACTTGTCAAAATAGGCTCTATGACTTGTCAATGGAGGCTTCAAGACTTATTAATGGAAAGCCATTGACTTGTCAATGGAGGGCCCTTGAGTTGCCAATGGAGGGCGATGAAGTTGTCAATGGAGGCTCCAGACTTGTTGATGAAAGCTCATTGACTTGCAATGTCGGCTGATTGACTTGTCAATATAGGCTTCTTGACTTGTCAATTGAGGCTAATGGACTTGTCAGTGAAGGGCCATAGAGTTGTCAATAGAGGCTCCGGGACTTGTCAATGTAAGGACAATTACTTTTTTATGTAGGCTCTATGACTTATTAATGGAGGCTCCATGACTTATTAATAGAAGGCCATTAACTTGTCAATGGAGGGCCTTTGAGTTGTCAATAAAAGCTCATTGAGTTGCTAATGGAGGGCAATGGAGTTGTCAACGGAGGCTCTAGGACTTATCAATGGAAGCTCATTAACTTGTTATTGCAGGGAAAATGACTTGTTAACGTAGGCTCCAGAACTTGTCAATGGATGCCCATTGAGTTCCCTGTAGTTGTCAATTGAGGCTCCTCAACTTGTCAATGGACGCCCATTGACTTATCATCACAGTCTCATGCAATTGTCACTGGAGTAAAACAATGTGGAAGAAAGAGCATCATATGTGCATTATATAACTTTAGCACTAATGTTAACTAATGACAATGATTATGTAATTCATAATTACAACAAACATCTCAAGTACAAGACGTTTGAACTTCATCATAACAAAAAACATCACATCTATACAATGTATGTTACTGCACTTGATCATTACCAACAAGTTAGCACAAATACAATGTGTGTACGTAATCATTATATGCTATCCATACAATCAATGTGTACTATGTCAAAGTTAACCACTACTGGAATATACAATCCAAGTTAGCATCCTAATTGGTTCTCTTCCTCTTATGTATGTCTTGAACCAGAGATATAACTCTTTCCGCATGTTTGTTGTGAGGATGAGTAACTAGCCACCACAAGACCTCAACCTTAATTTCATGGAGTTCTTCTATGGAATAGTAAGACATGGTGTAACAGTCTTGACCTTGTTCGGTTCCATCCTACATCTGTAACCAGGAGAGTATGTGCACACCATAAGAGTCTCTACACATATAAATATAAAAAAATTACAAACCAGATTAGGCATATGATAATGTAGTAAAATTAACAAAAACCATAATGTCAACTCACGTGTCTGCTTGCACATCCACTTTTACCCACATCACTCCCTTCTCAATTTTGTCCTCGTCCTCAAACAATTTGGGCTTGACTCTTCGAAGAATTTGGAAGAAGTAGTTTCACTGAAAAAACATAATAAATATCAGTCACAAAAATGAATAGAAACATAGTAGATTCTTACCAGGCGTGCTAGCCATCACCGCTGTTCACCTGCATAATACAGTTGTCATTAACAAGTTTACCACCTATATTAACAACTATCGCTGCCCTTACTAACAAAACATTTTGACCTCGTACATTAAGACTTCCAGCAACACAACTTTCAAACCATGTTCATTACCTCTCACTTTTAATGAGTAAAAACAGCTCAAAATACCAAAAAACATGACAAACTTTTCAAACCCTTGCCAAACATCATTACACCACAAGTAAAACATTTAAATATTACATATAGTTGTCATTAACAAGTTTAACACACATATTGACAACTATTGTTACACCTATTAACAATATTTTTTTCTTTCGCACACTAGGTTATATAACCATAAACATTTCACCATTATCTTCATTTCTTAGCTTTTCTTTTGCAGAAACACACCACAATAAACCCGAAAACAAAGCATACTCACAGTAAAAACATAGCATACTAAACTATACTCAAACACATTGCAACCACAGCCAAAGCATATCCATTGCATTTACCTATATCTGCCTTTATAGTTAACAAGTATAATAGAGGACAATACTCACAAAAGATGAAAGTTTTTACCCTTTTTTCGACGAAAACGAAGATGAATCGAGAAAACCTCAAAATATGTTTACCTACTCAACAGAAAACATGAATCAAATGGAATAATGCAAATAAGAGAGGTGTTGGCATCAATTTCATACCTTATTCTTTAACCTTGGTTGATGACTAAAACTTCATTGAGTTTTTTGCGCTAATACCAGAGGTATTGCCTTTTGGCTTTGACAAATTTTTTCCTTCCTTCTCTATATTTATCTGACAGGGGTATTTTGGACTTTTACAATTTCCAATTTATTACAAAATAGTCCTATAGGACTTCACTGTAATTTTGACATTACCTGAGATATTTTCTTCGTATTTTTCCTTCTTTGGGACTTAATTGTAATTTTCTCAAAAGATATATCAAGTATTAATTATCATAAGTTTGTACTCCATAATTATGTGATCTTTCTGAGGAAAAAAATGAAATATTCCCTCTCATCTTTAATATAAAATATATTTATCTAATTTAATTATATTAAAAAAGTTATTTAATAATATATATATTTTCTAAAACCTCTTGATTATCTTTCTTAATTTTCTTATTCCTTCTCCTCCTCGACTATTATTAAGGAAGCATTAACAAAAATAAATTAAAAAAATATTGACAAATATAAAAAAACTTATCTCATATCTATCTATTAAATTAATATATAAAAATAGGGTCAAAAGTAGGACTCATGTGGGACTGCCAAGTGGGATCTCGGTTCAACAGTATTTGGTGAGTCACTCCCTCACTTTTGTTTTTAATAAAGGAAAAATGTGAATTTTGTTATGAATATTGATTATGTGGATGTCCATTAACCCTCATCTAAGCCAATTTACTCTCCCAGTCAGTTAGGCATATAAGATCAGATGGCACTATTCATCAACGATTAAAGTACTATTCATCATTGTAGCATTTTACTGTAGAAGTACTGTTCATACGCGTTTTACTGTAGCACACTGTAGCATACGCGGTTCACTGTATCAGTACCGTAGCAGTTACTGTTCATACGCGTATTTTACTATTCATACGCGTTTTTTGCCTATAAATAGGAGCATTGGGCTGAGAATTCTGTACACACAACTGAATGAGAATTTCCCTCTGATTTCTCTCTTCTTAATCTCTTATTCTCTCTGATTATCCATATTTTTATAACACGTTATCAGCACGAAGCTCTGCTAAAGGTATGATATTCTTATAGTTTCTTTGATAATTTATACTTTATTTTATAATATCTTTATTTCATAGATCTGGGATAATCTGAGCCATTATATGGAATTAAGAAATATATCTTTACCGATTGTTATGAACATCGGATTCCATGGCTAGGATTGGAGATCAATATTGTTGTTATATATTATATATATCATTTACAAGTTTATTTATATTATTATTATGATTATGGCCAGAAGCCATCTACATCCAATTTCTGAAATTATATGACCAGAAGTCATATTATTTGAATTTTTATGATATGGCCAGAAGCTATATCTCTATGATCTCCTATTATATGGCCAGAAGCCATATCTATATGATTCCTTATTATATGACTAGAAGCCATATATATCACAGCCAGAAGCTATGTATAACTTTTATTTATCCTGAAGATAAAAAGTCAGATGCTATATATATTTAATTTCTCATCATAAGACTAATTGGCTTGAAGCCATAATACGAATTAGTCTAAAGCCATGAGACTATTTGGCCTGAAGCCATAAGAACTAAATGGCCCGAAGCCATAAAGTTTTAATTTTTGTTACAATATCTTACTTTATGAATTATTTATTGTCTTTATGAATTTCCTGTTACTATATTGCATTTTTATATTTTATATTTTATGAATGTCCCCTTTTATTATATTATTCTGAATTAAGTTAAATTTTGTAATATATAAATTTATGACTCTTGTTATTACCAAAAAGGAACTATTTATCTTAAATGACTGATCCATAATTTTTCTACACCACCATTTGCATAAAAGCCTCAAAATTCAATATTTGGCCATGAAAGACCCACTTGTTCTTTGGAACAATTTAAAATAAATGTATGATCACCAGAAGATGGTCATCCTTCCAAAAGCTTGTATAAATGGATACATCCAATTTGCTCCTGCAGTAGCAATATTGTAAAAAAAAGGTTTAAGAAATATGTTAAATTAATTTCTTGCATCCTTGTGGCTGAACAAAATAATGAGCTTTTATTAAAAAAAAGCATGAATCTCGTCCAATAGGCTTAACTCCATTCCCAGAAGCGAATGTAGTAATAAATGAATTTATTTGTGGCCATGGACGTGGCTATAGCCGTAAACATGACAATGGTCGAAATCATGGTGGTTCAAATTCCTACTAGAAGTAGGGAAAATGTTGATAAGAATCATAAAAGCGAAAATAGTGGGCAAAATAAAAATGTTGTAAATCCATGTTATTGTTGTGGTGGTAAGGGTCATTAGTCTCATACCTGTTATATATCAAGACACCTAGTTGATATTTACCAAGAATCAATAAAAATAATGGTAAATGATCAACAACTAAAGTAAATAATGTAGATCAGGCTAAGAATTCTGAGTATAAAATATGGATATTACTTATTTGGATGTTGCTGATCTTTATCTATTTGAACTTTTATCAAATATATTTATCTTAATTATGTTTTTATGTTTTCTTTAATGAAGAATGAATCATACTGGCATCAATCCTGAAGATTTATGTCTCATTGATAGCGCAACAACCAACACCATACTCAGAAATGATAAATATTTTTCTTCCTTGGTGATGCAAAAAGCTAATGTTCAGACTATATCTTGCAGTATAAATTTGATCGAAGGATCCGGAAGAGCTAATATTTTGTTACCGGAAGGAACAAAATTATGTATTGATAATGCAATTTATTCTACCAAGTCTGGAAGAAACTTGTTAAGTTTCAAAGATATCCGCAGAAATGGATATCATATAGAAACAACAACTAAAAATAATAAAGAATATCTTGTTGTTACAAAAATAGTTGCTGATAGAAAATGCATATTAGAAAAGTGTCCTTCCTTTTCTTCTGGCTTATATTATACATTTATAAACACAATTGAAACACATGTTATTGAGAACCAGAAGTTCACTAATATAGACCAGAAGTCTACTAATGTAAACCAGAAGTTTACTAATGAATTTAATGTTTGGCATGACCGGTTAGGCCATCCCGGTTCAATTATGATGCGACAAATAATTGAGAATTCATGTGGACATACCCTGAAGTGTAAACAAATACCACAATCCCATGATTTCTCATGTGTTGCATGTCCAAGGGAAAATTAATTATTCGCCCCTCACCAAGCAAAGTAGAGAGTGAGTCTCTCACATTTCTAGAACGGATACAGGGAGATATTTGTGGGCCAATACACCCACCATGTGGACCATTTAGGTACTATATGGTTTTAATTGATGCATCAACTAAATGGTCACATGTGTGTTTATTATCTTCTCGTAACCTGGCGTTTGCGAGATTACTTGCTCAATTGATTAGATTAAGAGCACATTACCCTGATTATCCTATCAAGAAAATACGTCTTGATAATGCTGGTGAATTTACTTCAAAAGCTTTTAATGAATATTGTATGTCCCTTTGAATTGATATTGAACATCCTGTAGCTCATGTTCATACACAGAATGGACTTGCAGAATCATTGATTAAAAGGTTGCAACTAATTGCAAGACATTTACTTATGAAATCTAATCTCCCAATTTATGCTTGGGGCCATGCCATTTTGCATGCATCAATGTTAATTCGCATCAGGCCAACAAGTTATTTAAAGATTTCCCCTTTACAAATGGTTTTTGGTCAGGAACCTAATATTTCCCATATAAGGACTTTTGGGTGTGCGGTATATGTGCCAGTAGCACCACCACAACGCACTAAAATGGGTCCTCAAAGAAGGATGGGAATATATGTTGGGTATGAATCTCCTTCAATCATAAAATATTTAGAACCATCTACGGGAGACTTATTTACGGCACGATTTGCCGATTGTCATTTTGATGAATCACTTTTCCCAACATTAGGGGGAGAGAATAAGCAGCTGGGTAAGGAAATTAGCTGGAATGAATTATCATTGGCTCATTTTGATCCTCGTACAAATCAATGTGAACTGGAAGTTCAAAAGATAATTTATTTACAGAATTTAGCTAATCAAATGCCAGAAGCATTTACTGACCCTAAGAAAGTGACAAAGTCACATATCCCAGCTGCTATTGCTCCTGTTAAAATTGATGTCCCTGAAGGACAATCTACTATAAATGAATCTAAAGCACGCATGAAGCGTGGCAGACCCATCGGTTCCAAAGATAAAAATCCTCGAAAAAGAAAAGGAGCAAAGAATATAGATGGTCAAATTGAGGATAATCAAGAAAATTTAATAGCTCCAGAAGAGCCATCTCCTGAAGAGTTATTATCTCCAACAGAGATATCTCTAGAAGAGAATATTGTAGTCCCAGAAGAGACCCAGGTACCTGATATATGTGAAAATAATGAGATCTCAATAAATTATGTTATGAATGGAATCCGATGGGATCGAAATGAAATCAACGTTGACGACATTTTTGCTTATCATATAGCAAAAGATGTAATGAATAATATTGAGGATCATGAGCCAAAATCCATTAGCGAGTGCCAACAAAGAAAAGATTGGCTTCTATGGAAAGATGCTATTAATGCAGAATTAAAATCATTAGAAAAACGAAAAGTATTAGGACCTGTAGTCCTTACACCAGAAGATGTAAAACCAGTTGGATGCAAATGAGTTTTTTTACGAAAAAGAAATGAAAAGGGCGAAATAACAAGATATAAGGCACGTCTTGTAGCCCAAGGCTTTACACAAAGACCCGTCATTGATTTTGAAGAAACGTATTCACCTGTAGTGGATGCGACTACTTTTCGTTATTTAATTAGCCTAGCAGTAAAAGAAGGGCTTAATCTGCATTTAATGGATGTCGTGACTGCCTATTTATATGGGTCACTTGACAATGATATATATATGAAAGTCCCTGAATGACTTAAGGTGCCAGAAGCATCTAATTCAAGTTTTCGAGAACAATATTCAATTAAATTAAATAAGTCCCTGTATGGCCTGAAGCAATCAGGGCGCATGTGGTATAATCATCTTAATGAATATCTGTTGAAAGAAGGATACAAAAATGATCCAATATGCCCATGTATTTTTATAAAAAGATCTAACAGTGAGTTTGCTATAATTGCTGTTTATGTTGATGATATCAACATTATTGGACCTCCTGAAGAGCTTCAAAATGCAATTTATTGTTTAAAGAAAGAATTCGAGATGAAAGATTTAGGAAGAACAAAATTTTGTCTTGGATTACAAATTGAGTACCTCAAAAATGGGATCTTTGTATATCAAGAAACTTATACAAAAAGGGTCCTAAAGAGATTTTATATGGATAAATCTCATCCGTTGTGCACACCAATGATTGTAAGATCTCTAATGCCAGAAAAAGATCCATTCCGACCGCGAGTAATCAGCGAAGAAGGTGATGAAGAACTACTTGGTCCAGAAGTACCATATCTTAGTGCTATTGGAGCACTAATGTACATTGCTAATAACACACGTCCTGATATATCCTTTGCTGTTAATTTATTAGCAAGATATAGTTTTTCACCAACACGAAGGCATTGGAATGGAATAAAACATATTTTCCGTTACCTCAGAGGCACTATGGATATGGGGTTGTACTACTCAAATGTATCTAAGCATGAACTGGTAGGATATGCAGATGCTGGATTCTTATCTAATCCACACGAAGGTAAATCACAAACCGGCTATTTGTTCACATGTGGAGGTACAACTATTTCATGGCGATCAATGAAACAGACTATATCAGCCACATCATCAAACCATGCAGAAATTCTAGCAATACATGAAGCAAGTCGAGAATGTGTATGGTTGAGGTCAGTAATACATTATATACGAACAACTTGCCATTTATCTTTGGGAAAAATGATACCAACAGTTCTATATGAGGATAATACTGCATGCATTACCCAACTTAAAGAAGGCTATATCAAGGGAGACAAAACGAAACATATTTCACCAAAATTCTTCTTCACTCGTGATCTTCAAAAGGATGGTGAAATAGATGTCCAGCAAATTTATTCGAATGAAAATTTAGCAGATTTATTCACAAAATCACTCCCAGGTACAATATTTGAAAAACTTGTCTATGACATTGGCCTTCGTAGATTCAGAGATATCAATTGATGTTGTTAAGAGGGGGAGTTGATACACGCTGTACTCTTTTTCCTTTATCTAGGTTTTGTCCCACTGGGTTTTCCTAGAAAGGTTTTTAATGAGGCAGCACTGGACAGTGTATCAATGAATGATGTACTCTTTTCTTTGGCTAGGTTTTTATCCCAATGGGTTTTTCCTAGTTAAAGTTTTTAATGAGGCACATTCATAAATGGACATCCAAGGGGAAGTGTTATGAATATTGATTATGTGGATGTCCGTTAACCCTCATCTAAGCCAATTTACTCTCCCAGTCAGTTAGGCATATAAGATCAGATGGCACTATTCATCAATGATTAAAGTACTATTCATCACTGTAGCATTTTACTGTAGAAGTACTGTTCATACGCGTTTTACTGTAGAACAATGTAGCATACGCGGTTCACTGTATCAGTACTGTAACAGTTACTGTTCATACGCGTATTTTACTATTCATACGCGTTTTTTGCCTATAAATAGGAGCCTTGGCCTGAGAATTCTGTACACACAACTGAATGAGAATTTCCCTCTGATTTCTCTCTTCTTAATCTCTTATTCTCTCTGATTATCCATATTTTTATAACAAATTTAAAATGTTTTTTCTGTTAATTGTCATTGTATTTGCTTGTAACTTCCCGACCACTCTCTGGTGATTCATGCTGATTCATTAATGCATTTTATGCAATTAAAATAATCATTTTTAATTAAATTTAAAAAAAACATTACAAAAAATCTCAAACAAAAAATATCTAACAAATTTTGAGGCAACTTTTGTGTTTGTATATTTTATAGTTCCATTTCTATTGTTAAGGTATTTAATTATGCAATATTATTTATGGTTATATTTAATTTGTTTTTGTGTTTATATAACTCAAATTTTATTATTTACTTATTCTATATTTTTTTGTTATTTTATCTTATATTTTATTATTATTTAAGCTTATTATAAATTCACCTCCTTTTATTTTATTTTGGTTATTTTTAAAAGCTCGTACCTTTTATATCTCTTTACTATATAAAATGAGCACTTGGAGCCACCCTCGTGCTACCATGTAATCATTTCATATAGTTTATTCTTTATTTTTATATTTTATTTTAACTTCATAAATAATTTCTAATATATGCAAAAGAACCCCACTACTTCCACTCACGGCATTTTAAATAGTTTAATCAAACATTTTTTATATTATTTTAAATATTTTAAATGTTTATTTATATTACTTTTAATTATAAGAAAAAAGCCGTAGAGAATTTAGTCATAGCCTTTTGATGTTTATATTTTATATATTTATATATTTTTACTTAAATGATAACATCATATATAAGTGAAATATATTTTATATATTTTGAATTAAAATTTTATACTTAATTATTTAAAATATTTAAATTAATATTTACTATATTGGTATAATACCATAATACTAGAATTAGCTGAGAAATTTGATAATATACTAAAATATCTCCCAGAATATTTAACTTAAAAAGAAATAACTTCAAATATATGGGTAACAACCTCACTACTCCTACTCACCGCATTCTAAATATTTTAATCAAACATTTTTTTATATTATTTTAAATATTTCAAAATTTTATTTATATTACTTTAAATTATAAGGAGAAAAAACTGTAGAGAATTTAGCCATGGCATTTTGATGTTTATATTTTATATATTTATATATTTTGACATAAATGATAACATCATAAATGAAATATATTTTATATATTTTGTATTAAAATTATGTAGTTAATTATTTAAAATATTAAAATTAATATTTACTATATTGATATAATACCATAATGCCAGAATTATATGACAAATTTGATAATATACTAAAGTATCTCCTAAAATATTTAACTTAAAGAAATAACTTCCAATACATGGGTAACATCCCCTTTACCCCCACTAACAGCATTCTAAATATTTTAATCAAACATTTGTTTTTTTAAATATTATTTTAAATATTTTAAAATTTTAGTTATATTACTTTAAATTATAAGAATAAAACCGTGGAGAATTTAGTCATAGCCTTTTGATTTTCATATTTTATATATTTATATATTTTGACTTAAATGATAAAATCCTAATTGAAATATATTTTATATATTTTGAATTAAATTCTGTAATTAATTATTTAAAATATTTAAATTAATATTTTGTATATTGGTATAATACCATAATGCCAGAATTATTTGAGAAAATTGATAATATACTAAAATATCTCCCAAAATATTTAACTTAAAGAAATAACTTTCAATATATGGGTAACATTCCCACTATTCTCACTAACGGCATTCTAAATATTTTAACCAAATATTTGTTTTTTTATATTATTTTAAACATTTATTTATATTACTTTAAATTATAAGAAAAAAACCGTGGAGAATTTAGTCATAGGCTTTTGATTTTTATATTTTATATATTTATATATTTTTACTTAAATGATAACATCATAATTGAAATATATTTTATATAGGGAAAATTAGGAAAAAGGATAAGAGAGGATAATATTTATTGGGAAGGACTATAAAAGTTGTAATTTTTTAGAAGGATTAATTAATAAAATATAAATTGAAAAATACTAAAATGCCCTTGATTAAACTCCTTATATTCTTTCTTTCAATATCTCCCACATTCTATTTTAAAAATAATTTGAATTCTATTTTTCAGAAACATTACAACAACTAAATCATAATTTTTTTTAACTTCACATAACATCTACATAATCATATCATCATTATATCATTTAATTATTGATATAGACATAGACAAATTTATATCATATAGTTTTTATTTATTTATACAAATTATATAAATAAAAATATATTAATAAAAATTGATATGTTGTCGATATATTAATTTAAAATTTATAACATGGTCACGAGAATATTATGAGATTGTGAAAAATGAGTCATATTATTTGTAATTTATAGTTTTATAAACAGAAGGTATGATTTGTTGTCATTTGCCATCAACACGGGAAGATGACACTTGTGTCAAGTTTTAAATTTTTTAAATATATATAACATTTCTTTAACATATATAATAAATTATAAAAATTTATGAGTTTTCTTAAAAGTATATAATTTTTAATTTCGACTAAAGTTTGTGTTAATTTTAAAAATAAAATTAAAATTTTGACAAAATGAAAGATGTCGTGTTATTTTTTTCTATAAATATCGACATAACATAAGGGGTAAAAATGAGAGAAACTTATTAGTTTAGAATATAGAATGTGGGAGAAAACATAGGAGGTTTGAATAGGGGTAATTTGGTATTTTAAAATTTTTTACTTTCTTGGTTTGTCCTTCTAAATAATTACAATTTTTACAGTCATTCCCAATAAATATTATCTATTATTGGTCCTTCATTTTAATTTTTCCTTTTATATATTTTGAATTAAAATTTTGTACTTAATTATTTAAAATATTTAAAATAATATTTACTATATTCATATAATACCATAATCCTGGAAATTTTTGTCAAATTTGGTAATATTCTAAAATATATCCTAAAATAATATATTTAATATATTACATTAAGTATTAACTCAATTTGGATTTTGTAACGTTAACTTGTGAAACATGAGGGCATGCTTCTATGGGTGATCATGAAAGTGGGGTGTGGGTACTATTTCTTCAACATGTTTAAATATATGGATCAATCTCTTTCTAACGTATAGTTCAGCTTCTATTTCCCTTCACTGCCACTCTCTCAGCTATTTCCTCCTCCTTCTATTTTTTTTTTATCATCCCTCTTCAATCTCGTCCTTACCGAATCTCCTTTCCAATGTAGAGTTGATTCTTTTTTTTTTTTTTTTTCTAGGGTAAGAAAGTCTTTGAAATTGTGAAACCAAATTATGCCTATTAAAGTCCTTAGAAAGGAAGTACACATTAATTAAGAATTAAAATGCGAATGACAAGTGCAAACCAAAGAACAATGGATAGGTCTTCATTAAGGTTTTGTTTTGCTACATGGGTAATATCATAATCCCTTGCATTTGTATATTTTGAATTTGTTTTGGTTTGATTTTATTTAGCAAATGATTTTTTCCCCACTTTAGGTAGAGAAGAATTGATTTTATAGAACTGTTGTGATTCCTCTTATGATATCCCGCCTATTTCTAATATTGGCAACCTAAAAGACATTCTCTAGATTAATATATGTTTTGTTCTTTTAGCCTTTAACTTTATTTTAAGATGGGTAACATGTACTAAAAATGTTTTACTTCTTCCTACATTCTCTAGATTAATATATGTTTTGTTCTTTTAGCCTTTAACTTTATTTTAACATGGGTAACATGTACTAAAAATGTTTTACTTCTTCCTACATTGAAGGTTGAATTGCAGGGTGTAAGGAAATGCAATATATTAATAGTTATATTACTTGTATTACTTATGATTTATGCATCTACGGAGAAGACATAAAGGGAACTAAAATAGTTGCAAGTTTCAATTAATAGTATTAAACATTAAAACTATTTTTGAATGTTCCCCTCTCAAGAATTTCCTAATATAGAACTGATTTTTTTTTTATTACACATACATTTGATCTTCAAGCTTTTCTTCATTCCTTTCAAGTTATTACTCTATTTATTTCCTTATAGAGAAAATATGGCATTAAATATATGTGCCTGTGAGCAGTAAAAATGGGCTAGCAAATATATTAATATAGATCTTCTATTTTTTGTATATATTAATATAAAAGAAAATGTTTCAATATATCATTCTTCTTCATACCTGATAAAAATAAATATTATCTTATATTTATATATTACAAATATAAATAATGAAAATTTATATAACTTATATAATAAACGCCCATGCATTGTGTGGGTTCTGTGCTATTTAGGATAAAAACCAACTCCTAAATACATCTATTATCAAGGATACATGGAGGAGTTGACTAGGGTTAAAGATTCAACGTGCGAAGCACGTGCGGTAGAAATGCGCCTCCGCAGCATTTCGACACTTCCAAAGCTTCCCAGCTACTGTTGCTCTCTGGCCAGCCGCTACTTCACTCACATCAGGCTCTGCATTGTCCTCATCGATCCCACAACGCGCTCTTTTACTCCTAAACCTCTCCATTCCTCTGTTCAACAAATTCCTGATAAGAACGAGGATAGCCAACTTGGATAATCTATTACTCTCTAGTCTCTACACTCAAGGCCCAACTCTCACTTTTCTTTCCACATTGGCGCCTATCGTTGCCAAGAGGTAACAACCAACCTTCTCTGGTAGCGTTATGTCTCCTGGTTGTTAGATTTCTGGATTCTCTTGTAAACTTTGTTGTGGTTATTAGTAAGGGATGGGCGATTTGTAAGTATGCCCAAGACTTGGCTTTGTCTTGATCTATGAAATGTGATCTTCCTTTTTTTACTTTCATGGATATTCGGTACATTATCTGCAGCATGTGTGGTGTACCGGACCAAGTCTTTGATACCTGTCTTGTCGCCAGGTAGTGAAGATTTACGGTGCTGAATGATTTGGCAAAAAGGTGCCTAAATCTAAATATGGGCTTGAATAATCACCCTTGCGGTTTTTTTTCGTGTTTCTTGGTAACTCATAGGGTTGTGCAAAAAATATGACGTTGCTGCTTGGTTGCAATGTGGTATTGCGCTTGTTATTGAGTATATTGTTCAGTAAGCAGATTGACGGAGTAAATTTGAAAATTTTAACCCGATGAGTGCAACTGATTGCTGACATGTCTGGTGAACTGGTCATTGCTGGTTTATTGATTGTCTTGAATTTGGGTAGTTGCTCGGATTTTAATTTTTCGCTGGAAGCTACTGAATTGCTGTGATCCATGACGATTGATTCTTCTGTCTATATGCTGCAAAATTTTTTGATTAGTTGAATTTTTTTCCTCACGAGTGAAAAAGGAAATTCTAACTACGGGTCTGTATAATTCAGAGAAGTAACTATGGACTGATGATGCGTTGCTTTTTTCTATATATTTTTCCTTTATCGCTTCCAGAATGCTGTATAACTCACAGCACTGCAATAAATTTAGAATTTATTTTGTGATAAGTTCATTAAGAACTTCTTATACAGGTGGTTAATTCAATAAAATAATCCTTGAGCATCCTTAAACTGTCCAATCTTTTAGCTGTTTGTAAAACTGGTATTTCCTGTTATTGTATTCTTTGTAGATTGGCTAAGTATACAATTCAAACTGGTGCTAATTAACAATTATTGATACTGTTTTTTTTTTTTAAATGTAGCTTTAATTTTTCTTCTGCCATACTACATTCTTTGAAGATGGTGGCAACAGCATTTTCTGGCTTGCAAATTGCAATGTCTACAACCTATTTTTGTTCATCACAAAGATTTGCAGATGCAGGCGTTGTGGTTCTTGGTGGCAAGTCCAAGGTGGGATCATGGAATAAACTTGCAAGTTCATGTCATATTGCACCATTGCAACCTTTCCAGCGGAGCTTTACATCTTCTTCCGTAAGATTTGACAAAATATTTACAAGGGCAATGGCTGAGTCTAGTGAAAACAAGCCAGTGTCAGGATTGCCAATTGATTTGAAAGGTTATTCTTCTTTTCTGCTGGAAAAAATCCTTCTGTCAAGTATTTAGTTTCTATGTATGTGTCTCCTTGAAGTCTAAGTTTATATTGTGACAGCATAAACTGCCCTTTCCTATATTAACTAGTTCATGTGTTCCTGAGAATATTGAAAATTGGTCTGCTAGTTTCTCAGAGAACAAAACAAGTAAGCTCTCATCCATATAACAAATTGTTCTTGCCGATGTGTAAACTATTGAAAGATGTCCTTTGCCCCTAAGGCTTGTGTAATAGGAGAACGATATACAGATAACAAACTAACATCTTATAATATCTTATTTTCTTGATAAATGCGATATGAATCACTTTGTTTTCTTTCATATTTATTGCCTGTAAACAGCTTTTGGTCTTTTTGTCATAGTTTTCTCTCACACAACTTAATTAGGACCCCATTTTTGTTCTTTTGGATGATATAAGTAATTTTCCACTGAAATTAGTTACAACTATAGGTAAAAGAGCTTTTATTGCTGGTGTGGCTGATGACAATGGATATGGTTGGGCAATTGCTAAATCCCTTGCGGCAGCTGGTGCTGAAATTCTTGTAGGCACATGGGTACCTGTAAGTCTATATGCAATATGAGAGGCTTTTGTCTCTCTCTCTCTCTCTCTCTCTTTTTTGATATTTCTTTCTTCTGTTTTCCATTCCTTGTTTAATGATGAAATTACTGACCATAATAATGTTCTATAGGCCCTGAACATTTTTGAGTCTAGCTTGCGACGTGGAAAATTTGATGACTCACGCCTGTATGATGCCAACTGCTATTATTGAATTAGTTTGGTTGGTTATCTGAAGTTGGTGTACTTCGCTCATAATAAAACTCAATTTTCCAGATTACCAGATGGTTCGTTGATGGACATCACTAAAGTTTATCCCTTAGATGCAGTTTTTGACAACCCTGAGGATGTACCAGAAGATGTGAGGGAAAAATACGTAGTTCTTTTTCAAAGTTCCAGACACACAAACATTAATATGATGATATTTCATAAAAAATTGAATATTCTCACGTGATCATGCTTATCTCTTCTTTTTTTGGTTTTTGAAAACTTGTATAGATAAAATCAAACAAGCGTTATGCTGGATCCTCTAATTGGACTGTTCAGGTATACACCTTTTCGTGGTCAAAATAATCTTTTGACCGCCAACTTGGTCTCTAGCCTTCATTATTCAAAAGTAAAACTTACTATAAGTTTGTGGATGAGCATTGTAATTTTTCCTTGCAAAATGATTTTCAAGATGTTTTCACGGTCTTTAACTCACCTGATATGTTTGGACATCTTGAAATTGCAATAAAGGGAAGCCCTAACTTGCTAAAGTGTCATTTTTCTCTCGCATATTATTTTTTTCTTTCAACATTTCCATGCCTGCCTATCGCAAGTGACTTTCTTTTTGGGAATTGGATGCCATTGTTAAAATTTACTGTGTTGCGCTTGAATAATTGTATTGCATTTTTTTGAGATAATAGAAAGTTTCTGTAATTTTCAGTATTTTTCAGTCTTATATTAATCTTTTCAGCTACTCTACTCCATAAATTGTGAATTTTTCTATCATCTACCATGTTTTTTTTTTCCTTTACTTTTTTGTTTGGTCACTCAAGCATGAATCCTTTCTCTCTAACTTCATTTTTTAAGTTTTTTCTCAAATTTAAATATATGAATTAATTCATCATATTACATTTTTTGTACAGATTTTACTATATACATTTATTTTTTCATACTTGAGTAAAATGAACTCTTGTTATATATTTCGGGAAGCAGAGAACTTTATCTCTAATAAAGCATTAAGCCAAGTAGTGATTTACGAACTGTTTTATTTTCCTGCATGACTGAATTGCATGGTATTCTGTTCATCATTCTGATTTGTAGGAAGTTGCTGAATCTGTTAAAAAAGACTTTGGCAATATAGATGTCCTTGTGCACTCACTTGCCAATGGACCCGAGGTAGGGTAGATGCAGTAACTAAGTTTATTTATGCCTTTTATCTTTACTCTTAGCTAGCAGTCGACTTTGTTATAGGTGACCAAACCATTACTGGAGACATCTCGAAAAGGATATCTTGCTGCATTATCTGCATCTAGCTACTCTTATGTCTCTTTACTCAAGCATTTCCTTCCTATTATTAACCCAGGCACGTATCGTATTTAATATGACTGCCATTGTATTGCTTCTTGCTTTGTATATCATATTCTCACTTTTCTGATTTGGTTGTAGGTGGAACTTCAATCTCTCTTACATACATTGCTTCAGAGCGGATTATTCCTGGGTGTGTTAATTATGCCTTGAAGAGTCTGTAATTCTATTGTCCTGATTTTTGTGTGACTATCGTTCTTGAACTAATTAATTGTAATATGCAGATATGGTGGGGGCATGAGTTCTGCAAAAGCTGCATTGGAAAGTGATACACGAGTAAGCGTCTAATCTATTTTTGGGATTTCACTGCTACACATGACTTGCTTGGAATTACTTTATTTTTCTGTTTGTCTGTTTCCTCCTTGCATCTGGATGTTTGAAATTTTATATAACTGTATGTTCTTTCAGGTACTTGCTTTTGAGGCGGGTAGAAAGAACAAAATCAGAGTCAATACTATATCTGCGGGTATTTGGGACAATTTTTTTAGTGTAATAATACAGTTCTTCCATTTCTATATTTAATGGGTTACGAATTGCTATAATTTGTCAGCCTCAAGTGAGTCAAGATCAAATAGCAGTGGGCGCCTTGGTTTCTACATGAGTTATTTCCTGAAGGGGCCTTTGTTAAATAATTTGATCTTATATGGCATGGACATGCCAGATTCTATTATATGTTCAAAATCTCCCATATATGTTAATCAAGTGGTGTTACCTTCTATATAGAAATACTTTCTGGTGAATTCAGACAAATATTTTGGAATTGATTTGCATTAAGATCCAAGCATCTACCTTACTGGCAACATTTATCACAGCTGTATTTTTTGCTCCCATGAATTCACGTCGATTGAGAATGTGTTTTTGTTCTGTTATATAAAACTGAATCCTTACAGAAAACCATGAATTGAGCCCTCGAGAAGTAGGATGGAGAAACTGTTGCGCAGTTATTTCCATTTATTCTTGTCTTCATTCTATTGCTCGTCTCTTCCACGCTAATGTAGAACTACATTTAGGTCCTTTGAGAAGTCGTGCTGCAAAAGCAATTGGATTCATTGACATGATGATTGATTACTCGATAGCAAATGCGCCCCTACAGAAAGAACTATCAGCAGGTAATATTTTGATTTGCCTTCAATATTCTTCCTTATTGTATTGCACGATGTCTTTTTCCTGTCACGACTGATTTAAAATTTCACATGACAGAGGAGGTGGGCAACACAGCTGCCTTTCTAGCATCCCCTTTGGCATCTGCCATCACTGGTGCTGTTATATATGTGGACAATGGCCTTAATGCTATGGGCGTTGGAGTTGACAGTCCAATTTTTAAAGACCTGAACATTCCCAAGGACCAGCATTAAGTACCTCAATTTGGAATTCAGGAGTTGATATTAGCTCTCCCTTTCTATTTTCCCCCAACCCCCTTTGCCCATGATGAGTTTTTGCTCTTTTGTAGGCTCCTTTGTTACTTTTCTCCCATAAGATTTCCCCCCCGCTCTATCTGTATTGTGCTGCTCAGCTGCACAGGTCCCATAATTATGAACGTTATAATCTTTACATCGATCCCATGTCTTGGCGCTTTTTGTGTTGGTTGAATCTGTATATTTCTTGTTATCAGGTAAAAGTAAAGCAAACCAAGGTACTAGTTTTTGAAGTCAAGGGAAACATTAAGATCTGAGGGACATTATGATCTTTGCTAGCTTGTTTTGGTCTATGCCACATTTTCATGGATTCGTCTCCTGTGTCTCCTTTGACAAAGAATGACTACTACAAAAACTCCTTCCTTTAGGAGAACTGAGCAAAAGCATTAATGTCATGTCAGTTTCTGACGCATCCAAAATCATTCGACTTAAAATTAAATCTTTAAAAATATGAATAAAAATTTATTCCAAAAAAATTATATTCACATTATAGTCTATACATAGCGGGTTTGTTTCCGTCAAACCTTCTCGAAAGAAATTTACGTGACAAACAGATAAACCCCATGGGAGCCAGAAGCTAAGCTATTCCTGTTTGCTGAACTAGAATACAAAAGAGTATTGGCAGCAGAGATACTATGGTCGGAAAATTCGAATGGTTTTAGTAACCTGAAGCCTACAAAATGGACACTTTGTTACTGCAGAACAGCATCTATGACAAAGCACATGACCGCAAGGCACTATTGTGACATTAACTTCAGCGGTCAGGCAAACACGACAAAGCCATGCTGCCTTTGCTGTATCAGCCTCTTTTGTTGCAGCTTCAAGCCTTTCCTGTAAAATTATCAAAATACGACATGTCATCTCAGAAATGGAGATACGGTTTTAAATTTTAAAAGAAAACATAACTGATGCAGTGGGTATCACGTCATGTTCACACGAGTGAAGACATGACATGCGTGCAATGATAGCATTCATTACACTAAAAAAATTACGACAAAAAGGAAAACATCAAGTAGTACTACTAATTACTAACAACTTCCCTATGAATCCTCCCGAATTTCATTCAACAATAAGTTGATTATTTCAGTCCAAACATTCAACAAATAAGAAAAAGTGATGCCGCAAAAGGATCAAACACCTGCAACTCACTTTCATTAACTTCATTTCAAAATCCAACGCACAATGCTAAAAAGTTAAACCATCCCTTCCCAAAAGCACCCCAACTTGCAACGATTATATCTTGCATATCATTTTTTTTTTGTATAGGGGTATTCACCTTTCTTCAAAAAAAAAAAAAAAGGTCAATTCACTCAAAAATCATACTATTACCAATCACAAAAGACCAACCTGCTCCAGTAAGAGTGCCGCTTGAGATTCTTTGAGATTTTCTTGCAAAGCTATAGTTCTTTGAAGTAAAGCCTGCTTCTCCGCATCAATATTGACTCCAGCAGCGGAGAGTATCTCATTAACCGCCTGCACCAGTTCTACAGCTGAAACTTTGCCATACTGGACTTCTCTCATTGGCTGCAGTATTCAGTTAAAGCATATCAAGACACCCAAGCAAGACTAAGTCGTCACAACACATCAAATAGGATATGAAAAAGTTAGTTCCCGACAAAATTCTAGATTTCCTAAGAGAGGATTCCATAAAATTCAATAAGTTGAAAAGCTTGGTCCGGCTTATTTGTTTCTCTTTTACTCCAGTTTTACATTTTAAATACTTTACGTTTCACATATACCTAAACAAATAAAAAATTGATCAGAGAAATCCCAATTAAGCCTTTAGACTAGTCTTCCACACAACATGTATGAGAAAAAGGGTAGGAGAAGTAGGCAATCCATAAGAAAAAACTTTATTAAGTAACAAGCCCAGAGAGTTGAACCTGAGAACTGCTTCCGCCCCTTCCCAAACTCTCTGACACCTCAACATGAGGCCTGTTACTGCTTACTACAAGGCTATCACCCACCAAGGTTTCTGACAGAGGACTGCTTGCTGCTATACTTTTAAATGAAAAAACTTGAGAAGAAAGTAAAACTTGTGTAACACCTGGTGCGATTTCAATCTTAAATCTGTATAAAGCTTGGCCTGCTGATGGTCTGACATCCTCAGGAACTTTTCCATACTTCAGCTTTTCTCCATTTTGAGAACGCCAAGCCACTATTTCACCTGAATAAAAGGGCCTCAACGGATGGAACTGAATAAGACGAGCATCCTGGGGCAATATTTCTTTTCCCACCAAATTACTGCTTCCCCTCGTGGATTCAACTTCTTTCTTGTCAAAGCACAGATTTAAGACATTAACAACTGAAATCTCAGATCCTTCGGGGCAAACAAATAAAGGTCCAATAGGCAATACAGTAGGAGAGCCCAAAACCTGGCTGACAACAATGGCAATGAGATCAAAAATTGATACATAAGTTGGTGGTTCTGCAATTAGAATACAGGATTTTGATTTGTTCACAAAATAAAGAGCCTGATGCGCAGATTCACCCTTCCACTCTGGTATAATGAAATCTTTACCCACACGAGTAATATCAACTAATTTGGGCAAGAGCAAAAACCTCGTTTTAAGATGCTCAACAAATTGCAGATTTTCAGAAGTTGATTTCAGTAAGGATTGTATCGTATCCAAAGCTAGATTATTAACTGCAGGAATGTAACTGCCCATGCTATTAACAATGGTCCATACAGCAATCTGAAGCGAACTGCTTGATAACTTCTGTTTGATAGTCACAAGTGAAACGCATCCCACAGAATCTAAAGTCTGCAACTGCTCATTCTCATCAATTTCCTAAAAGCCCAAGCAGAAACTTTCAAGTAAATAACAGCTTTCTGTTGACAAACTTAGAAACAAAATAAAGTTTAATTGAATTAAGAAAGCAAGATAGTGAAATAAATTGTAAAGCAAATCAATATCTGAAATCCAGCTACCTCTAGAACAACTTCGGACAATTTTTTAATGCCCAGCACACTGCATACTTGCTCAGAGAGATCTGGGTGGACAAATCTTATTTTGCAAATATCAATACACTTGACATATCGAGAACCATAGGAATCAACATAGACACATGATGCTGAATGAACGAGCCTGCAGCCATCATCTGGAACTATGGCTTCAGATTTCCAGTTAGACCTATCGAGTGTGTTTCCCTCAATAATCTGATCACTTATAAAATTCAAAATTTCCATCACAGCACGCAGCTCATTTGGATTTAAATGCTGATATCCACAAACTTTCTGAAGATTTAGGAGAAGATCCATTGCAGAAGAAAGGGTCAGTGTCTCCTGAAGACCCAAATCTTTTAGAATCTTCACAAATGGTAGATATACTGCAGGAAGTTCAAAAGCAAATGGAGACAAATTGATCATCAAACGCACAAAAAGTGCGCTAGCAGTCACCAGGCGTGTTCCATTTGCAACAGGGAGAAAAGCCACTTTCTGTAGCTCCAATACATCTGAGGGAAAAACTATTAGAAATTTCATAACCAACTTAGATCACTGTAACATTAACTTAAGCTTAGCTAATAGTTGTCTATGAGGGTCATCAGCTTAAAAATTGATTGATCATCTTCACTGGTGCTCAAAAAAATAGGATAATCAATATATATTTATATGCTCCAGAGGCAACTATGAATCAACGTGTTGTGGCAGTCTTAGCATTTTGTATGCTAAAAATGGCACAACACGGTGATGTTATGTGTCCATAAATGTCAAATTCTTTTAATATTTTTTTTCATGCCATACATGTATTGGGCAGTGGGCGCACAATTTGAACACAGCTGACAGAAAGAGGAAAAGTAGAGGATAGAATGAGAATGGAAAAACCACCTCGACAAGATTATCAAGAGTTATTTCCAATCTTTTTAGTTGATTCTTTGGAATACAATAATCAATATACTTATAATGTACAACGAAGAATGTCGTCATTTTTTTAATTGGGAAAAAACTATTTATTCCTAGTTTCATTGGTTTATGACATCACCTATGCCATCCATAACTTACATTCTTAATCAGTTAAACTTGAACAAGTCAAATACAGACCTATCCTCAGTCAAAAAAACTAATGCAAATGATAGAGAAGTTGAGTAACATAAGCATCATTTATGTTGAAGCATCGATTTAATTCTACAAGTTTTTCTGAAGATTGGTTCATAGAATTTGCAACTGATAAAAATATTGAAAGAAAAAAAAAATATTGGGGATCTCAGTAGCCCCGCCTTAAATATGTTAACCAGCAAGAGCGTAGCAGCAATACATAGCAAATGAAAAGCGATTCACGTCCAAATTTGTTTAAAACTGCTAGGAAATATAGATGTAACTAAAGGGTTAGTTGGTTGTTAGGAAATATAGATATAATTAATAGCCTTCTTTGTATAAATACCCACCCATGTAAGCCTTGTGTAAGTGAGTAATCAATGATTCTATGAGTGCAATAACATGGTATCAGAACCTAGGGCTCTCTGAAATTGTTTTCCGGCAAATGTACTGTTCATACGGGCTGTTCTTGTTCATCGTTTTGCTGTTTATCACTATACTGTTCATCGTTTTTGCTGTTCATTACTGTACTGCTTATCGTTTTGCTGTTCATCCGGGCTGTTACTATTCATCGTTTACTGTTCATCGCTGCTACTATTAATCATTGCTGTTCATCCAGCGCTGATTTTCTGAAAATATTGCTGAATGAGAACATCAACATACTGTTCTTGAGTGTACTGCCTACTACTGGAATAAAATGTGGGCATGAAATAGTAGTTGAATCCTTTGATAATTCTACACCTGCCCACAGAAACTGATTCGTGCTCCCTGCTGCTGTCCAGTTTCTTCTCTGATTCCTGCAGCTGCTGATGCATAGTTTCTCATTGGAAAACCTTCCTATTTTAAATAAACCTCTATTTGGTCACTAGTGTGACGTTTTCTGTTGTTGTTCAAGGATCTTGAAGCCTTGTTTAGGATATTTCAGATTGTTGCTGAGGTTTATGATTTGTAGTGGTTCCCTTTGCTTGGACCTATTTCGGTAATTGAGTAATCCGTGTGGCTTTGTCTTGCACTTCGTCGGTTGGTTTCTGAGATTTTTTGGTACTGTTTGGTTGTTGTAATCTTGGTGGCTGGTGATCTTTTGTGGTTCTCCTATTCTTGCTCGGAGGGTTTGTTGTGGAGCTCAACTTGCTTCTGGTGAGTATCGATGGCTCAATCTAAGCCTCGTCTTTCAGGTGCTCGTTACAGGTAATATTACTTCTAGTCTTGCCACTTTCTCCTCAAAATGGATCATCAATTCTGATGCCATTGATCATATGACAAGTAACCATCATTTTCTCTCCTCGTATGCGCCTTATGCCAATCCCTCTAGTATAACCATTGCCAATAATTCTTATTCTCGTGTTCTTAGATCTGGCACTATCAAGCCTACTCTGTCTATTCCCTTATCCCCTGTCCTTAATGTCCCTGACCTTGCATTTAATCTTGTCTCTTAGTAAGCTTACTAGACAATTAAATTGTTTTATCACACTCTTGCCCATTGTTTGATTCAGGATCTCACGGCAAAGCAAGTTATTGGTAAGGGCTACGAATTTGGGGACCATTACTTCCTTGATGAACAGGTACCGCGTTCTATTGCTTGCTCTGGTGGTTCGTCTCCTTTTGACGTTCATTGTCATTTGGGTCACATGTCTTTGTCCTCTTTAAAGAGGATGTACCCTCAGTTCCATCATTTGTCATCATTAGACTATGAGTCATGTTAATTTGCTAAACATCATCGTGTTCACTTGGCACCTCGGGTTAATAAACAAGCTACATCTCCCTTTGATTTAGTCCATTTTGATGTGTGGGGTCCATGTCCTATCGAGTCAAAACCTGGGTTTAAGTATTTTGTTACTTTTGTTGATGATTTTTCTTGTGCAACCTGGCTCTATTTAATGAAAAATCATTCCGAGTTGTTCTCTCATTTTTGCAACTATTGTGCTGAAATTCAAACTCAGTTTGGTGTATCAGTGAAAACTTTAAGTGACAATGCTAAAGAATATTTCTCTGCCCAATTTCAAAACTATATGCTGCAACATGGCATGCTTCATCAATCCTCCTATGCATATACACCGGCTTAAAATGGTGTTGTAGAACGTAAGAACCGACAATTATTAGAAGTTGCTTGGGCTCTAATGTTTCAAATGAATGTTCCCAAACCTTTTTGGGCTGATGCTATGTCTACCGCGTGTTTTCTTATTAATCGTATGTCCTCAATGGTAACACTTCGTACACAACTTTATTTCCTTTCAACCCCTTGTTTCCTATTAATCCAAAAATATTTGGTTGTGTATGTTTCGTTTGAGATGTTCGTCTCACTATTACAAAACTTGATCCCAAGTCTCTCAAGTGTGTCTTTCTTGGGTATTCTAGAGTTCTGAAGGGTTATCGGTGCTATTCTCTTACTCTTCGTCGTTATCTTGTGTCTACAAATGTCACCTTCCATGAGTTGACTCCGTTCTTCCCTGTCTCTACTCCATCTACATCTCCTGACACAGCCGAAGGTCTTAATGATATATTGGTCTTTGAGGTTCAATTACCACCAGTGCAAGCGTTTGTTCCGGCACCTGATAAACCACCTATCCGTCATGTTTGCCGAAAACATTCCAAGGAAAGTAATGTAGTTGATTATGTTCATGGCCCACCAGTACCCGCTTCGGCGTCTGATATGGAATCAGTTCACCCCGCTCTTGCCTTTGAACCAGAAACAGTGCCTGATACTCTTGATACTCAAGATACTTCTAATGACTTGCTCATTGCCTTACGCAAAGGTAAACGTACTTGTACCTATCTTATTTCTTCTTTTGTTTCCTATAACCACCTGTCTCCTCCATCCTGTTCCTTTATAGCATCCTTAGATTCTATCATTGTTCCCACTACTCTTCACCAAACCTTAGTCCATCCCGGTTTGCGTGCTATAATGGAAGAAATGATGGCCCTTAATAAGGCCGGTACCTGGACTCTCGTTGATTTACTTCCTGGAAAGAAGGCTATTGGGTGCAAGTGGGTGTTCACAGTTAAAACAAAGGCTGATGACACTCTAGAGTGTTTGAAAGCTTGCCTAGTTGTCAAGGGATATGCTTAGACCTACGGTGTTGACTATTTGGAAACCTTCTCCCTTATGGAAAAACTGTCCTCTGTTCGCCTCTTCATCTCTATGGTAGCCACTTATGGTTGGGATCTTCATCAGTTGGATATTAAAAATGCTTTCTTGAATGGTGATCTTCTTGAAGAAGTTTACATGAAGCAACCACCTAGTTTTGTTGCTCAGGGGGAGCGAGGGAAGGTATGTCACCTTCAGAAGTGTTTATATGGTTTGAAGCAGAGCCCTCGTCTTTGGTTTGACAGGTTTAGCTCTGTGGTAAAGAATTTTGGTCTAAATCAAAGTAAGAGTGACCATTTTGTGTTTTATCAGCAAACGGATACAAGCACAATTCTCTTAAAGGTATATGTTGATGACATTATTATTACGGATAGCAATACTTCAGGAATCTCGTCATTCAAGGCCTTTCTTAATTCTCATTTCCAAATGAAGGAATTGGGTCCGTTAATGTACTTTCTTGGGATCGAAGTCATGAGAAGCAAGAAAGGCATCCGCTTGACACAGAGGAAATATGTTCTTGATCTTTAAAAGAAATTGGGAAATTTGGAGCAGCATCAAGTAGCTTTCCCATGATACCTAATCCTTTTTTGGACATTGATGACAGCATACCCTATGACGAGCTACCTGAGGATGTGAGGAAAATGGTTGATCTAAAGAAAATCAAACCATTTGCGTATCCTGAGAGATACCGTAGACTGATTGGGAAATTGAACTATCTCAAGGTTAATGTGACCTTTCTGGTTAATGTGTTTAGCCAATTCATGACAAAGCCAACTGTTGCACAGTGGGAAGCTTTGGAGCATGTCTTACATTATTTGAAGGGCTCACCTGATTGTGGTATTCTCTATACGAATCATGGCCTCACAGAGATTGAATGCTTTTGTGATGCAGATCATGCGGGGTCAAAGACTACCAGAAGATCCACCACATGATATTGTGTATTTGTGGGTGGAAATTTAGTGTCCTGCAAGAGTAAGAAGCAGGATGTGGTTTCTCGGTCTAGTGTGGAAGCTGAATATAGAGTCATGACTCAGTCTGTACAAGAAATTGTGTGGATTAACCAATTAATGAAGGAAGTTGGTCTTATCACGTCGTTACCCGCAAAGCTGTGGTGTGATAATAAAGCTGCTCTACATATAGCCTCTAATTCTGTGTTTCATGAACGTACAAAACACAATGAGGTCGACTATCACTTTGTACGCGATAAGATCAAGGAGAACTTTATTTCTACAGGGCATGTGCAGTCTAGTAACCAATTGAGAGATCTTCTGACTAAAGCCTTAAACGAGACTCGTGTTGACTATCTTTGTAACAAGTTGGGCTTGATTAACATCTATGCTCCAACTTGAGGGGGAGTGTTAGGAAATATAGATGTAATTAATAAGGTTTGTTGGTTGTTAGGAAATATAGATGTAATTAATAGGGTTAGTTGGTAGTTAGGAGTTAGCATTTAATACCCTCTTTGTATAAATACCCACCCATGTAAGCCTTGTGGAAGTGTGAATAATCAATGATTCTGTAAGTACAATAACAAAAACTAATAATGCTTTTTTAAATCAACCTCGGCCCAGGGAGTCTTAATCAAAATGAGAATTCCATGACAAAAGGGGAACACAAAGGGAGTCACCTGAGGAAGAAAGGGAACTCCAAAGTTTGTCTAGATATTTCAAGATCTGACAAGTACATTCCTCAATGTTCATTCCTGATGCAATGGGCCAGTGAGCTAGAGTATCTTCGCCTCCATTTTTTCCAATTAACTAGGGAAAAACCATGTTAACATGACAAACGTTTAGATAAACAATACAGTTCAAGAAGTAAAATAGACGTATCATTTTTTACCTTCAGGTGCTTTAAAACCGTGGAAAAGGGTGGAGGACTCCTTAAATGGAGAGCTCCCCAAGAATACTCAGGAGGAACAATCTGTTGTCTAGAAAGGATGGGAGCGCAACTCCAAGCAAGTGGCCAATCCTTAGGCAAAATAGCTTCACCATATGAAGCAAGCAACCTCTTGCAATGGACACTTGGAAACCCCAATTCAGCAGGTGCACATGCAATCCTGCCAAGAACGTCACAGAAGTTGTTGCTAAAATAAAGAGCGAAGTTTGAGAAAATAAATTCAATAACAGATCCCGCTAGCATCCAAACTTCCCTTGAGACTTCATTATTTGAGTTGCTCATGTCTGATTCAAAATCATCCACATCACTTGATTTCATGCACTCACTCCCAAGAAACTCAACTCTTCTAGCACAGTCAAGTATTACATCTACTTCAATAGCAGTTCGGAGGCCAAGTTTCCTTAATATCTGAAGCCACCCATCTGTACTAAACCTTTCTCCAGGAAATTTTGCTCTCTCACCAGAGAAAATAGAGATCAACAGAGCATCACCAGGATCAAAAAGATCTTTGGGCTTTAAGAGATCTGTTGAAAATTCATCTGAATTTCGCACAAATTTAGTTTCCATTAAAGTTTCAACTACTGACTGATCGGCTTGAAGATCATGCCAATTGGTATAAAGATATAACAATATCTTCTCCTGCTCATTTTGAGGTTTGCTGTCAAAGCCAGGCAAGCCAAAGCGTACTAAGATCTGTTTGTCATGCAACTCCAGCACCCCAAGAGCTCGAAAAAATGAACAATCGATTGAATCTGTGGCATAAGTAAGACAATGCTCATCACATGGTTTAAGAAACGAATGTGAAGGTATTATACACTGATCTTGACCCTGCAACTTAGTATAAGATCCAACAACTGTTTTATATATAGGCAGTGAACGTAAAACCTCAATTTCTTCACGAGTATAGCTGGAGCCATTTGAGTACTCACTAGAAAAAAGGGAAAAAAGATCATCACAACTGGAAGTGGACATATTAGTAGGTTCAGAGAGATATCCAGCTTGCTTAGCTGCCACAAGTTTGGATGCAATCACTTGGCCAAGTGATTGACCAGGCATAGGAAAACAATTGCATGAAGCAGCACAGTCCATGAATGCTACATCAAATATGGGTATATTACACTGGTTTAGCAAAGGAAATAACCAAGGATACCTGGTTTTGGATCTTTCAAAAGCTGAAATGTAGGATTCAATTAGCAGAGCTTCAACAGTATTACTACCAGATGCTTCACCCAGATAACTGACGACTGTTTCTCTTTCTAAAACACCACTTATCAATGGTGGATGCTCCAAAATAGGTGGAATGAAGATCAGATGTCGCTCCCTTACCTGGCATAAAACTGGCCTACCAAGAAAGGCAGGAATTAAGGGCCAACTTGAAAAAAGAGATAAATCCTCTTGTGAACCACGTAAAGTTTTCCAGAATGTTCTAATCCATTCAGGGGAAGGACCGCCTTGATCCACAGAACTTGGTAGTTTCTCCCATGAAAGCCATGGAACCATATTTGATCCCATTACATGATTCACCCAATCTTTGTGGAAAATTAGTTTCATATGATGGGCTAGAAGGTGAAGAGAGAAATTCTGTAACTTCAGAAGTGACTGAATCGCGAGATTAGAGAACAGTTCACCCATTATTGGTTTGTCTAATACTTTAGGGTGCATAAACTTTGCTCCCAAGGGAACCATCAATGATTGCTGCTCCTTATTCCCAAGCCAAAGTTCAGTAAAGCCCAATTTTACTAGATGGTTAGTTGCAGTCGGACATGGTAAACCTTTGAGCTCAGCAACAATGGGTATAATCTTCTGGTCCCTGTTTTGACTGTCTCCTGTCACATCATTCTTGTGAACAAGGGGTCCTCCTGCTCTACCAATATCTTCAACAACACCCCGCCCAAAATCAAATAAAGCCTTCCCTAAACTTGTCATCATCTCAAGTGCATCTCCTGAGCTGGCTGTACCTTGGGTGGCAAAGCCAAAGGAGTTAGGCATATTAGACTCTGGATGAGAATTGCTTCTGACATCAGTTTGTCTGGAACCTATTGCTGAATCATCTTTTTGCAGAGAATCTGACAAGCAGTATTCAAGAACATCTATATACATATCAACAGACCGCAACACAATTGATGTTGAAGTAACTTTTAGGAGATCACGAACCATTTTAGGACTAATTTCACGAACAGGGAAACCCACAGCTTGGATTTCCTTTACCAGTTCCCACGGTACTGAAAATACAGGATAGTGCTCTTTTACAAAGCTACAAACTGTAGCTGGAAGTAAACTACCAATCATCCCATTCCCAGGTTGTGAAAGGAACATGCCTTCTTCAGCCTTGACTAAATTTCCTGAATATAGTTGCCATACAGGAAGGTCAACAATACGAGAATAAAATGGATGTATCACCCGCTCTTTAAGGCACTCCCAGTCTGCTTTGAGAATGGCTGCTGAACTTGAAGGTGTCATATTGCAATCACTAGGTTGGTCACCACTTGCCTTAGAACATGGCCAGAAGGAATAGATCTGATCTCCATAAGCCTTCATAGAGAGATTGATTGCAGGATAGGCACTGGAATCAATAAAAGAACTTGAAACATCTTTTCTTAACTTTTGCATTTCTAAAACCATCTCAACATAGGAGTCACAAACACAAGACATCAGCTCTCTATTCCAAGATTCAACCAACTGATTCCCAGCATCGAAGTGTATATCGGCTGATGTTTCCCTGTCTTGGTATTTGAAGAGGAAACGACCTCTGTTGTGACATACAAGGAAGCATCCTAGGACAGTAACAGGAAAGTTTATACAACCAGACAAAGGAAGAGGAGACATAATGGAGCTCGAGGAGGAAGGATTGGGGTGATGACCATTTCTTGATATAAGTGCTGCAATTCCAGCAACAGGAGTCAAGTTGTGGGCAAGATATCGCCTGAGAAGAAAAAAGAGGATGTTTAAATGGTATCCGTAATTTATGAAGCACAGAACCTTAAAATACAAACTGTATTGTGTCTGACATTTATCAAACATTCATCTCAGACATGACATGCACTGAACAACACTCTATTACATGGGAGTCACGTCCCATGTCTCTGTAAGTATCCAAGCTTTCTAGGATGTTGTCAAGCAAACCAAGTCAGGTCAAAGAATTCATTACAGGAAAGAACATTACAAGGAGGCAGACAAACAGGGGTAATAAAAAATTAAACAAGACCAAAAAGTTTGGCAAATCCTGAAAAACAAGCGTTATTCCAAGCACTAAGTAAAAGCTAGATGAACTGATGAGCAACTCTACCCCCTAGTGAAAGTGATTTCGAAAGTTGTGGCACTCTTCTCAACTCGAATAATTAACAAAATGTGGAAAATATCATACATCCGTGAAATTTCTTCCCTTCAGTTTCTTTTTCTGTCCTTAGCCCATGAAACTAGTCATCATGGCCTCAGTGAAGTTTTATTTGTTAGGAGATGGTGACAGACAATATTGCAGCATAACATTTTTCATTTTGGCTAAGGACAATTTAAATCTATTTGTAAGAATCTGATTCCTTTTTTACCAACAAGTGAAATGGAAGTGTCATGAAAACGTATCAGGCTTTTTCTTAAAAAAATTGTTTGAGCCGTTCTTTGTATCTACAGATAGATTGCACAAGGAAGTAGCTTAGCATGCCTATGAGTAATGCGTGTTAGCAGGGATTGTAAAAGGTCCTAATTTGCTATTTTAGTAAGAGGAACTGCTTTTTTATCCAGCAAGCAAAATCCATTTCTCAAACAAGCAATAAGTCAACGGATCAGTCTTAGATGCAGTTATTTACATCTTTCCTGTCAGACTCACAAAATTATACAGACCATAACTTGTCACATTATTATCAGACAACCATGTTATTGAAAACATGACTCAAATGGCTTATTTTGATTGGAGAATCCAATAACAAAGATGCAAATAATTAAGTTTTAAATATGGAACTAGTTATTATAAGACATGAACACTATATACTTTGCATAGAATAATACCTATCAAGAGCCATATTTCTTGTTTGCCCAGAACCCAGGCAGAGTACAAGAAGCCATCGATCAATGGATGTAACTCCCTCGGAATATGAAGTCACATCTATTAGATGCATCTTAATAGCGGCATTGGAACTGCTAAATAATCTTGATATTTGGAACTTTCTCCATCTATTTTCAGAAAAAGGATTTCTCATAAGAGCAGATGGTGGGTCAAGGCAAACAGAATAATTCTGGCACGGACGTGAACTTCCATCCTCCCACGTCAGTATCGATACCTGACAACATGTGAAAATTTTTAGTGATGATTAAAAGTCTATTGTGATGCTGAATGGGCAAGATTTATCACTGACCATAGGTCAACCACTAGGTACTGCACCTATGTTTAGGGGAATCATATAACTTGGAGAAGCAAAACAAGAAAAAAGGAAGAAAAAAAAGTGGTTCCTGTAGAGAGAATATGCAATCAGAAAGTTATATTTCATTCATATGAACAAAGGTATATATACACAAGTAAGAGAATCATTACAATTAATACACTTAATGCTAATTGATCCTAATCCCTGATTTCTTGCTACAATATTTCCTAATCCCTGATTTCTTGCTATAATATTTCCTAACACTCCCCCTCAAGTTGGAGCGTAGATATCAATCAAGCCCAACTTGTTACAAAGGTAGTCAACCCGAGTCCCATTTAGAGCCTTAGTTAAAAAATCACTCAATTGGTCACTTGACCTCACATGTCCCGTAGAAATGAAATTCTCCTTGATTTTATCACGTACGAAATGACAGTCGATCTCAATGTGTTTTGTTCGTTCGTGAAACACAGAATTGGAAGCTATATGCAAAGCAGCTTTGTTATCACACCACAATTTCGCAGGTAATGGTGTGGTAAGGCCAACCTCCTTCATTAACTGGTGGATCCACACAATCTCCTGTACCGACTGAGCCATGGCTCTATACTCAGCTTCTGCACTAGAGTTCGAAACCACATTCTGCTTCTTGCTTCTCCAGGACACTAGATTTCCACCCACAAGCACGCAGTAGCCTGTAGTAGATCTCCTAGTAGACTTTGACCCAGCATGATCCGCATCACAAAAACATTCAATCTCAGTGTGGCCATGATCTGTATAGAGTATACCACGACCTGGTGACCCCTTCAAGTAATATAAGACATGCTCTAAAGCTTCCCACTGAGCCACAGTCGGTGCTGTCATAAATCGACTAAGCATACTCACTGGGAATGTAACATCAGGACGAGTCACCGTGAGATAGTTCAACTTCCCAATCAATCTACGGTATCTCTCAGGATAGGCAAATGGCTTAATCTTCTCAGGGTCAACCTTGGTCCTTACATTTTCTGGCAGTTCATCAAATGGTATGCTATCATCAATTTCCAAAAAAGGATTAGGAATCATGGGAAAGCTACTCGGGGCTGCCCCAAGTTTTCCGGTCTCCTTTAGCAGATCCAGAACATATTTTCGCTGTGTAAGAAGAATGCCTTTCTTGCTTCTCATAACTTCAATCCCAAGAAAGTATTTTAACTGACCCAAATCTTTCGTTTGGAAATGAGAATCTAGGAAGCCTTTTAGTGACGAGATTCCAGATGTGTTGCTCCCCGTAATAACAATATCATCAACATATACTACTAAGAGGATCAAGCCAGCTTCCGTTTGCTGATAAAACACAGAATGGTCACACTTACTCTGATTCAAACCAAAGTCCTTAACCACTGTGCTAAATCTGTCAAACCATGCACGAGGACTTTGCTTCAAACCATATAGCGATTTGTTAAGGTGACATACCTTCCCACACTCCCCCTGAGCAACAAAGCCAGGTGGTTGCTCCATGTAAACCTCTTCAAGTAGATCACCATTCAAGAAAGCATTTTTGACATCTAATTGATGAAGTGCCCAACCACAAGTTGCTGCTAGAGAAATAAATAGACGAACAGAGGTCAATTTTGCCACAGGGGAGAAGGTTTCAGAATAGTCAACACCATAAGTCTGAGCATAGCCCTTGGCAACAAGCCGTGCTTTCAAGCGTTCTAAGGAGCCATCAGCCTTGGTTTTAATGGCAAAGACCCACTTGCAACCAATAGCCTTCTTGCCCGACGGTAGATCAACAAGATTCCAGGTACCTGCTTTATCAAGGGCCATCATTTCTTCTTCCATAGCAGCACGCCAACCCGGATGGGCCAAGGCTTGGTGGAGAGTAGTAGGGATAGTGATGGAGTCAACAGAAGCTATGAACGAGTAGGATGGAGGAGAAAGATGATTATAGGAAACAAAAGAGGAAATAGGATAGGCACAAGTACGTTTACCTTTACGGAGAGCAATGGGCAAATCATTCTCAGAAGTGTCAGGGACTGGGGGCAAATCTGGCTCAGAGGCAGGAACTAAATCGGGATCAGACGCCAAAGCGGGTACTACTGGTAGGTCAGGAACTGGAGTGGCGGCACTACTTTCCTTGGGACGCTTCCGGTAAACATGATGGATAGGAGGTTTTCCTGGAGCAGGTCCAATTGCTTGTGCAGGTGGTAAACAGACCTCATAGACCAATACGTCATCAAGATCGGAAGGGTTAACCAAGGAAGGGGGCGGACTAGACATAGGGAAGAATGGAGTGGACTCATGGAAGGTAACATCTGTAGAAACAAGATAACGCCGAAGACTGGGAGAATAGCATCGATAACCCTTTTGAACTCTAGAGTAACCAAGGAAGACACACTTGAGAGATTTTGGATCAAGTTTGGTGACTGTAGGATGAGTATCACGGACAAAACAGACACAACCAAATATTTTGGCATCAATAGGGAACAAGGGTTTAGAAGGAAACAAAGTGGTGTATGGAGTATCACCATGAAGGAGAGGAGTAGGCATACGATTGATAAGAAAGCATGCAGTGGACACAGCATCAGCCCAAAAGGATTTTGGAATGTTCATTTGAAACATTAAGGCCCTGGCAACTTCTAGTAAGTGTCGGTTCTTTCTTTCGGCTACACCATTTTGGGCGGGGTTATCAGCACATGAGGATTGATGAATCATGCCATGGGTAAGCATATAGTCATGAAATTGGGCGGAAAAATACTCTTTAGCATTATCACTCCGCAAGGTTTTCACAGAGACACCAAACTGATTTTTTATCTCAGCACAAAAGTTGCAAAAATGAGAAAATAACTCAGAACGACTTTTCATTAAGTATAGCCAGGTAGTTCGAGAAAAATCATCAACAAACGTAACAAAGTACTTGAAACCAGACATAGACACGACAGAGCAAGGACCCCAAACATCAGAATGAACCAAATCAAAAGGGGACGCAGCCCGTTTATTGACGCGAGGTGTCAGATGAACACGATGATGTTTGGCAAACTGACACGATTCACACTCTAAGGACGACACATGATAAAATTGAGGATACAATTTCTTTAAAGAGGACAACGACATATGACCAAGACGACAATGAATATCAAACGGAGAGGAACCACCAGAACAAGCAATAGAACGCGGCACCCGATCATCAAGGAAGTAATGACCGCCTGCTTCATAGCCCCTACCAATAATCCGCTTCGTCGTAAGATCCTGAATTACACAGTGGTCAGGGAAAAGTGAGATGAAACAGTTTAATTGGCGAGTAAGTTTGCTAGGAGACAAAAGATTAAATGCAAGATCAGGCACATTAAGGACGGATGACAAAGAAACAGAAGGTGTAGGGGAAACAGTGCCAGATCCAAGGACACGGGAGGAGGAACCATTGGCGATTGTTATCGAGGTAGGGTTGGCGTAGGGTGCATATGTAGAAAACAAATGATGGTTACCTGTCATGTGATCAGTGGCACCGGAATCGATGATCCATTTAGACGAAGCAGTAGCAAGGCACGAATCACAGTTACCTGTAGCAAGTGCAGCCGGTGTTGGGGAAGCATCAGAGGGTGGAGCCATATGAGAGGAATCAGAGGCTTGAGCCATATGCGCAGCACCACTGCGTTGCAGCTTATTTTGCAACTTGCGACAGTATCGTTTGGTATGTCCTGGTTCTTTGCAATAAAAGCAGACAATAGGACCGGGGGTCAAAGGATTGTTGCCTTGGCGTGGGAGGCTTTGGTTTCGGGTATCAACAGAATACGATGAGCTATTTCCAGGTTTTGAGAAATTCTGGGACCGATTATCAGTGGGACCACGGCCAGCTAATGCACTAGCAGTATGAGTCGGATGGGACAGACTATCAGCACGCAGGACGCGAGAATAGACATCCTGAAGCGAGGGAAGTTCAGAACTAGACAGAATTTGGGAACGAACTGTCTCATAGGCCGGGTCAAGTGCAGTAAGGAAACTAATAATAGCTTGTTTTTCCATATTATCAACCTGGGCCTGAAGATCGGTCGTAGGTGGCATCAACATCTTCAACTCCTCATACATTTGCTTAAAGTCCATGTAAAAGTTCTTCAAAGACCGGCCTTGCTGCTCAGCACGGTAAAACCCCTTACAAACATCGTGTATACGGGTAATATTTCCTTTCCCAGAGTAGAGGAATTCTAGGTAGTCCATGAGTTCTTTCACGGTGTTACAATGGCTAACAGAAGGAAGTATATCACTCTCGATAGAATTCTGAATTTGGAGGAATAAACGGGCATCAGCTCTGGCCCATGCCATCTTAGGATCATCCCGTGGAGGAGCCTCAGTCAGATGTCCTTCCTTCTCAATACTCAGCAGATACATACGAACGGTTTTGCTCCAATCCATATAATTTGTCCAATTCAACTTGTGATCGGTGATTTTGTTCATCACGGGAACAATTTCAGCAGTAATATTAGCCTTGGAATCAGCCATATAGAATGAAAGCAACCAATAAACTGGATGTACAAACCAAAAGAGGTGCTAGCCAAGCCAAACAACTCACCAAACAGCCCCCAAAGGTGCTAAGAAGACCAAACAAGTCAAAAGCAAAAGCCAAATTACCCCCAAAAAAGCAGAAATCACACTGTGAACAGTAACCGCGAGCATAAAACACCGACCACACAGCAGATATGAAGGACCCACAGCACGGAACCAGCAAGGATAGAACGGAAATGCGACGTCGATCACGATGCAGCAATCAGCGGCGAAAAAGTCGCCGGAAAACGCCGTCACGCGCCGGCGCGTGCGGCGAGAAGACTGGTGGCGCGTGAAGGCCACGCGCACGGCGGACGGAGGTTGTGAAGGTGGGGATGGGCCGATCGGAGGATGCTGGATCTCCTGGGGTGGCGCGTGTATACAAACGGCGCGGTGGACAGAACCCTAATCCTCCCTCTCACACTGTTCCGGTCGCCGGAAAATGACCGCCGGAAACAAAAATGTTTTCACTCAAAAAAAAAAAAACGACACAGAAGCTCTGATACCATGTAGAGAGAATATGCAATCAGAAAGTTATATTTCATTCATATGAACAAAGGTATATATACACAAGTAAGAGAATCATTACAATTAATACACTTAATGCTAATTGATCCTAATCCCTGATTTCTTGCTACAATATTTCCTAATCCCTGATTTCTTGCTATAATATTTCCTAACAGTTCCTAAATTGGAAAATGACAGTTAGGTCCCAGAACTTCAATTTAATGGCAGTTAAGCACACAACATTTTACTAAAAAAAGTTGCAAATAACGATTCAACAGTTGCAAATATAGAAATTTTGTTTGAAAATTATGGTACTTAATTGTCATTAATTCATGATTTGCAACTGAATCTCATATTTGCAACCACCTAAATCAATATTTTCGACTTATCTTTTAACAAAATTTTTTGGGAAACTAACTCATCAAATTGAAGTTTAGGGACCTAACTGTCATTCTCCAATCCTAGAAGCAGTACTGAAGCAGAATATCAGGCTTTAGCACTTGGTATATGTGAAAAGGCTTTTCAAAACGCACTTTCAGATGAAGTGGTTTCTAGAATACTATAAACTTTTGAGTCAAGAGCAACTTTAACCCAGAAGTATAAACTATTAGAAGGCCCATAAATATTTTTATTTCAATGCATAAATCTAAAAGAGTACCACAACGAAAGCCCTCTGGGCTTCAGACAGCAAAAAGGCACATGTTTCCACCTTGAGTGAAAATATGATTCTGATCAAGAGAATGGAGTAGCAAAATCAAAACGTTACCATTTGGTCATGAAAAACCTTTTTTTATAAAAGATAAAACGATATAATAATAAACAAATGGAGTTATAATACAGATATAGGAAGCGAACAAGCATGAGAATTAAAAAGCTTGAGCTATTGTGGTTATACCCCTCTCAATGGTTTTGATGTATATTTTTCTAACCCAGCACGGTCAAATGCACTAAATATATCCAGAACAGCAAATCTAATATTACCTGCAAAACTGACTTTAAAAGCAATAGTGCCCTAGATCCATGCTCTATAAATTTGTCAATGATTTGCCTTAGCCTGTTGGATCCATCCTTCAAGCATTCAGATGATAGAGGCATTCGGATGATGGTAGAATCTGATGATGACCATAATTCATTCTCATTGATGAGCATTGGACTAAATTGATCACTAAATCGCTGTGTGAGGTCAGTACCTAAAAGCTCAATAGTAAAGATGTCAAAACTCTATAATTCTAGACAGGAGTGAATATTGCATTTCAAATTAATAAAATATCTAATATTTTCAAATTTTCAAAATAAACTAGAAAAATGTCCCTTTCTTCCATAAACAAACGATCAAGAAAAGCAACAATATTTTTTAAAAAATGAACAAGATAACCTCCAAGAAACACAGTAGGAAACAAAACTCCAAAGGAAAATATCAATACCAAAAAACTTCCAATTTAGTAGAATATCTAACGAAAGCACCTCTTGTGCTCAACCATTAACTAAGCAATGTAACCCTTAAAACAAGTCTATGCAGTATATAATTTACTAGAAAAGCTTTTCGCATATCCCACATCAACCAACAAGCATAGCAACTGAAAGCAAACACTGAGTTTATGATAGAATAGGTTTGGATAGAAGAGGCACAAAGAAAGCAAAACATTCAAATAGACTTCTGAGTACCAACTACTCGGATAATGTGCATTTGGAAACATTGTAATGCATTAGCAGCTCAAGAATCAATTCTCTCATTAATGATTATTAATAACTATAAAATTAAAAAAGAAAATTTGATTTCCATGTTTCCTTACTGGATCTAGTCAATTCTTTCTCATATTATTTGTTTCCTTATTTTTCAGCAAGATATGATAAGTAGAGTTTTTATCAATGCCTGATTTTGTGGTATGTGATTGATCAATCTTCTATGAACATCTTCTGTAGAATCCCATATATTATTAAAATATATTAGGAATCCCATGATTAATGGGATTAACTAAATCTAAAGATTATATTTTCAAATTTCAAATCTAGATCCTTATTAACATATCCGATTCTCTCGTGGGTATAAATGTAATCACCCTCTTATTGGAATAACATAATTATTCTCTCATCTGATTATCATCATGGTATCAGAGTCAAGTTTCAATCCTGGGACCTTCTAAAGGACACAGGAATCATGGGCTGGAGACCTAGTGACACACCAATACGAGTTGATAAAATAGATGAAGAAGCAGACCTTATCAAAAATGTGGACACAGGAAATTACCAACGAATGGTAGGCAAACTAATATACCTATCTCATACCAAACCGGACATTGCATTTATAGTTAGTGTGGTCAGCCAGCACTCCCATGATCCTAAACAAAAACATCTAAACGAAGTCTATCGGATCCTACGTTATTTGAAAGGATCTCTTGGACGTGGGTTATTGTTCAAGAAGACCAATAAACGGAATGTAGAATTGTCTACAAATGCTGATTGAGCCAGTGATCAAGATGACCAGAAATCCACTTCTAGATATTGTACGTACATGTGGGGCAACTTGGTCACATGGAGAAGTAAAAAGCAAAGTGTAGTCGCTAGAAGCAGCGCTGGAGCAGAATACAAAGCCATAGCACTGGGCATTTGTGAAGGCATATGGGTAAAATGTGTTATTAAAGACGTGAGAATATGTATAAATCTGCCAATCAAGGTCTATTGTGATAATATGGCTGCAATCAATATTGCTCACAATTCGGTTCAGCATGACAGAACCAAGCATGTCGAGATAGACAAACACTTCATAAGAGAGAAGGTTGATGAAAGTGTTGCAGACCTACGACACATACCATCTAAAGAGCAGACCGCTAACATCCTTAATAAATGGCTACCCAAGGACATGTTCAAATATCTCATTGGCAAGTTGAACATGAAGGATATCTACAGTCCAACTTGAGGGGGAGTGTAGAATCCCATATATTATTAAAATATATTAGGAACCCCATGATTATAGGAGATAATTGTTAGGATATTATTTTCAAATTTCAAATCTAGATCTTATTAACAGATTTGATTCTCTCGTGTGTATAAATGTAATCACCTTCTCATTGGAATAACATAACAATTATTCTCTCATCTGATTATCTTCATCTTCCATATTTGTATAACCTTATTTCTAAGAGGACATTAAGCTCACTGCTTCCCCATGAAAAACTTAATCTAAACAAGAAGGAATTGAATAGGGCTAACGCCATATTTTTAGAATACGTATTTTTTTTTAAATCAGAAATTTTAGAATACTTGATCTCTATATACATGGCATCAAATAATAATCAACTTAGTTTATATTTTTAGAATACTTAATGAACTAACCAAGAACAGAAAAATTGCAGTAATAATGCAGTAAAATTTCAAAAGGAGGTTGAAATGGAATATAAAGGAAGCTGGTTTAAATGAATTTAAATGACGAGGAATATGCAGAATACCTATCAAGGAAAACATTTTAGCTGAAGGGAGAGATGTTGAAGGTGCAGCAAGTGACAAACCACGAGGATCAAACATGTAAAAGTAGCCACCAGATACAATTGAGAGAAGGACGCATATGGAATAGCAAGAAACCAATCCTAAACCATAATTAAGTGAGTTGCCCCGTAATCTCCATGGAGGAAGGAGCTGGAGGTTACTAATTTCATCTCTACTCAAGCAGGCTCCTTCAAAGATTGCTACAAGGGCAGGCCCTTGGAAGTCACCTGCATAAATCCCACAGTATTAAACAAGGGAACAAATTACTGCTCAGTATATTATGAAATGTTTTATGATTCCTGAAACATATTCTACAACAATACAGTATGACTAATTGACATCTGAGTAACTGCAGAGACATTTTATTTCCCTTGGTTGGAACTGAACTTTAGAAAGGTGTAAAAAGTTTCACCAGCATGCCAAACACAGAATGTTGGGGTTATCTGGCAATCAATTTTAATTGTCATAATCAAATATGATTAATTTAGGATTGGGTCAGTTAGTGGTCTTGAGAGATCACATGCCTATTGTAAAGGAATTTAGTATGCCTGATTTTATTCCCACCACATGATTCTTTCTTTGAATTCATGTTTCTAGTGTACATAAGTCTTGGCTCACTGTGCATCATCAATGTCAATAAATTTGACTCTTTGATTCCAAAACTGTTAGTTAAGTTTGAAATACCTTTTTTGAGAAAAAGATAAACTAATGGAAAAGAAAGTTAAAGAATCCACCAGGGAGGAATAATGTTTTTTGGCAAAGCATGGCATAAAGTAGAAAAACAAAGCCAACACGTCCAAAATTATGAAACTCCAATTCTGTTTTCTTATTCAAGAAACCCCACCCCCAAAAAAAAAAAAAAAAAAAACCAACAACACACCCACACACACACATGCACCAAAAAAAAAAGTGTACAATAGTATGACTGGCCCCCCTAAAGATCCCAAAAACCAGTCATGTCTTGCTACCATCATGTTATTTGACAAAATCTACAAAAATTGATCGGAGGTATTCATTCATCAATTATTATACTAGAAATTGTAGAAAGATTCTTACAAGAAACAACTTGAGCTGTCCAAGTATACCAACAAGGATACAATAAACATCAATAATGAAAATTACCTAAGTTGTGTTGCAGCAAAGACTGGCAGGGATGTTCCCTCTTATCATAAATCAGATGCAATTTCTTGGCTTTGCAACAATCTGCCAACTCAAGAAGGTCAAACAGCAAAAACTCCTCATTTCCATACTGGGCCAAAAGCTCATTTACTTTATCATAGTCCATGCATGGCAAGTCGTTAGTCATATCTTCACTGACTAAAGAAAGGCATCGAATAGACAGTATGCCCAGCCTGCTAGCCAAATCATTGCTGATACTGGGATGTATAAAATGTTTTCCAACGAGAGAATTATTTTCCAGCCAAGGTGCATCATTATAAACAAGATCCCCAGCAGGCATCAGAACTCCATGAGCATCTGGAATCAACAATGGACTGTCAAATGGCTCAATAAGTGGCTTCTCCGAGCAACATTCTACTATGGCTTCAAGGACACGATGGACAAAATTTAACTGATCTAATGAAAGAGGAACCCCTTGTACATCATTCTGCAGCCGCTGTAATACATGAAGATAGTCCCCAATACCAAAGCTCAGTCTGGCACCCAACTTTATCAGCAAATCTTTATATTCTGATAGTTCAGATGGAACAACATATAAATATGGAGTGAATTTTACAGGAGAATCAAATGCAAGTACATTTGGTGACACAAAATCATCTCCAATCCAGACCCATGAAACACCATCCAATTCTGCTTTCAGCTTAACAAAGTCATTGGTGTTTATATATTCTTGCAACCTTGAATAAAGGAATGGTATTTCCTTTTGCAGCTGCACATCAAAATCAGGTTCCAGTAATGAATCAATCTTAAGCTGCCTATAGGACTTAGATAGTTCAATTAATTGTCTTGACAAAACACCCACTTTTGGGCAATCCATCCACCCAAGTTTTGTTTGCAGATATGGCATGTGGCATTCACCATCTAATATATGCATGGAGGATGATACCATCCACATCTGTGATTTAGGTCTAACAATTGTGGGGGATGCCACTTTACTACTGGAATTTAACCATGGAAGTCCCAAAACAGGTGAATCAGAAATTATTGCACACCAAGATATTACCTTCATTTCAGACCAAAACTCTTCTTCTGAAATATCATCAATCAAGCTGCCTACAAATGAATCAATATCAATATCATCTGTTTGGAAAATCTCATCTGTTTTGTGAAAGCTATCAAACACAACAGGACTATCCATCATGCCACTTTTTCTCAAAGCTATGTCACTTTGTGGATGACCAAAATTATTTTCAGCTTTACTTGAAAGCTTCTGCGATACTGAATCTAAAAAAATCAAAAACTCCCTCCCATGCTGCAATGTCTCAGCAACCTCCAAATCATGCAATAGAGAGACTGATCTAGCACAATCAAGCAAACCAGTAAACCCCAGAGTTCTCCTAAGTCCAAGACTCACTAAAACATCCAGAACTGCAGGATCTGAGAATTTTTCAGAAGGAAAGAATGCATTGCCATGCAGCATCTTTTGTAGCAGTGGAACCCGAGGATCATAAAGCCTGACATGATAATCTAGTTAGCAATAGGAGCAATACTTTTTTATAAACAAGTATGACATTTTTATCAATGTAAAAATTGTAAATGAGCATAACTCTGATGGGAGAGATTGTCGATAATACATGACACGTTAGCAGGCACATTAGTAAGAAAACTCCATAGGGGCATAAATAAAAGTTAGTCAAAAACTAAAACTGTAATGGTAGTAGTAATAAGTACTGCTGTGGGATCTACTAAAAAATAATGGAGAGCAAACAAAATGTGTTATCAAAAGACTCAATGATGGCTGTAGAATTTCATACAAGACACAAAATTTTACAACCCAAAAAAATATTATACTATACCTGGATGGCTGCTGCCAAGATCCATTGGCTGCCAGAACAAATGATGAAGATGAAAGTACAGACTTCATCGAGATATCCTCATGAAGCAACTTCTGCACATCGTGTAGAATGACTGACACAGCTTCATCCTTCAAAATAAACTCTGACATGTGGTTGAAAACGTGATATTTGTAGAATTCCACCTTGGTTGGTTCTTTTACCTCTAAAAATTTTCCCATAATGACTCTTTCCACTTCAGATTCAGTTCTTACGAAGCTATCATTTAAAAGATCTTCACAGACACCACTAGGGCCAAGCCATTTCATAGGATTACTCAAATTTACTAGTTTTCTGCTTTTGTATGACTCAAATACTGGTAGGTGTTTGACGATTTCAATATGTGTGTCATCCATTTGCTCCTCTGAGAACCACTTAGACTGGAGAACAAAACTCCGAAGTTCATGAAGCTCTCCTTCTGATGCATTTTCAAAGATCCCCTCAATTTTCTGAGGCTCTCCAGCAATTGCCAAAAACACATTTAGTACACCTCTTGCTGTTGGTGGCTGAACATAGTATTCCAGCTGAGGGTGATCTAATTGCAGGTCATGTCTCAAGAATAAGCACCCGACCTTCAACAACAAAGAAGACATCTTCTCACTCCATCCATCATTTTTTATCACATTTAAGTTTGGAGTTAACTGCATCAGACAATTGTTTCCAACAGGTAATATAGGCCACTTACAAAACACAGAGAGCTCATCACAATAAGATTTCAGATAGCTCCACAGTAGTTGCAACCATTGTAAACTTGGGTGATCATGAATGCCAGGAGTCCAACTAACTTGTCTTGCATGTTGCCACTGTATGGGGAGTAATTTCACCAGAAGCTTCTCAAGTAATTGGCATGACAAAAAGGAAATATTTGTGCTATCACTTTCGGCAATGTAACAAAGTTTTTTGTGAACTTCTTCGGGAATTCCAAAGTCTACAAGCTGATGGGGAACAAAATCCTTAAGAAGGCCATACTCGTCACCCCGTGCAATGTACACTCTTTCTCCAACCCCCATCTTATCAATTGTTGTAAAAGAACCATCTGCAAGTGGTAGCAAAGGCAGACCAAAAAGAGTATCAAACTGCATAGACATTTGCAAATCAAGTAAGCAATATTCAAGAGTCAAGATCATTGCATTCTTGTCCTGGAATTCCCGTTTCCTTCTGATTAACAATGTCCTCAGGAACTTAGGTGACAGAAAATGCAATGATGGACATATTTCTGTAAACCCTTCTACAAGTGACTGTGGAACTGTCACAACAGGTAGACAAGCACCAGATAATGCTTTTATAAGCTCAACTGCCTCGTGGAAGGTAAAATCAGGAAATATAGCATGCTTGGTTGAAATCCACTGACCTCCTCTGGCTTCTGTATATAATACTCGGATGCCAGATTCTGCGATAAACTGGTAAAGTCTCCGTACTACTGATGCCCAAGGCTCTAATCCTATTATTTTAGGCCAAAATGAGAAGAACAAATCACATGGACCAATCTCCAATGCTACTTTCTCAAGCAATCGACCATATGCAGGTGCAACAACATTCTCAAGGAGGTAAGTATTCCACTCTGAACGTTTTCTTCCACCCCCTGCCATATCCGAACCAAACCAGATGTCCCTGCGATTTGATGATAATTCAAAGTAGGCATTTACATGTACAGGAAGGAAAGTGCTAATTGGTAAGGGTAGGAAGCAGAATGCATGTCCTTCGAAAACACCCCGTGCATGGGTAGGAGAACTGACAGCTTGAAATAAATCAGGAGACGTTGACTGATTATCCAGCATCTCCAAAGTGTGACTTGAATTTCCATCAAGCGTAACAGAATTTAAATATGCAGCAACACATGCCCATGGAATAAAATATTGCGAGTTGTTATTGGAATCTGTGGATCTGCTTTTCTGACCATTTCCACCACCTACACATTCAGTGGTTATCCAACAGTGTAAATTACTTCTAGTTGTGCTTTTCTCCGCTATCAAAATCTTCTGGCACTTATAAGGCAAATCTTTGTCAATAGATTTTTTTAGTTTCTTCAGAAACTGATCTCTATTCAATCCAACTTGTTGATTTTTATTAAATAAGTTGAACATTTCTTGGGATGCAGCAGATCCAATATTAGGCTCACCGATACAAGTTCTGCGTACATGATGAAGAAGGTGCATTTCATGTCCTATTCCTTCTTTCACAAAAATAGAGATGCTTTTCACATTGTGCAAGAATAAGAGTGTTTCAGAAACAACCGCTGAAAAAGCATCAAAGAGAGATACAACATCTTCCGGTGCATATGCTTCTTTCTTGATTTGGCTCCGGGAGGCAACACTTGCAGTTCTGAGAGGGAACCGGAATAGTGTACCAGGAAAAGGACGTTTCAAGTCACACCCAAAATGAAGTAATGAAGAGAATTGATCAGGGAATTGCTCCAAAATCTGTCTTCCCACAAACTTAATTCGCAAGCCAGGGTGCGAAGGAGATATCCCAGGCAAATTATTAGCATGAGGATCAAACATTACAATATTTTCTCCAGAAACAAACATGGGAACATCCGTAAAGTGATAGACACAATTGAATCCAAGCCCAAATCTTCCAATAGCAAAAGGCTTCTCAAGTTTACTTTCTTGGCCAATACGTGAAATTGCATAAAGATCTTGGGGACTGAAAACTGAGTCATTGAAACAGTATAATGCAGGACCTTGCCAATCAGCCATTTCAGGAGAAAGAACAGAGGAAGTCCCATATTGAGATTTATCCAATAGAAGTATTACCTCCGAAGCACCTGCATCTTCTGCATTTTGCACCAGCTCGAATAGAGTACCGGGCCCATCAGCGTACATTTCAAGTATATGCTTCAGCCTTGTTGTTAGAGCCTCGTGTTGTCCAAAAGCCTCCACGGCACCAGACAGACCTAAATTCACTGAATCTGCACTCTCAGCCAGTAAGGTCCTGCGAAGAGAACAAACACCAAGCCTTTCTGCTACATCATTGGAAATGTTACCATGCACAAATTTTTGAACTGTTTTCTTAGCATTCCAAGCTGCAGTTGATGCATTACCAAACGAGCCATCAGGATCTTCAGGGCCAAGTAACCAAGGGGCATCATTGTAAACCAAGTCTCCAGCATGAAATAGTCTGCCCGAGACATCAGGCAGATAGATCTGAACTTTTGGTTCATAGAGGCTAACTTCAGCCATATGATGCACTATTAGTGTGACAGCCCTAATTTCCTGTGCATCAAGAGCAGAGGAACCTTTCCGAGCTGCCATTCTACAAAGAATATCAGCATAATCAGAAGGTTTCAAGAATTCACGGATACCAAGTTCTAGAAACAGATCTTTGAAAACTGCCAAATCAACTGGAATGACACGTATATACGGAGCCAAATGAAGTGGACCATCAAGGACAACTTCATCAGAGGTTGCAAATCCATCCCCCACCCAAATCCACCGACAACCTTCAAGAACAGCTTTAACAATTTCAATCTCATCTGAACTAATCAAGCTGGTCAATATTGAGTATATCCTTGGCATCACAAGCACTAATTCCTGCCGAAGAACCTGATCAGTCACAATCTCATTATTTTTTCCAAGCTCAAGTAATTGAGCAGCAATCACACTCCCCCCAGGTGGAGACATCCAGCCCAGGCTATATGATAAAGCTGTGGAAGAGCATTCTCCATCCAAAATTCGCATGCTAGCTGAGACTAGCCATAAATCTGTTTGTGGTCTCACCAGCTTTGGAGGAGCAACTTTTGATGACACAGCTGGCCATGGTAATGACTGAAATGGAGCAGAAATTAAAACTGGGCACCAAGAAATCAGCCGAAGGTCATCCCAAAATTTTTCAAGGTCAGATTTTGTGTTGCGAGACCTAAATGCAGTTGCTGCTCGAGATAAAATTCGGTTAACTGTTCGTTTATTATCAGGAAGCCACTTCAATGCATTAACTTCTAAGTAAGAGAGTAGCACTTTGCCTCTTGAATATGCCCTTTGTTGATCCTCATGTATTAGGTGCTCTATATGTCGGGCGCTTTCTATGACTGTCTCAGGAGACACAGAAGTTCTGAGACCTAAACCTCGCAGAATTTCAAGAATCTCAGATTCTTGGAAAGGACCTGAAGGGAAACAATCTGAATTTTCCAATAATGCAAATAATTCTTCATTACTGGGATCATATAAAACTGAAGGGCATTTAAGAGCACCATGAAGGGTAGGAATAAATTCCAAATTTCTCAACAAGTCCCTAAAAGTTATGTCTTCAAGAGACAAAAGTGGCAAATTTCGTAAAACAGATAACATGATGCTGTCACGAACCTCAGACTGCAACTCCCCAATTGTGTCAAAAATGTATAGCTTGTAGAACTGTGCTTTCCCCATTCTCTCAACTCCATAATATCTTGACAGAATATCCTCTTCAATATTTGAGGATCTGACAATGAACTCCATTCCAAAAATAAACTCGGGCACATCCAAAGGTGGCAAGTACTTTCGAGGATTTTCTAAGTCAGAGAATTGGGAACCTTGAGTAGACTCCCCGCCGTAGACTTGATATATAGGTAATTTCCTGCAATAACTTAAGATAACTTCACCCATAGAGCCCCCAACATACCATTTAGGATCAAGAAGAAACTTGCGGAGCACATTTCGTTCCTCAGCTGTTAGATTGTCAAGGAAAGTTTGCAGAATGCCAGCACTGGAAAATGTACTAAAAATCGATTCCAAAACACCTGCTGCAGTACCATCATGGACATAATTACACAAATCTGGATGTTCAACCACATAGCTGGGGTTCAATATATTGCATCCAATTTTCACAAGAATATCCTTTAGTGAATTAGAGAAATTGTCTCCTTTGATCATTTTCAATTGTCTGGAAGGTCTTAATAAATCTCCAGATGTAGAAGGCAAAATGGGCCAGTCACTAAATAGTGATAGAGTTCCACTCTGGTTTCTTAGATACTGCCAGAATAGCACAAACCATGATGTCCTTGGCTTTTGAGAGGATTCTGGGTCCCAGCGCACTTTATTTTTAAATTTCCAGTCAGATGGCATAAATGCAGGAAACAATTCAATAAAATGGTGAATATTGAAAACTGTAAGGTTAGTATTCGAAGACTTGGCAATAGCAGAAAGTCTGCTCAATATGTTGGAGGGAATGCTTTGATCAATTACTCGACCAGAAACAGGCTGCAGCAGCATGTATTCTAGTTCATCACAAATGAAATAAGAAATTCCTTTTGAAGCTTCCCAAAATAAGCCAAATTCACCATTTGCCAAGGGAAGCAAAGGCAAATTGTATGCCTCCATGCCAACATCATCATCAACCAAATCCTCCAAGCAATATTCCAACAATACGAGCTTGAATGGTCTGCTCAAATTTACACAAGTTTTGCATTCTCTAATAAATTGGCGTACTGTACCTGGAGTAACCACCTTGCTGGAATCATATTTTAGAAGCATTTCAAACAAAGGATTAGGCAAATGAACGACAGGCATTCTCAATTGGATCAAAGCCAAACCAAGGTCCTTGGTTTTGGCGAATTCCTGATTATGTAGAAAGGCTTCAACTGGTGATACCCATTTTCCTCCTTCAACATTAGAATATAGAACTGGAGTATTACTTATATTTCTGTATATTTGTTGAACCAAAATGTTCCATGGCTCTTCAAAAGACCCAATGGGCCACAACGAATAGTAGGAGTCTGTTGGCCCAAGCAGGTCCTTCACACCAAGAAGCATATGCATAAAAGAAGGAGCAACAACATCTTCCAAAAGAAGCCTATTCCAGATGGAACGAACTTTCCCACTTCTGTCCATGTCAGCCCCATACCAGATTCCACGACGATTTGATGAGACCTCAAAGAATCCATTGACTTGTACATTTAGCCCAGTTTGAACAGGCAATGGAAGAAAACAAAATGCCCGACCATTCCTAAGAGCATCACTCTGAAAAATTATATATGGCAACATGAGCTGATGAGACACAGTGTAAAAGAACATGTAAAATAATAAGTGAAAAATCACCATTTACACTCAAATTTATCCTTTAATAAAGTAACCAACAGTAGTTTTGCTCTCTTTTTTTTAAAAAAAAAAAAATTTGTTAAGTCGGACGCAAGGCGAAGAGCAGTGACCTAGAGAGGACCCCAGGCTCCGCCTTGAAAATGTGAACAAATATTCCTCAAATTTCATTTCTTGATGCAACTTACAAAAAACATTAGAATATTACTCACACTATAGCGGCTCAATCTCTGTAGCAAATTTATTTTACTTCTATTTAAGGCTTTTACTTGTAATCTATTAATTTATTGAGGAAGTTCAAGATTAGAATTACTCTGAGGATCTGTATTTGTTCTATTATAAAGACCAGCCTGGAAAGCTTCAAGATCTAAACAGTAAACATGCCAAGGCATTATTAAGGACAACTTCCACCAAAATACTTGAGTTTTTAAGTGAAGGACTATGGATATTTCTATTATAAGTATAGATTTAGAATCTTTTACATAACCTCTCACATGAAAGCCCTTCAGGCTTGAAGCATGAATAAAGTGCACGCCCATCATACCTTGAGTTTAAACTCAATTTTAATCGGAATAATGCATGTAGCAAGGATCAAACAATTGGTCTTTGAGCCTTAGATAATATGTCAAGGACCAATTAAACCCAAGAGCTTAAGTTGTTAAGTGAAGACTCATAAATATTTTAATAATAATCTCAAAAGGGCATCAGATAAAAAGTTGCGATTGCATTGACTACCCTGCTGGATGAACAGACAATGCAAGAAAATGGGACATTAATTTAAGATGGCTTCAAACATACCTATGCTTAATCTAAAGGAAGTGAACAAGAAGTAAAATACAGAAATAAAGAAACAACTCATATCTTTTCGTATTGGTGGCTTTGTATGAAAGGAACATAGTAGAAGATATTGAGAATTACGTTCAGAGAAACTGAATTATCAGATATGCATGCCGCAACTGATGCCCATGGCAGCAAGTGAATGTCATATTCTTTAGATGCAGTAGCAGCAAAAGACCTAATCCTGCTAGAAGCTGAGGCCATAGATTGCACCACATAAAATTTATCTGTTCTCCTCTCAGTTTTGATTCCACGTACTACCTCACTTAAGAAGTCCAATGAGAACGCATCCACTTCACATTTAGTGTTTATACACTTTGACAACCTAAGTAGTGCCTGCCGGTGACAAACTGTATCATCCGTTGCTGGACAAACAGAGCACGAATAAAGTCTCTTTGGCTCAGTTTCTCCAGAATCCCACACATACATTTCAATGCACAGTACACTCTTGAGAAAGAGTAGAGTCAAAACTCCTTCTTCAAACAGTTGATGAAACATGGAGGAAATGTCATCTGGTGAATATGCTTGCCTTGAGAGCTTACTTCCAGCAGCCTGATCCACATTCCTCAAAGGGAATCGGAATAAAGTTCCAGCAAAAGGACTTTCCATGTCACAACCAAAAGCACAATATGGAAAAAACTGGTCCTTGTAGAAAGAGAGAGCAGATGAACTGGTGAAGTCAATCCGCTTCCCAGGATTAGCTGCAGAAACTCTTGGAAGATATACACCCTGAGGATCAAATAATACAACATACTTGCCACTTACAAAGGACGGAAGATCTGTCAAATGGTAGACTGAGTTGAAGCCTACACTAAAAACACAAAGAGAAGAAAAATAACACAAGAAGTTAGAGAAATACTAAAATCCAAGCTATGTTAAAGGTGAAAGAACTGAAAAAGATATTAACTGTCAGCAATACTAGCATTAACACTATCATAAACTAAGTTTCAAAAAAATTAAGGCAACGTATAATAATGAGTATAAAACCACTAAAGAATTCCCAAATGGACTACCACATTATAAGAACTTTGGCATTGTAGTGTTGGGAAGTCCAGCAGCAGCCTACTCCAGTAAGTTCTAGATGAACAGTAAATGTTGTAGCAGACATAGTCATGATAATACAAAATGAGAACATGCAAACTTCGATATTACCCCACTATCCTAGAAAAACAAATAACCGTAATATTAATACCTATCATCTGCATTTTACCTCAACGAGTAGTGCTGCACAACTCAAGAGCTTGTCAAAATAAAATTTGACATCTGTCAGAGATTGCATTCTCTAGCGGTCAAGTCTTTGTCATTACAACACAAACTGTTTAAAGCTACAGTCACAGGCAACTACTTATCTACCTATCCAATGAACTCGGGATCAGAGAAGGAAATTACCCAAACCGACCGGTCTTCCACGCCTGTCCTTGCTTACTACTCCCTCCAATCCTGGAGATACTAATAAAATCCTCCTCCGTGAAAACTGAATTGTTATAGGCCAAAAGTGCG